>OY829914.1:109573115-109613115 GCA_963691935.1 Nephrotoma guestfalica
ATTGCAATTTTGGTGGTTCAACTAGGGTGGTAAACTAACGTGTTCCATAAACTTCAGACACCTATAGTAAGAATACTTTAATTGGGGTAAATTGCGTCTGCCCATATTTTGAATAATTGCACTCAGACGGCAATAAATGCCTTCCAATCGAAATTGAGTTGTAGTCGTAAAAATGTATTCACTTTTTTATATGTATTTACAAAGTTCGAATTCAACAATTTAAAGCAATTTGTGATAATAATAACGTAGAATTTCGCAAGTTATTAGGTTACAGCAAAACTAGATGGCTAACATTAAACCAGCCATCGAACGGATTATAAAATTATTTAAACCTTTAAAAGAGTATTTTCTCAGTCGGGCAAAATGTCCCACAATATTAAAACATTTTTTCAATGATCCGTGTTCGGAACTTTGCCTCTTATTTGCGCAAAGTCAGGCTTCTATTTTTCACAGTACCATTTCTCAGATTTCTCTGATATGAAACAATTAAAATTTAAAATAAAAGCGAAGGGATGAAACCTTTTTACCGTTAAACGTTAAGAACACTTTGTTAGAAGCCGAACTTTCTAAAAATATTAATGCAGCTGAATTTAAATCGTCCGTATGGATTTCTACAGCGCGTGTATTGAATATTTGAACCAGTGGGATGCAGCATTTCAAGAAATTGAAATTTTGGACAAAGGTTGAAGCAAGCTTGGAATTTATTTTAGAAAAAAGACGTCATCTAAAAATTGATGATGTCGAAGTTTTCGACGAGTTTTCCTGCATTAAGAACTACGCAAATTTTGAAAAATTCAAGAATAGGCAAAGAACCAAACACTTGCGAAGGAACGATGGGTGGAAATATTTACTCATTTTGAGGAAAACAACATTTCTTATAAAAATATTTTGAAAGTCGTATAGTTCACCATGACGTTACCGGCGTCAAATGCACCAACGAAAAGGGTATTTTCTTTGATGAATAATATTTGGAGCACTGAAAACGCCAAATGAAGGCCGAAACAGTGAAAGCACTCATAATTACTATATGTAATTACAATATGAATTGTTTACAATTTAAAGCATATTTAAGTAGCAGCCGTGATATTTTAAAGAACATTCATTAATTATGAAGAAATACCTAAATTAAATTAAGTTTTACACGCATATTTTTATTTTTATTTAATTCTATATATTTTGGTCTCTAAGACTAATTTTTATTTTTGTCATGTATTTTTCTCGAGAATTTATGGTCACCGTAACTATAGTACTAGTATGCACACACAAAACTTACTAATATTTTGTCAAAAACCGCACCTTTACATTCGCTTCACGTAATCGGTTCTACGAGTGTTTGGTCGGAACGCGGGTACAATCTTAAGCTTCGAAAATGTATACAAAAATAAATTTTCTCATGATTGACCAATGTTGCAATCGACCCAGAAAAGGGCCAGTCAAGAAAGATTATGTTGGGCAGAGTTGTTGTCACTCTACTCAATCTCTAAGTAAAGTAGAGCATACAAATGTAAGTTGCACAGCCTCTCTGGATTATTGAGTTTATGGATTTGATAAGGAGTCATATTGTTATGAAATTCTGGGTTGCTCTGTGTGATAGCCAGCTATTATTTTATACCGAGGTGAAGTTACCAAGGAGTTTGGCAGTTTGATTTCAAACTATAATTCAACAAAAACAAAATAAAGAATCGTATGTATCCGCATTTAACATTTCGGGCGCACCCTTAATAAATCGCTAAGGCATTGTGTTAATATTGCGAATATTAGTTCACAATAGTTCTCATACTTTTGTAAATTGGGCGATGCAGTCTGGCGATACGACTAATTTTTTAATTTAAATAATTCAATGTTTCATTAGTTTGATATCAAACTGCCACAGGTCTTAGGAATCTCACGTTGATGTCATATGATTGTATGAATTTTATTGAACTTTCACAAATGTGACCTAAATCCTGGATGATGATACCCGAAAAACTGGATTACCATGACAATTGCCAACGTTTAGTTCAAGTAAGTTTATAAGATTCTTATATTCCAGTATTCAACATCGCTTATGGCAAATATGAACATTAATGGGTCAAGATGGCTACTCTGTGGTTCGCAGATGTCGCGGTGAACGGTTCAGATGTTAATGGTTAAACGTTTCGTGGTTCATATAAATAATAATAGTCGCCATCCATGATGGTATGGGGTTAAGAGGGAATATGCAACGAACTTTTTTCCGAGGTCCCAACCCTAATAATAGGTAGGGGAAAAAGTTCGTGGCCTTTTTTCAGTAGATGGCTTTACATTCATATATCTCAGTAACCATTGATCGTATCGGGCAATTCTTATGTGTGTTTGAACTTTGACATACAAAACATTAAAATTGGTGAAGTGAATAAAAAGTTACAACATTTTAAACATGGAGATAAATAATGAAAAAATTCGATATATTTTTACAATTTTATTACGACAAAGGTGCAAACGCGGCTCAGGCTTGCGAAAAAAATGTGTACTGTTTATGGAGAAGGTGCTTTATAAAAATCAGCAGCAACGAAATGGTTCAAGCGCTTTCGTTTTGAAAATATGGATGTCAAAGATGCACCTCGCTCTGGTCGACCCACTGGAAAAGTCGATGAAATCATGTGCGAAAAAGATCATAGATGAAACGAGGTGAAGGTTCCCAAACGGTATCAAAGCCAGGATTGACGCCAATAAAAGTAATGTTATGTGTTTGGTGGGATTGGAAAGGAATCGTGCATTATGAGGTGCTACCACCGGGCAAACGATTGATTATTATCTTTACTGTCAGCAACTAACGCGTTTAAGGCAAGCAATTCAGTTAAAACGTCCAGAATTGTTCAGCAGAAAAAGTTGTGTGTTCCATCGCATTGATGACTCGGCGGAAACTGAGAGATCTTGGCTGGGAAGTTTTGATGCATCCACCATAAAGTCCTGACCTTGCAGCACCGGATTACCATGTGTTTCGGTCAAAAAAGGCCTGCGAAAATGAGTTGTCTCGATTTTTCGCCTCGCTAAACTACAGAAGCTCTACAGTGATGGCATCATGGCTCTACCATCGATCAAAAGTTCATTTGAAATAAGAAAATTGTTTGTTTCAATGTCACCCAAAAAAGGCCACGTACTTTTCCCCTAGCCCTTTATATTTAAATTCCAAAGAATCCCATCTTGTTGCTTTTCAGCTGTGGTAAAGTTTCATATGAACAATATATGGTTCCCACAATGTAGAAGGAATATAATAAAAAAACGAAATGCAAGTAGAAGAACAAATGAGATGCAAATGGAAAAAAGTTAAAAGCAAAAAAAATATGAATACCTACATTCAAATAAAAGCGGATATATATTCAAAATAGTAGAGTAATAATAGAATCAAAATAGTAATCGAGCCATTTTTGTACATCTTCAACTTTCGTCTAATTGGAGGTCCAATTTTCGATTACACTTCGCAGTATTTGCGGCCGTATCTCGCTAATAACTCGCCGAATGTTGTGTCCTAAGTGTTCAATCGTCTCTGGTTCATCGGCGTAGGCAAGTGAGTTAATATATTTCCAAAAGAAAATAATCTAATGGAGTTAGATCACACGATCTCGGTGGCTAATTAACTGGACCATTACGTAAAATTAGTCTTTCATCAAATGTTTCGTAGAACAAATTAATTGCACCCCTTCTGTGTGGCATGTGGCACAGTCCTGTTGGAACCACATATCAGCAAGATTTATGCCAGTCAATTGGGGAACAAAAAGAAATTATGTATCTATATCGTTCACCGTTGACTGTAATATTCCGCCCATCATCGTTAATGAAGATATATGGGTCAATGATTAATTGGCCGGCCCATAAAACGCACCAAACAGTGACTTTCTTTGGATATAATGGTGTTTCGCTAAAGGCTTGTGGATTATCTTCACTCCACATCCGACAATTCTGTTTACTAACGTACCCATTCAACCAAAAGTGAGCTTCATCGCTGAACAAAATTTTGTTTGGAAAATCAACATCAATATCAATTTGTGCTTCAGCCCATTGCCCGAACTGGCAGCGTGAGCGATGGTCGGATGGCTTTAATTCCTGCACAAGTTGAATTTTGTAAGCACGTAAACTAAGATGCTTAAATAAAATCTTCCATTAAGTGAATGGACACATTTTCAGTTGCTAAGAACGACGTCAAATTGATTGATTCGGGTCTTCCTCAATGCTATACGCTGAACAGCGTCTATCGCACAATCAATTTGGCGAACGGAACCCCTATTTTGATAAAAAGTTTCAACAATTTGCAAGCGTTGTTTTGGCTGCAGATTTTTTTTACAGTAACTTTTTTACAGTACCTGGCCAAAATGTCATCGTGAAGAGTGACTTCCTATAGGACCGATGAGCAGAATAGGCGCAAAGCACCTATAGTGCGGAGTACGCTGAGCTTCATATATAATTTAAAAAGTATATACTTAGAATTTTTTGAAAAGTTAAATCGAACAAAGATTTAATTTTGGAGATCCAAAGTAAAGATAAATATAATGATTCGTCTGAAGATGAATCTGAACTAATTAGTTAGATCTATCCTAAAACAAATATGTGGTTTATTGCAATATTTAATATTGGAATTTTAAAAATCTTTTCTTTTTCCTTTATTAATTATTTATTTATTTATTTTATTTATTTATTTTATTTTACAAGAATTTTGAAGACAACACAACTTATTTTGAGCACGAAAGCTCATTTATAATGAATTGTGCCGTGCTTAAGATTTGAATACATATGTTGCCAATTTCTTCGTGAGTTTTATTGTAGCAGATCCGTGGTCTTGCAGCAGTCCTTGATTATTACCTAGTCGAGCAGAAAATTTAGAACGCCCTGTTTCTCTTCATCACCTTCATAAGTTATGCGAGTCTTTTTGTGAACTACGTAAACACAAAGACATTGATGGCTATTTACTTTTTATTGGTTGTTGGTTGTAAAACGATTTACAACTGAGACTGTACTCGTCTAGCAATTAATCTTTCAAATTTTTATAAATTTTAAATTTCTAAACAATTCTGATTTGTTGGGGTGAAACCCAATGGTTAGTCCCAAAATTAATTAAACCTATTTAAAATACTAATTTTAATTTGGTATGTTTACTAGGTCAAGTGGCTTCGTTCTTTGAAGTCCTCTCTTTTCTCGTGTTTGGCGGCATGCTTTTTATTTCATGGTTGATGTATTCCATCTGCAAGTCCCTGTGAATGTCATCATTTCTTGTACATATATGTACACGTATATGTACCACGGAGCATTTACGATGCTACGGAGAAATTTGTTTTGAAACGTCTGTGTCATTTTGGCGTTTATATGCTTAGTACATCCCAAGAGTTGAATACCGTAAGTCCACACAGGTTTTGGGATTTGCCGGTATAGTAGCAATTTATTATGTAGAGTTAGCTCAGAATTTCTTCCTAAGAGCCAATCCATCTTTCTGTATTTGATGTTTAACTCTTCTTTTTTCTTTTTCACATGCTCTTTCCATTTTAGTTTCGCGTCTAGAGTCATGCCTAGATATTTTGCCGTATTTGCATAGGGAATTTGCTGGGAGTTCAGTTCTACTGGTATCCAGTTGACCTTCTTGTTGGTAAAGTTTACGTGAACAGATTTTGTTTCATTAAGTTTTATTCGCCATCTCTTGGTCCAGGTACTGACAATATTAGTAGCTCTTTGCAATTTGCTTGTAGATTCTTCTATGCAATTAGCAACTGCTAAGATGGCCGTATCATCCGCAAACGTCGTTATGTTAGTATCCTCTATCGTTGGCAGGTCCGAGGTGTATAGAACATATAAAGTTGGTCCCAGAACGCTACCTTGTGGTACCCCTGCTGATATTTTCTTTATTTCTGAGTATTCGCCATCTAATTTAACTCGAAAGTGTCGGTTAGATATGTAAGATTTTAGAATTTCATAAAACTGCTTTGGTAAGTCTCTTTGTAATTTATATTCCAAACCTTTATGCCATACTCTGTCAAAGGCCTGTGCTACATCCAAGAAGACGCTTGAAAATACTTTCTTTTTTTCAAGTACGTCTTCAATTATGTTTGTAATTCGGTGTACTTGTTCTATTGTTGAATGATTTTCTCTGAAGCCAAATTGATGTGGAGGAACAAGATTTCTTTCTGCTATTATTGGTTTTAGTCTCTTTAGGAGTAGTTTCTCGAATAATTTTGAAATTATTGGGAGTAAGGAAATCGGCCTATACGAATTTTTGTCATTAAGTGGTTTATTTGGTTTAGGTATCATAATTACTTCTGCTACTTTCCATTGATTTGGAACGTGTTTAAGTTTGTACACTGCATTAATTATTTGGAGTAGTTTACGCAGACCTTTTTGAGGAAGAGCTTTTACTATTTTACTGTTTTATTAAGTCATATCCTGGAGATTTCTTTGTATTTAGGTTGAGATTGATTTCCTCTTTCAATTCTTGTTGTGTGACAGAGATATATTGCAGTTATCCATTTTATATACTGGTGGTATGTTTTCCTCTGCAGTTTGTCTAGGTAGTGGCTGAAACGTGTTCTCGAGGTGGGTTGCAAACAACGAAGCTTTTTGCTTTGCACTTATAGCCCATGTGCCATCTTCATTTGTAACTGGTGGAATTTGTAGTTTAGGTCGTTTTAAACTTTTTGTCGCTTTCCAAAGGGAGTACTCGGTATCTTTTTCCCCAGTAAGGCCACTCAAGTATTTATTAATGGATTCGTTTTTGATTTCTTTAATTAGCAACTTTAGTTTATTGGATAAAAAATTAAGAGTTGTTTTATATTTTGGCGCTCGACTTCTTTGCCAGGCCTTTCTTGCTTTTCGTTTTGCTGCAACCAGTTCCCTAACTTCTAGAGGATAAGTAGCATTTCGGCGCATTTCCTTTGAACTTGAGGGGGTACTACTCCACGCCGCTTCTTGTATACTGTTGTTGAGTTGTTCTAGTTCTTCTTCTAGCTCTATCGGGTTTTTAATTGGCACCTGAAGATCAATATTATCCTCAATAAGTTTCTGGAATTTCTCCCAGCAGGTTGTTTTGTTCGTTAGCGAAGGTGGACTAGATTTTTTAATAATCGTTGCACTGATTGTCATAATAACAGGCGTATGATCCGACATAATCCCCTCGCTGCTTTCTAGGTATATGTAGTTTTCGTCTATACCTTTGGTGATAAAGAAGTCAATGATATCGGGTATTTTGTTTCTATCCGTAGGCCAATAAGTTGGTTGATCTCCAGAATGAAAATCGCAATTGCATAGTCTTCCTGCTGCAAACAGCTCTCTTCCTTTTTTAGAGGTTACTCTTGATCCCCAGTAGGTGTTTTTTGCATTAAAATCACCTCCGATTATGAAACTTGATCCAAGTGATTTAAATAACGTGCAATAGTCTTGTTTAATTAAATTATATCTTGGGGGGCAATATATTGACGATACACTATATTCTTTGTTGTTATTTATAAATACTTTTAAGGTGACTACTTGCATAAATTTCTCTTCAATTTTAAGATCTATAAAGTGTTTGATGTTTTCTTTTATAACCACCGACGATCCTCCCCTTGCCCTTCCTGCTGAATGAATGGCGCGGTAACAATTGTATCCATATATTTTAAGATATGAAGTTGAAGTAAAATGGGTTTCCGATACTAGGCATATATCTATTTTTTCAGTATTTAGGAAAATTTCTAATTCTGGAATATGTTGCATTACCCCATTTGCATTCCAGGTTACTATTCTTAATGTTTTATTTGTTGTTGTTTGCATCATATTAATAGAGCATGGATTTCATTTCATTTAGAGAGTCTTGCTTATCTAACCTGTTGCTTAGAGCTTGAAGGCATTTCTCTTGTTTAGCTAGACGAATGTTAAGAGCTTCCATGCTTCTTAGTATCTTTTGGAGCACTGCTGTACCTTCAGTAGTGTGCTCCGAAATAATTGGTTTTGTCATGACTACTTGCGAGTACAGTTTTGGTTTTGGTTCTCCCGTTTTACTAGCATGAGGTTTAGGTTCCTCTTTGGTGGAAGTTTGATAATTTTTTACCGATACTCCTGGACTTTGTTTTCGCGTTTTATTTCTTTTCGTTGTAGCTCCTTAGCTATTTCATATCCCCGGTAGTTTGCGGGATGTGACTTATTGCAATTGACACATTTTGCAGCAATATTTTTACTAACCGGGCATACCTGGGCATGATGCTTTCCGGCACATTTCACGCATCTAATTTCTCTTTGGTAATATTTCTGCGTATGATTAAAACCTTGACATTTTTTGCACTGCGGTATTAATCCGTTATTCTTTTTCAATGGCTCTATTTTAACTCTCATACTAAGTATTGCCTTGATATTATACACATCTTCCACTTTTTGTTTGTTATTAAAAGTGAGCATAAATAGTGGAAGCCCTCTTTTGTTAACTTGAACTCCTTGTTCAGTTTCGATTTTTTCTTTCTTAATTATGTTTACGGCATTTTCTATTTGATAACCCTTTTGCTTGAGATCCTCAATAATTTCCTCTTCTGCACAGGTTGGGTGAAGACCTCTAGCCATAACTTTAATTGGGCGATCATTCTTATCCTCATAGGTAAACCACTGGCTACCTTGGTGTTACCTAGGTGTACACAGAGACAGCCGAAGCCCTCTGAGTACTCTAGGCTGAGGGGCGTTTCAAAAAATGTTCTATTTTTTTCGCTCTCAGTTATGGGCACCCTAATTTTCCTTCATCTTGTATGTCAAAAAATAATCAGGGCCTGGGCCCGCATGATGCTGAAATATTATTCGCATTCAGATATAATTTGTTATTTCATTGTTGATATTTCAGGATTATGGTAACGTACCTATGATCGCCGTTATGGCTGGCCTGTACGCCACTATCATATCATATCATATCATATGATATCTTGGATGTCAGAAAAGAATGTTTTCGTTGTACATTTAAATCAATCAATCAGCAAGACTATGATGAAATATTGGTACGCTAAATATTCAAAACTTTAGACCAACCGTAAACTACATAACCGTAATACGACCTCGCTTCTGTTTACATTTATTGTGCATAAATATTCAAGACATGTCAATGAGTCGAGCTAGCTATAATAAAAGGATGCTAATTGAATTTTCTTGAACATTTTAAATTAACGTTTCAACATAAAGCGAAAAAATCAAATCTGACTTGTAAAGAAAATTTTAATCTTTATGTATGTATTCAAGAAAAAGTATAACATGAAAAATAAGAAGAAGAAATAATAAATTTTCTTGCTTAACTATGTAGAGATTATGTATACGCTATCTAATAAATTTTAATATGTAGTAGCTACTATTCGTTATTATTTACTATTAGTATTAAGATGGAAATTGTATTACATTTTCGTTTTCGAAATTAAAAATTTAAAAAAAATTGCTTTGTGCGTAATTGTGTACGAACATGTTAGGTTGGATGTAATTTAAATTGTATACGGTTGGTTGAGAAAACTTCGTGACATGTAGGTTTAAATAGCAACATATTTTTTGCCCCAATCTAATACATAAACACATATATTATGTATTATGAATAATTACTTCTCGACATGTTATTTTTCAACAACAAATATTTAGTTTTTTATTTTATTTTACTAAAAATTTAAATATTTCTGTTAATTGAATTTATTTAAAATTTATAAATTATGTACGTATTAAGTTAAAATTCTGTTGTTTGATAAAGCTTCTAATTAGCAGTTATTAAACTTCGCGGTTTTGAATTTTTGTTTGTTAGTTTAAAATTCAGTTTTATTTTTGTTTTAGTTCAAAACATAAACTCGGAAAAGGTGTTCCAAAATGAAAATTACACAAAGTATTTCTATAAGATTTGTATTTTACATATACCCATATTTATATTTTGAGTATGAAGAGTCTGCACGAAGATGATTAGTAGGGTGACACCGTATATGACAAAATTGTTTGGTTCTACCCTTAATATAAATAATCGCCTCTCAGCCCAGGGCACTCAAAGGGCTTCGGCTGTCTCTGTGTACACCTACGTAACACCAAGGTAGTCACGTTCCCGTCGCGGGGGCGGGTACTGCTTCGACAGTAGCAAAGTGCTACAAGGGACCAAATGCCAGTGGTATAAATTGGCTAAAACAAATAATGAGTACAACAAATACGGAATATAATACCCCAGGTGGAACAGCAGCAGATATGCTGCCAAATCCACACTCTTCGAAGACAGGCCCAAAAGATTCTGGGGTGGACCAATCATTGTTTAACCCATTTGGACGAAATTCCAAATTATCAAGATCACCAAGATCTTCAACTGGAAGTATATTTCAGTACGAGAAGGAAAATGCCGAACTCCGTGAACTACTAAGGGAAATAAAGGAGTTTACAACTAAATTAAAAGATGAATTTACAATTTTAAAGAAAGAGAATGAAGAACTGAAAAAAGCAGTTGAAACACGAGCAGAACTTGGGACGACCCCTAGCCCTGCAGTCGATGATGACATTAATCCATTCCATACGGATGAAGAAGAATTAGAAAGAGAAACAAATTGGATGTTGAACCGGAATAAAAGACCAATTAAGAAAGGGAAAGCGCAACACTCACCAGAAATGGCAGTAATTTTACCATCAACTTCAAAAGAGGTTTATAAATATAAACCAGTTAATCAGCAAGAAACAACTAGCTCTAGAACAACAACCAGCTAAACCAAAAGAAAAACCACCTTCATCAACAAATGACGTCGGGATATCAAGTTTCTCCACTATACAATCGATTATGAAATCGGTTACGGTAGCCGAGTACAAAGACGTATCTCTAAACAATGGCGTCTGGAAAAGTAATGTTGTCGACTCTGAAACCTATAGAGCTTTGGCTACAAAGCTTAATTCCGAGGGGCATCAGTGGTTTACCAATGAGGATAAGAATGATCGCCCAATCAAAGTTATGGCTAGAGGTCTTCATCCAACCTGCTCAGAAAAGGAAATGATTGAGGAGCTCATGCAAAAGGGTTATCAAATAGAAAATGCCGTAAACATAATTAAGAAAACATTGGTATTCGCGGCAATAAGACATGTTCTCCTTTGAATTTACCATTCAATATTGTTGCTTTGATAATGTTATTGATCAAGTTTTTCACTGCAAGCCTGCTGACATTGCACAGTCGTAACGGATCGATATTTCGAAGCATAATGATGGGTGCACTAATTTTCAATATTAATTCGTGTGGAGATAATCAAGTGAATTCAAGAATTCGACCGGATAACTGACAATTTCTTCTTGATTCATGGCGCAATCAACTGACTTATACGTTGTAGAATTGCTAGATATTTGATTCTGAATGACAGTGTAAATAGCATTGTCCCGGCATTTTCCTGTTTCCTAGATCTAAAAGTTGCTTGGCGAATCAAACAGCGGATTCGTCTTATTGCAGTTGGACACTCATGTTGGTGATCATAATTTTCTGAACATTTTGCCAAAGAACAGCTGATTTGAGACAAGCGTAACATATAGCTACGTATATGAAGGAGTACACCATTTATCTTGTAGCCTTGTGTAACAGGGTTTGCTTTACGGTGAAATGATAGAGATTTGCACTTTCCAATATTAAGACTCAGAGAGTTAAACTCGCACCATAACGCTAGGTTGTCAATATCTTCCTGTAGTTTTTTGGAGTCGTCGACTGACTCGATGCAGGTCATAACATTAGGATATTGGAATGCTTTATGACTTCAGTAATACCATTAATGAAGATTGTAAAAATCCATAAGCCAACGTGAGAGTCTTGTGGTACACCAGAGGTTGCTTGTATTCTATTCGACTTTTTACCTCCTATTTCAATGTATTATATTCGATTAATTGTATTCGATTTGAATTAAAAAAACGCGAAATTACAAGAAAAATTATGTCTTATTTATTAAAAAAATACACCAAATTCGAGGTCCGTCTCCAGGATATAATTTGTTATAAAAAGCTGATATTCTTCTCCATAATCTTTCTCGGCTGCGTTATTAACTGGTATTATGGCTTCTTCGGCGGCCCCATCAGTTTCCTCGATGGGATAGTTGTTTTTGATTAAAATATTATGTACTGCTACACATGAATATATAATGTGAGCCGCTCTCTCGTGCGAATAATATAAATGCCTTGAATTAGTTTTAAGGCAGCGAAATCGATTTTTTAGGACGGTGAAACAACGCTCAATGCCACTGCCAATTTCGGCGTGAGCTACGTTGGAATTGGGCCTACGGTAAAGAACCATCATATGGGGTTTCAATGCATACCCACTGCCACCTGCAATACAATTATGTTTTACTAAGTAACATATAGGGTGGGAACAAAAAGTCCTCAATATTTTTTCAAATTTATTTTTTCATTGTAAAAAACAATCCTTCCGATTAGTTATGGAATACTATTTCATTCATATGACTGCCTCGGCTGGCCTTCACGTACCTCATACGGGTCGGGCCAATTTTTGAGCACATTTTCGATGGTTTGCGGCATTATGTCTTCAATGGCAATGTGAATATTGTTCTTGAGAGCGTCAATCGTTGCTGGTTTATCGGCGTAACACTTATCTTTGACGGCACCTCAAAGATAATCCAACGGCGTAAAAACATAGCTCCGAGGCGGCAAAATCACATCAGCATTTTGGCTGGTAATTTGGACTTCGAAGACAGTGCGCAAAAGATCAATTGAAACGAGTGCTGTGAGGCACGGAGCACCGTCTTGCTTAAACTAAATGTTGCCTATGTCCTCCTCTTCAAGTGCCGGGAACAAAAAATTGTTTATCATGGCGCAGTAGCGCTCACCATTGACAGTAACGGCGGCTCCTTGCTCATTTTCAAAGCAAAATGGCCCAATGATGCCACCGGACCAAAATCCGCACCAAACAGTCACTCGTTGAGGATGCATCAGCTTCTCTACGATCACGTGCGGGTTCTCCGTGCCCCAAATGCGACAATTCTGCTTGTTCACATAGCCGCTAAGATGGAAATGCGCCTCATTCGAAAATATGATTTTTTTGACAAAATCGACATCTTCTTTAAGTCGATCGCAAACCCATTCAACGAACCGAAAACGCAATGGGTGGTCTCTTTCCTTCAATTCTTTTATATGGTGTCATACCGAGGTCTTTATGCAATTCGTCTCAATGTTGTGCGTGAAATGTTCAATTCTTGCGCACGATGACGAGTTGACGTTTCCGGCGACTCACGCACAATCTCGGCTACAGCGTCAACCTTTTCGGGTGTACGCTTGGTTGGTTGCTTGGTTCGTGTTGGTTTATTAATTAGCAAGCCTTGTTCTTTAACTTCTTTATTCACAAAATAACGCACATATGAAGCTCCCAGCGCTTCGTTTCTTCCAAAAACCCCACGCAATTTTCGCACACATTCTGCAACATTACCATGATTTTCGAAGTAATGGTTCAATATTTCCCAGCGTTGTTCAAGCGAATACACACCCATTTTCGTTCAGCGGAAGGATAAAACTAACTTTCTGTCAAACCAAAAGTGACATAACCATTACCATACTCAAAATAACCGCCAGTTCAAAAAAAAAGTTAGATGGCCCACCCTGTATATTAAATTATTGTCATCGTATTACCAAAAAGGCATGACTTATGGTCTTTTCTATTGATCCGTTACATTACGGCATTCACAGTACGGATTTTTAAATTTAAATCACAAATCTGTAAATAATTAAATGTAATTTTGTAATTTTTATAAATTATAGCTTCAAGTAAACAAGAATAAAAAAATGTATTTACGGCTTGAACGCTTAATAAATGGAATCCTTTCCTATTAACGTAAGCATATTCGGTTGTTTTGTTAATATTGGCAAGCGCAATATGGATCAAACCAATAATACCGGGTACGCCAAATTTCTCGAGAAATTGTTGCTTTTTAAAGTTCGCTGCCGCTAAATTCGACGGAAACACTATATGTTGCCGGGCAAGTTTACTGCTTATAATTCGGCTAATCCGCGTCACGCTAAATGACACTTTGCTCTGGCTCATAACGGTAAAAGTATCTAAACCAACGCGACGATGATGGCTGCCACTTGCGTAGAAGTTTAAAGTGCAACGCACCTCTAAATGAAGTGGTATCCGGGTCGTTCACAAATGTTTTTTTTAAATAACTTGGTGGACAATTTATTTTGGAAGTCGATAATTATTAATAAAACTGATAAAACGTTATTTTATATTAGAATAACTGACATGATTTTAAATTTTTATGTAATAAGCAATGAAAACTATATTAAACTTACCATCGATCGGATATATTAAACGGATCTAGCGTATCGCGCAAGTACTCATTGTACCTCTTAGTATTTAATTTGCTATCGTAGTATAGGGTTTTCCAATAAGAGTGATATGATTTCTATAAAAAATGGTTGTACTTGCTGTGTGGTACGTAGCCCCGTCTTGTTGGAACCAAATGTTGTAAAGATCAACTTCTTCCAATTTCGGCCATAAAGGGTTGGTTATCATCGATCTATACCGATCTCCATTGACAGTAACGGTGTTAACAGCTTCATTTCGAAAAAAATACGGACCGAGGATTCCACCAGACCAAAAACCACACCAAACTGTCAATTTAGGTGAATGTAATGGTTTTTCTGGCAATTTGTTGGCAAAATCAACAAATTCACGACGTTTACGGTGGTCCAATGGCTTCAGTTCTTGAGTGAGAACAATTGTATATGGATGCAAACCCAAATCCTTTCTCAAAATCCTCCAGGTTGTGGTTTGAGACAGTCCCAATTCTTGAGAACGTCTTGAATCGACAAATTGCGGTCTTCAGCAACACTTGCCTGAACGGCAGCAATATTTGCATTACTTCGAGCGAATCTTTGTCTTATTGGCACTTCAACATTATGTAATTTTCTTTACGCTCAAAATTTTCAACAATTCGACGAATAGCGAGCACACTTGGACGATTATTACGACTATAAAATGGCAAAAGAGCACGAAAAGTTGCAATTGGAGAACGATTATTTTGATAATAAAGCTGAATAGTTTGTAAACGTTGTTCTTGCGTGTATCTCACCATGATGAAATTGTAAACATTACGGAATACAATGAAATAAAAAATGACAGATCATGACATATTACAAATGGCCGAAACGTCACTTAAAAATCATATCATTCCTATTGGAAAACTATATATAACAATGGGATAAAAGAAAACATTTTTGAAATTAACAACAAACTTTGTTAAAATTTTTACCTTTTATTATTTCACCTGAAACGTATTACATTCTATATGGTGGAACTAAATGTTGATAAATAAAAAAGAAATGGGTAAAATTCGCATTCACTTAAATTTACAAATACTAATGTCTTTCGGTTATTTTTGACTCATGAGTTAATTTTCGAACAAAATTGGCCCCCTGAAGTTTAGTCAAGAACGAGTCCGGGCCCAACATTTTTAATGAAGCTTTTGATTAGGCCATAATGAACCTAAAATTATTTGTATGTTAATTAATCTTGTTTTGCGTTCTAATTTCGGGTTTTGTCTGATTTCCGATTTGGGTTCTGCTAGTTTTAGATTAAATGACCAGAAGTTTGGTCATGAACGAGTGGAGCCCAGAAATTGTTAATGGGGCATTTAATGAGCCTAAAACTATTTGATTGTCAATTGATTTTGTTTTGCGTTCTAATCTCGGTTTTGGTCCGATTTTCGATGTGGGTAGTGCTATTTTTACATTAAACGACGTGAAGTTTGGTCAAGAACGAGTAGACCCTAAATTTTTTTAATAGGCCATTTGATTAGGCCATAATGAGCCTAACACTATTTGTATGTCAATTGATTTAGTTTTGCTTTCTAATTTCGTTTTTAGTCCGATTTACGATTTGCGTTCTGCTAGCTTTGAAGTGATAAACCCGTGTGTTTTTTCTAGAGCAGAATATAAAAATTTAAATAGGGCATTTAATTAGCCAAAAATTAACCTTTTATTTTCCAATTGATTTTAAATCATTTTTTGATATGGGTTCTGCTAACTTTTTCTAAAGCTAGCAGAACCCATCGTTTTAGTTGGAGGGGGTGGAGCCCAACATTTTTAATAGATAAATGCTCTATTAGTAGCCTATAACTATCCATACTTTCTTGTAATGTTCTGCTGTATGGGTTCTGCTAGCTTTAGGGATGTCATACTTTGCCTTAGTACAAATTTAGGTGGCCGCATGGAAACAACACATAAGTATTTGGTAAAATGTACGGATAAAACGAGATCATCCAGCAGCATGTCGGCCTCTTCCAGCGGTCCTCTGGGGTCCGGTTTTTTTCAATGATTAATCTGAAATTAACTAATATTGTAATTATCTGATATTGTAACCTTATTTGAGGCGGCCAAATCCCTAAATAGGATGCCAGATAAATTAATAACAAAATATACAATTTGGATGGTTGTTACTTTAACCAAACTAGTTCAATCTAGTCCAAAATTACAAGGTAAAACAAACCACAATTTGAAAATGGTATGCGGGCAGATGAGTAAACAATAGGTTTATCCGCAACCGTGCGGTAATCCGCATCGTGTGGATATTTCCAAAACCCTAAGTAATTTTTTATTTGTTTCGATCCTTGTGGTCGTAACTCGTCAAAACTTGTATATAATGGCCCTTTGTGTGAACTTTCCTAAATGGTAATTAGCACTCTGTTAGTGGCGTCATTCTTAGTAATAACCGACTTGTTTAATGTCACGTGGCCGCCCCCATTTATATATATATATATATATATATATATATATATATATATATATATATATATATATATATATATATATATATATATATATATATATATATATATATATATATATATATATATATAAATAAGAATTTTTTTGGAAATGCTAATATTTACTCCACACAAATTGAGGCACTTGTAACTGTGCCACATCAAGCAATTAAAATCAGTAGCAGCTTATCAGAACGTTTGTTTCAATAACATGGTGTTAGCTTTGAATAAAGAAGTTACGGTACTAACGGATACATAAACAGTTCATAACGTGAATAACGTTCATAACAGTTCATAACGATTCAAACGGTTCGCCAATCAAACTAAACCGAAGCTTTCTGAGAAAAGAGATTAATTGCCACCGCTAAAAGTGACAGAAACTTTATCTATAAATTAGATTTCAATTCGCAATTATTATTTTTGTAATCCTCTTCGTAATATAATCGCTTATATTTAGTTTTATGCAAATAATAATTATAAAAAATAGCAAAATTTTAATTATTCCCACTTACTAAGTAAATGAAAATCAAAATTGCAAAATATCTACTTTGTACATATGTATAAAACTGTAAATGTAGCTAAATGTGGATTACGAAATACTACGTACGTCGTACAGAAAATGCATGCATAATACAAAAATGTCATTTTGATAGATAATTAAAATCAGATTAAAATAAGCAAACAACAATTGGAAAATACAGTTTGCGTCAATCAATGCACACAGTATGTTCGAATGTATCCATAGAGATAGTTACCAATTGTAATTGCAGAATAGCAATGAGATGATAGTTATGGTATAGATTTTATATATTTTTTATATTGAAAAACCGCACAGTAGTTGTATTTAATGGAAGTATTATTTTTAATCCTTCCAAGTTTCTATATTTATGTACAATGTACATGCTGCATTGGGTGTATTGGATATGTAAATACACATAAAGAGATCGAGAGGCGGCGTATCAATTGGAACAAAATTTTGCGCCGAAATGAAATTCAAGTAATTTATTAGCCCTGTATCATTCAAAAAATATCGTGCTTGATTTTTTTGCATGTTAAATTATTGACCCAAATTTATTGCGTATTTATAGATATGAAATTGTGTATAGGTTTTATTGTGGTTTTAATAGCTTGAATGTATTTGTGTTACATTAAAATCAATATTTGTCATACTTCATGACAATTTTATATTACATTATATATATATATATATATATATATATATATATATATATATATATATATGAATATATAACTATATATTGAATGTATTTCTATATATATATAACGGGTGTTTTTTTAGGAGGTTTGTTTTTCCGATAGATGTCGTTTTATTTTATGACAGTTGTTTTGACAGCTCAAAGTGGCATTTCTACTCAGTATTGTTTGGCAAATCATTATGAATAGGTTAACTCCAGAACAACGTTTTCAAATCGTGGAAATTTATTTTCAAAATCAGTGTTCAATTAAAAATGTTTATAGAGCACTTCGTGAATTTTATGGTGCACATAATCGTCCGTCAGAGACCACCATAAAGAACGTAATTACCAAATTTCGGTCTACATTCACTCTTTTGGATGCCAAGCCACCGACAAGAATGAGAAGAGTTCGTACAGAAGAAAATATTGCTGTCGTTGAGGCCAGTGTCGAAGAAAACGACAATTTATCGATTCGTCGTCGTGCTCAGCAAATTGGACTTTGTCCATCGACTTTATGGAAAATTTTACGTAAAGATTTGGGTTTGGTGCCATACAAAATTCAATTGGTGCAAGAATTAAAGCCACACGACCATCGTTTGCGCCGTGAATTCAGTGATTGGTCGTTAAATCAATTGAACGAAGATCCATTTTTTTACCGTAAAATTCTCTTCAGTGATGAGGCGCATTTTTGGTTAAATGGATACGTCAACAAACAAAATTGTCGCATTTGGAGCAAAGATAATCCACACGCCGTTCTAGAATTACCAATGCATCCTGATAAATGTACTGTTTGGTGCGGTCTATGGGCTGGTGGGATCATCGGTCCATATTTCTTTAAAAATGAGGAAGGACGACGCGTTACCGTGAATGGAAATCGATACAGAACCATGTTAAATGAGTTTTTGTTGTCAAATCTTGAAGATATGGATATGAATGAAATGTGGTTTCAACAAGATGGTGCCACTTGCCATACAGCACGTGAAACAATCGACTTATTGAAAGAAACTTTCAACGACAACATTATTTCGAGAAATGGTCCGGTGAATTGGCCTCCGCGTTCGTGCGATTTGACGCCACTCGATTACTTTTTGTGGGGATACGTGAAGTCATTGGTTTATGTGGATAAACCTCAATCGATTGACGCTTTGGAAACCAATATTCAACGTGTCATTGCTGACATACGCCCTCAAATGCTTGAAAAAGTGCTGGAAAATTGGACCTCCAGAATGACATTTGTGAAAAATAGTCGTGGTAGCCATATGCCAGAAATTGTGTTTAAATGTTAAATGCCAAAAAATTATCTACCAAATAAAAAAAAATTTTGGTCTTTTCATAATTTTATATGTGTTTTATTCAAAAAAAAAATCGGCAACCTCTTAAAAAAACACCCTTTATATATATATATATATATATATATATATACATATATATATATATATATATATATATATATAGATATATATATATATATATATATATATATATATATATATATATATATATATATATATATATATATATATATATATATATATATATATATATATATATATATATATATATATATTTGATGGGTTAGGGAAAAGTTCGTCAGCTTTTTTGGGTGAAATTGAAACAAAGAATTTTCTTATTTCAAATGACCTTTGCCATTTTGATCGAGGACCTTTTGTCATTTTTCGGGTAGAGCCATGATCCCATCACTGTAGAACTTATGTAGTTTGAGGGGAAAAATCGAGGCAAATCTCGTAGACCTCTTTCGAATTTATTGTAAAACCATTAAGATGGTTCTGCATGAACCAGAACAAATGGTAGTCCGATGGTGCAAAGTCAGGACTATATGGTGGGTGCATCAAAACTTTCCAGCCAAGATCTCTCAGTTTCTGCCAAGTCATCAATGATGTGTATGGTCTAGCGTTAACTTGATGGACGTTTTAACTGAATTGCTTACCTTAAACGCGTTAGTTGCTGACAGTAAAAATTTGAATCAATCGTTTGGCCCGGTGGCAACACCTCATAATGCACGATTCCTTTCCAATCCTACCAAACACAGCTTTACCTTTCTTGGCGCCAATCCTTGCTTTGATACCGTTTGGGAACCTTCATCTCGTTTCGTCCATGATCTCATCACCAGTAATTATTCGCTTTAAAAATGGCTCGATTTCTTTCTGCTTCAGCAGCGTTTCGCAGATAGAAATCCGGTTCATTTAGATATTAACTGTTAATTCATGTGGTACATAAACGTCAAGCTTTTTTTGAATCCCGCCCTTTTCAAATGGTTTAAAATTGTTTTGTGATCAATATGCCGGTTTTCTACAATTTTCTGCATGATTTCATCGACTTTTCCAGTGGTTGGTCGACCAGAGCGAGGTGCATCTTTGACATTCATATTTCCAAAACGAAAGCGCTTCAACCATTTCTTTGCTGCTGATTTTGATAAAGCACCTTCTCCATAAACAGCACAAATTTTTTCGCAAGCTTGAGCCGCGTTTTTACATTTGTCTTAATAAAATTGTAAAATATTTCGAATTTTTTCATTATTTATCTCCATGTTTAAATAGTTGTAACTTTTATTCACTTCGCCGATTTTAATCAAGTGTCAAACTGTCACCTTTCAAACACAAATAAGTATTGCCCGATACGATCAATGGTTACTGAGATATATGAAAATAAAGTCATCTACCGGGAAGTGGTGGTCGGCAAATGACCGTGAAAGGTAATAGCGTTGATCAACTTGTGCAAATCATCAACGTGTGCTCTGACTATTCGATGTTTGGTCACCAAATTCGGATCAGGACGATAAATGATCGGCCAACACCCATGCATCCAGAAGCGTAAGGTATGCTGAAAATATCGCCGCTATACGTGAGAGTGTACTGCAAACCCCGAGGCACTCAATTTCTCGCCGTTCTGGTGGCTCAAACTGGATGATGTGGATACCGATGACATAGGGTTCCAACAGGACAGTACGAGCCATACAGCACATGCCACGATGGTCATTCTGCACGGCGGCGACGTGAACGGCCACCAAGATCGCATGATTTTACATCTTTAGACTTCTTCCTTTGGGTCTATCTTCAATCGCACACCTATGCGAATAAACGCAAGCAATTGATGCCCTCATAATCAACATGACCAACACCATTCAGCAAATTCAGCCAGATTTATGTGACAAATTCATCGAAAACTGAACCTCTTCATTACGTGCCAACAAGCAAAGCTGCGGCAAACATTTGAACGACGTTATATTCCATGTTATAAAATATTCATTGAAATAGAGAAAAATTATCTCATACCCAGTTTGTTTGCTGACACTCGGTTTGCGACGCTAGAAGAATCGTACAATCCGTCCACACCCAAAATCGTCTAAATTGATTTCGAACGTTTACAATCGCGGTTGGTAATAAAGTAACCCCACACTTACTCGCATTCGGCAAAGCATGATTTAATGCTGGTTCACCCCCTCCGATTGTACTTCGAATTTCGTTTGGTACTGGTAATCATCCGAATCAGGAGACCTAGTGCATTGGTTAACCGTGGAACCCACCTCGGTATGTAACAACGTGTGACGCGTTACGATTCGGCCACACTTAGTGAAAACTCGTTGGCTTAAGCAGCGCTTTGCTACAGCATACGTGTAATTTTGCCACCTGCTCTCTTCGTTCGTCAACATTGAGATTTTTAAAGGACTCACATTGATGAAGCTTATGGGTATACAAAGTAGACATGCTTCATTGTTTCTGGATATTGGTTTAAGGTGATGTGACTTTCTGATATACACCTTGGTAACAATAGGTTTTGTTGGTTCGCATGACTCGAACGCATCACATCCCACTAATGAATTTTTAAAATTCCTCGACCACGCAAATACTGAAATTTTTCGACGTCATTTAATACAATTTTACTAAGAACGGATGTTGCATATAGGTCCTTGAAACTCGGGAACTTCTTGTATTCGCCCGAAAAGGTAGATACATTCAGTCTCGGTAGATGTACTGAACAATGTGGTTCATCGAGTATTTGAGAAACTTTTTGGATTAAGGATGTAGTGAATAATGACCACAGGGTTGTCATGAATTCATTATGTTCTTGCAGAATTCGTGTTATCATTTTCTCAATATGACTGGCTTCCTCCGCAATCTTTGGCTTGGTAATAAATTGAGCTAGTTTTGTTTTCACGTTTAGATACTTGGTTTCATATTCGGCCATTTCGGACTGCACCTCATGAACAGCCAATTTGGCTTCGCACTTGGTGAACTCGTTGAAAGCCCGTTCTAGCAATGTCCAGTCGAGTGAAAATCTCCGAGACTGGCGAACGATCCGTAACCGTATCGGCATACGTTACCATCCGCGATATGCTCCCCTTTTCCATCCCTCCCTTTGCTATCAGCTCTTTACAGGTCCAATAGCGCACGGTATGTTATGTTACCTTCTACTAACCGTTAGTTCGATACTACACTCTCCGTTGCACGTCTGACACCCTGTTAAATCTAACGGTACTACGACACCCAAATTATACAATAATCACACGTTCGTCCCAAATAAACAACCCGTAATACAAGAAAACTGTTTTGATAGATATACTAAATGACCACTATACACAAAAAGATTGCTACTCCATTTAAAAAGCTTAATGATCCCTTACTCCAGCTTGATGTCGAAATTGGTCACTTCCGCGATGGAATTATACGTCCTGCGATCGGGTTCCCAGGACCTTAATTCGTTCCCTTTAGTTCTTATGATAATAGACTCCAGAATTATAGCTCCACAGCAGTCGTTGGTTGATTTGCAAAAACGAGTTTATTGTAGTAAAATTACACGAATGTAAATCTCCACGAGGTAGTCCGATATGTCACTCCCGCGTTGGAATTATTTGTCCTAAGACAGTATTCCTAGGATCATAATTCGAAGGGATGATCAAAAAATGTTCACACAACTCGTAGTAGACCAACGCACGACCAACAATCTTCAGATAACTCGTTGTAAAATGAATGGCGTTACCACACGCTCGGACGCCCACGATAAAACAAATATGGCTAATCGCACGACTATAAATGTCCACACAACTCGTAATAAACTGAATGGCGTCACTACCCGCTCGCACGCCTAGGATACAACAAATATGGCTAGTTGCACGACCATAAATGTTCAGATAACTCGTTGTAAAATGAATGGCGTTACCCACCGCTCGCACGCCCAAAATATGGCTAATCGCACGACCATAACTGTTCTCACAACTCGTAGTAAAATGCCACTCCCTCATTGGAATTATTTGTCCTAAGATCGTAATCCTAGGATCATAATTCGACTAGATTAAATATTCACGATTATACTTAAACACACTGTCCCACAGTGTGTTTAAGCCAAAAATCGATTGAACTAGAACCCATTCGTATGACGCCGTATTTGAATGCTACCTTTTTGCTTAAGAAATGGATGCTAAACTTGGATAATGAAAGTGGATACACTATTCCTTTCGAAGATATATATAACAGACGCGATCCAAGACGATCTTGGAACTCGATTCCGACTAGAATGCTAATATTTTCCGGGTTTCTTGACTAGACTCGAAATGGATTAATAGTTAAATTAATAATTAATATTAATAATTAATGGATAGACGATTGCGGAGTATCGATAATAAAAATAACAGGATCGTGTGAACCAAAAAGTTACAGGATCGTGTGAAACCATTTTAGGATATATATTACCTCCCCGGTCGTTACCGCGGACAATACCTCGCTGCTATTACTTCCGGCTCATTACCCATAGTTTTTACACCCGGACATTAACACCTTGTATTTTACTCACCGGACATTACCCACTCCAGCTATTACCCCTCCATCCCCATTATACCACCTGGTCATTACCCTCCCCGCCATTACTCCCCGGTCATTTTCCGTCCGTCTTTCGCCCCGATTATTAGATGATTAAGGGATCGTCTGATACCATTTCTTCGATAAAAAATATTTAAAAAATTTGTATTTATAAATTCGTGAGTTTTGATATCATATCATTGACAAAAGAACCGAAACAATTTTTAAAACATGAAAACGTTTGCAAAAATTAGCTAATTACAGAACAATATACCATTTCGTCAGGAGTTTTTGTTTTTTTAATTTTTTTCAGCTTGAAAAGGTCAATCTATAACTATAACATACATTGTAAACCTGTGTTAAATCTCTACAAATCCAAATTATTTTTCACGCGTCGGTTCGATCTCCCATTTTGTAAAAATCAGCATAAATTTCATGTAATGTATTGTACATAAATATGTTATTTAACATAGTCGTGCTATAATTCTTCCTCTATCTAGAACAGTAAGCCTATTCATGATATTTTAACTAGGAACTGAGATTATGGGTTTTCTCGTCAATTGATCAAAATCGAAAAGTATTCTGCAACAATATATTTTGCCATACAAATTACCAGTATCGAAAAATGCTCCAATCGTAATGGAAATTCACATGGCTATTCTCTATGCCATGCTGAGTAATTACGTAGAACATCATTTTAAACTACCCAAATCTGGGCCATCAGTTAGGGCATTTTGTTATCATGAATATTTTCTGAGCATACCATGCCACATATGACGACTAGAGCATTTTTAGAAAATAGTCATTTGTATGGGAAAACATATTCTTGAAGAGTACTTTTCGATTTTGGAGCATGGAGAAGAGAGGTAGGCAAGGTGGAGAAGGGGTAGGTAATGGTGGTCGGGTAATATCCGAATGGTAAAGGCTGGGGTAATGGGCCGTGGTACTACCCGATTGGCTTTGGGGTAAAGGCGGGGGTATTGTCCTCGGAACTAATATTCCGGGGAATAAAATGCTAGACCTAACGGAGGAACTGGTGTACGCTTATTTACCGATGTGCAAATAGCACGAGCTAATTTACCTAATGATATACGTGAGAAATAATTATTGAGCTAAATCCAACAAATACGCACAACGGTTAGCATAGGTTACTCGAAGCATCAGAAAATCAAAGTGCCGGTCGAGACGGCAGTTAAGGCTTGACAATTGATTTAGGTTGTTTACTAATGCATTGGCCATTAAACGTAAATTTGAACATAGATAAATTTCGTAAATTCACGGATAAACTTGGGCAACGCACTTATTTTAAAATTTAGCTAGATATAATTGTAAGCAAATCAACGATGACCATTTGAGCTTGTTAAATTTTAGTACATAGTTGTCTATGAAAATACCGTAAAATATTACGAGCAGATGCTCGATATCGAAAGTAAATGATTCCTGGACGTGGTGCTACATATAATAGGACGCATAATAAGCACAATAATAATTGGAAAATTAGATGAATAAGAAAATTGTATGCAGATCTAAGCAGATTAAATAAATTTTACTGCACACATTTACAAGTAATGTTTTGATTTGGCCTACCGGAGGCAGATGCGACTGATGGTTTTTGATCTGTTTTTGTATATTTTTTTTAAATTATCATGTCTTCTATAAGAAATGTCCAAATGGTAACAATTACAAAGTGGTAAAAAATTAAATTTCGCTGATAACAGCAAAAAAGTACCCATTTTCTCAGTATTTTCGATACCAACATGTCGACAATTTCGAATTACGCGTAGACGCACAACACTGTTATCTAGCTGCTACCAGGTTAACAAAATTAGGCCCGTTGCACACTTGAGCTATGTTTTTCTAGCGAACTGAGCTATGTTTTGACATCACAGCTTCTCGGGTTATTTTACAAAGCTGAAATAAGTGAAACCGAGTTCCTGGGTCTGAGCTCAAGCTACTCGTACGTCCTGATTTATTTAAATGCTATATTGAAACTTATGGGATATAAACATAGCTCACAACGCTAATTTTGGGAGCGATGTGAGCTAATTATTTATCTCCAAGACGAAAATAAAATATCTAAATATATCGCTTTACAGATTGGGTTGATACTGAGATTTATCTACAATGTCTCGTTTATTTCAGTTTTAAAAACCTAAACGGGAGGCTGTAAAATGAAAACATAGCTCACATCAGTTAAAAAACATAGCTCAAGTGTGCCTTATAGTTCGGGTATATACGATCAATTTTACTTTTTATTTTATTCCCCTAGTTGTCTGTTTCATGTTTTTAATGTGTTGGAGTAGATAAGACAATAATAATTAGTTTCACCAATTTAGTTGTTTATTTTGAATATAAGCTATTGAGCCTACCTGTAGAGAGAAATTTTTGTATCATGGTAAACACCAATTTTTTTTCGTACGTTGGTAGGCTTGATTTACTAAATTAATTTTTTATGGTTGGTTCACAATTTATGTCACACAGGAAACAAATATAAAAAAAATGTTATTCTGTATATTTTTAATACAGAGCAACAAGAAAGTAACAATAAAAATAACTGCACATTAAACTGCTACCCTTCTTAAAATGTTGTGTTGCTTCCTTCTTTATGGGAAATACCATAAACCGTTGTTTATTGACATTCACTCCACAAATCACAAACATTTTATTTTTGTGTTATTTAGTATTACAATTTTCTTCGCATTTCCTAATTTGTATTCTAGGCCAAAGATAATATATGTTAAGGAAAAAAAACTTTCAACAGTATTCTGAAGACTTATACATATACTGCTGTTGCAAAAGTAACATATAAACAGAACTATAAGCTTTTTTCCACTAGGCCAACAACAAATGTATGCACAACTAAGGAAAAGGATGAAAAGAAAAAAATGTATACAGACAAATCATAGCAGAAAAACTATAAATTTAGTTTATGGTACAGAAGCAACAAAAAACCTAATAGAGTCCACGTGTTGAAATTTGATTTCGTCCAATTTTGTTTTTTTTTTGTTCTCGTATATCCAGAACGACACAACTGGAATAAGATAAATTTGCTAAAATATTAAAATATTTATAGTAAAACGCCCGCCTCCAGCCATCGCTCAAAAACGTTACGTTGACTATGCTAAAAAAGCTGGGAAAATCTTTTAATCGATGTAGAAAAATGTCATGTACTTCACAGTTTGCATGCCTTAAAAACTTATCTAAAACTAAAAAAATAATTGTTAAGTGCTTAAACTATTCTTAAGACGTAAGTTGTATACATAAGTACGTATTATACATAGCTTAAGAGTATATCGGACATTATCATGGCGTTATTGTTACAATTATTGTTGTTGCAGTGGATTACTGAGGACATTATTGTTTTTTTTGTGTACAATTTAAGAAAACGGATATACACTTAAGAATTTTTTGTTTTAAACTTCGTCTAGCAGTTTTTAAATCTATACGAGTGTGTACTCTCTATGGTACTGTTTGGTACCAAACAATTGTGAAACGTAGTGCTAGGAATTTGGTCGTTAATTGAAATAAAATTAAGTTTAAATTAAATTTTTGAAATCAATTGAAATGGAAAATTGAATCTACATTTTGGATTCATAATGTACGAGTGAATATCTTATCGATGTACGGATGTGTGCTATACTATGAACGTAATTATTGCTGTTGATGGCCGGTTTGAGAAGTAGTATGGTGGTGGGCGTAGATTCTGCAAGATATTCGATATTTGTTAGTATGCTTTATAGGTACGTAAGACAAATAATATAAAAAAAATTATTATTCATTTAAGTGTTAAATTAGAAAAGTTATAATAGTTTACTTTTTATCGAATTTTCAATTAGAGTACATTATTTTTTTATCGGTCAATGAGTTCGATAATTGTTTAAAATGTTTTAATAATATTTTAAATTTATATGTATAGAATGAAAATGGTTTTGAAAATGGAACTGCCATCTATTTTATGTTAATTATTTTTTTATATTTTTATTAATTACAACTGATTTACAAATCATTTAGTAATTTATTTTTCATATTTTATATTCTTGTTTGGAGGGTTGTAGCCCTTTGGCTAGTCCCCTTTACAAGTTGTTAGGAGGAAATTCTTAGCTAACTCTACATAATAAATTGCTACCGGTGTGAAGAACTTAACAAAATTTATTATTTTAAAATTTACGCGAGTGTGCTTTCAATATTTTAACAGTGTAATTCAACTCAGTGTAATTCAATTCAATTGAATAGTTTAAGCACTTAACAATTATTTCGTCGTTTCTTATTTACCACGGTGCATTAACTATTCCACGTAGGACTCTGCTTTGGAATGACTGGATGATATTGACAATGGTTTTCTTTGTACAGCCCCAGAGCTGAATGCCGTAAGTCCACACAGGTTTTAAGATTTGCTGGTATAGTAGCAATTTAACCGGTGTGAAGTACTTAACACAATTTGATATTTTAAAATTTACGCGAGTGTGCATTCAATATTTTAACAGTGTAATTCAACAAAAACTTGAACAGAAATGATTGAAAATCACATTAAAATAGTTACAAGTAGACTCATTCAATTTTTTGTGTTGTTCAATATATTTTACGAGCCCGAATATAGATCGTCTCACGAATTTATATTACATACATTAAATAGTTTACCTAATAGGCTTTCAAAATACGATGTTAAGAGTAAGTGCGACGAATCATTCAAGTGTATGTGTTAGCACCGGTTTGCTGTTTGTTATAAGGAGCTAATCCTAGACATTTCCACGCGGTTTTATTATATACGTTATATAGCCTAACTAATAGGCTTTCAAAATATCATGGTAAGATTAAGGGCTAGTGGGATGTACTATGAACTAACAAGCTTTCAATGGGAAATTTTAACTCATTCAATTGTTTGTGTTGGCACCGGTTTGCTGTTTGCTATAAGGTGCTAATCCTAGACATTTCCACGCGGTTTCATTATATACGTTAAATCGCCTAACTAATAGTCTTTCAAAATATCATGGTAAGATTACCATTTTATATATTGGTGGTATGTTTTCCTCTGCAGTTTGTTTAGGTAGAGGCTGCAACGTGTTCTCGAGGTGGGTTGCAAACAACGAAGCTTTTTGCTTTGCACTTATAGCCCATGTGTCATCTTCATTTGTAACTGGTGGAATTTGTAGTTTAGGTGGTTTTAAACTTTATGTCGCTTTCCAAAGGGAGTACCCGATATCTTTTTCCTCAGTAAGGCTACTCAAGTATTTATTAATGGATTCGTTTTTGTTTCTAAATATTTTGGAGTTTTATCAAAAGTATATGATTCGACCTATCGAGAGTGTTTATTTGGTTTGCTTTAATATAAAATGAGGTGATCGGTAAGGGTAATCCCAGTTGGAAATTTATCAACATGCATGTGAATAATTTTTTACGAAAGACATACGTTTCACTTTCGTACCTTCTTTTCTAAATGCGAATGAAAAAGACAAAAAATACTTTTTGATCGATTTTTGATAGTATGTTGTCTAAATGATTTACTAATGACAAGTCATATTAGTTTCTCAAATGGCGTGTCCAACTGCAGTCCACGTTCGATGACAATTGTAAGACTTGTCATATACATTTTTCTTCTGCTTTTTTTCATTTCAAATTCTTTCTTTGTGATAACGCTATTAATATTTTGCTGATGGAATTGGTAAGTAGACATTTTGTAATTTTTTTATTTGGAAAATTTTAACAAATATACCTAACCAAAATTTTTTTATTTTTTATGTTCGATTAAAATGCAAAGCCAAACGGGTGATTTGGATTACCAACACAGTGATCGGAAAGATGACTGTACTATTTTTAAAATAAATTACCTTATAATTGTAATTTATGTATTTAGATAAAATTAGAAATATTAGTCTTCATTTAAATAAAATGTTTTTTACATAGGCCGTTATATGTACATAAATTAAATTACTTCATACATGTCATATGCGACTGATTCATTTCAGATATATCAAACACAAATCCTTTCAGACATGTCACATTCGATTCTGACTTCTCACATGCGACTTATGTCAGACATGTCGTAAACGATTCATCTCAGGCGTGTGACAAACGAAAATTAGCCCCATTTGCTGATAAATATCTATATACATGTCAGGCTTGACTGTCGTTGATGTGTCATTAGTATGTCGTCAATGAACTTCCTGCTGGGATGTTTCAAAACTGCATTCAAAATAACTATAGAATCATATTTTTACTAAACTAAACTAAATTCATAGTGACATAACAAAATAACGGCAAATGTACTTTTCGATAATTGTCCAACACCCCATCAAGTCTCTTTGTTCCCAGCAAAATTAAAAAAAAATTAGTTAAAGGATATAGAAATTTGAAATGTCGACTCTAAATTTGTTTTATGACAAATTTATTCGGAGCGTTAGAAACAGCGCAAGCTGAATATTGTGTACACCTTAAATCGGTGTCTTATCCAGTAGCAGTAGTAAGTACTGTAAGATTGAGATTTCAAAAATTTTCGATTGAAACTAATTTTAAAAAATAAAATAAAATGCCGAAAAGACCAGTAAAAAATCGACCGCGCCATTAAAATTAAAATGAATAAGATGTAGTTTCTTCGAAGTACCCTTGTCACTTACAGTTATTTGGATGGATGACTGAAGTGTATTTAAGAGTTGCTTAACTACGATTACGAATTTGTTTCCATCTGTTTACAGAGTGCTTTTTATGTTCCAGTTTGACTTTGTTTGGTCGCCATTTTATTTTGGATGACATTTGTAATTTTCCCGGTAGATGGCTTTACATCCATATATCTCAGTGATCATCGATCGTATCGGGCAATTATGTGTGGCTGAAAGGTGGCATTTTAACTTGTACTTTGACATACAAAACATTAAAATCAGTGAAGTGAAGAAAAAGTTACAACATTTGCAACATGGAGATAAAGGCTTGCGAAACAATTTGTGCTGTTTATGGAAAAGGTGCTTTATCAAAATCAGCAGCAAAGAAATTATTCAAGCGCTTTCGTTCTGGAAATATGGATGTCAAAGATGCACCTTGCTCTGGTCGACCAACCACTGGAAAAGTCGAGGAAATCATGCAGAAAATTGATGAAGACCAGCAGATAGACAGCTATGCAATTGGTAAAGAACTAAATATTGATCACAAAAGTTTTAAACCAATTGAAAATGGCTGGATACAAAATAAGCTTGACGTTTGAATACTACTTGAATTAACAGTTAACAATTTAATGGACCGGATTTCTATCTGCGAAACGCTGCTGAAACGGAACGAAATCGAGCCATTTTTAAAGCGAATGATTACTGGTGATGAAAAGTGGATAAGTTACGACAACGTTGTGGGAAAAAGATCATGGAAGAAACGAGATGAAGCTTCCCAAACGGTATCAAATCCAAGATTGACGCCAAGAAAGGTAATGCTGTGTATTTGTTGGGATTGAAAAGGAATCGAGCATTATCAGGTGCTGCCACCGGGCCAAACAATTGATTCTAATGTTTACTGTCAACTAACTAGCAACTAACGCGTTTAAGGCAAGCAATTCAGTTAAAAAGTCTAGAATTGATCAGCAGAAAGGGCGTTGTGTTCCATCATGATAACGCTAGACCATACACATCATTGATGACCCTGCAGCAACTGAGAGATCTTGGCTGGGGAGTTTTAATGCACCCACCTGATCTTGCACCATCGGACTACCATTTGTTCCGGTCCATGCAGAACCATCTTAATGGTTTTACATTAAATTCAAAAGAGGCCTGCGAATAAGAGTTGTCTCGATTTTTCGCGTCAAACTACAGAAGTTCTACAGTGATGGAATCATGGCTCTACCAGAAAAATGGCAAAAGGTCATAGATCAGAATGGCACATATTTGGTTTAATAAAGTACATTTGAAATAAGAAAACTCTTTGTTTCAATGTCACCCAAAAAAACCACCAACTTTTTCCCTAACCCTTTATTTATGGCAGCAAACCATTTTCAGTAGTGGGCGCGTTTTTCCTTGGGTGCTCGGCTCAATCTCATCAATTGTATTCGGCAGAGAGCCCCTTCCCTGTAATGATTTCGTTCGGATTTAGCAATTCATAATACACGACACCAATCTGATCCCATCAAATACACATCATAAGTTTTTTTCCATGAATATTTGGCTTGCTTATCGATGTTAAACCATGTCCAAGTGGTTCCCATGATTTCTTGTTTTTAGGTTATCGTAGTGGACCCATTTTTCATCACCAGTGATTATGCGATGCAACCGTGCCAATTATGCCTGGCAAGCAGCATTTTACACGAGAAAAATAGGCGTTCAACATCTCTCGACTTCAATTCATATGTAACTCAATTTCCTTGCTATTGAATCATTTCCAATGATTTTAATCGATGTGATGTTGCTTGTTGAGTCACTCTTAGTATAATTTCAAGTCTTCGCGTTTGAAACGAATCTTCATCCAATAATACTTCCAATTTCGCGCCCTCATACACTTTTGGCCTTCCACTACGTTCTTTGTTTTCGACATCGGATTCACCATTCTTAATCTTTTAAAACCACTCTCGACCACGTCTCTCATTTAAGGCAGCCTCACCATATGATTCTACAAGCAATCGAGCTGCCTCTATGTCGGATGATTCGTCTAAAAACTCGACTTTTTCACAAGAAACAAAAATACTCGTATATGATGCTGATAAAAAATCACTAATATTTTTAGGTTATGTTGTGGACAGATGTCTAACCTTAGGATATGACGTTTTACATCTGGCAATTTAAATCATATATTACTGGTGGTGCCATCTTTTGTGGAGGGTTCCCGTTCCCAATATTCAATATGTACCATCAGAAATTTCCTATCGTTTTCATTCCGTGTCGAAATTATTCCGTCTACTACCGTTAACTACGAGATGCTTTTCTATGAATGGGTACTCAGGAACATCCAAGCCAATAACCATTTTTTGGAAAATCGATCTTCTGGAAGGTTCTCGTTGCATATTTCAATATGTACCATTCAACAGAAATTTGTGGTCGTTTCAATTCCGTGTCGTAATTTTTCGAGTACTGTTGATAACTTTGATTTGCTTTTCTATTAGAGTGTGCTCAGGACTACCAGTGCCAATAACCATTTTTGAGGAATAGGACTTCTGAAGGGTTACCGTTGGTAATATTTCAATATGAGCCATCCAACAAATATTTACCTTCATTTTAAAATAGAGTCGACATTTTTCGAGTACTACCGTTAACTTTGAAATGCTTTTTTATTAAATGGAAGTTCCGAAGTGTTCCCGTTGCCAATATTTCAATATGTAATATTTCAATATGTACCGCAGGGTTACTGCAGAACTCCGATTCCCCAAAAATAGTTTTTGGCAAGGGTGGTCTTCAGCACCTTCTAATAGAAAAGCATCTCAAAATTAACGGCAGTACTCGAATAATTGTGCCATAGAATTAAAACGAACGCAATTTTTATTGAATGGTACATATTGAAATATTGGAATCGGGAACCCTCCAGAACTCCAATTCCACCATAAATGGTTATTGGCATGGGTACTCATGATTACTCTCTAATTGAAAAGCAATTAAATGTTGATGGCAGTAATCGAATAATTTCGACACGGAATAGCATATTCAATTCAATGCGTTATGTTTGTAAAAATCGTTTTGGAACTCTCCAGATCTCTAATTCTCCTACAATACCGAGAATATAATCAAGCATAATCGGAGAGTTTCCAAAGTCAATATTTAATTAATCATTTTTATGTAATATTCGTAGAACATTGGAAAATTTGTTTTAAATTAATTTAATAAATATTTTTTGTGCTGAAAATAAAACTGCGGCTGTCGTGAGTCGTGACATATTGATAGCATCGCGACAGTTTTCATTTTTGGGCTGACAGTTAACGTATGGCGGTTTTTTCTTCGAGTCAGATAATTTTTTGAGGGTTGACTATAATAAATAGCTTATTATGGAATATTTTTGGGCTGATAACAGTTGTGGACAAGTAAATAAATAACCGCACTAGATTATTAGATTATAAAACATTTTTATATTCACAAGGGTTGTTAATTTTAACATTTATTAAAAGCTTAATACTCCCACAATTTAATATCCATAATATTCTTAAGACTGTAATCTGAGAAACTAAACCATCCCTCCCCAAAATTATAGAAAGAAAAATCAATTACACTGACAATATTATTCTATCGTTTGCTTGCAGTCCAAAATAATCTAATTACCAAACAGAGTTTTGTTTGGAGGTAATTTAGAGGAGCAATCCATTCATAAAAAAATTAAAACAACCTAACCACTGTAAAAATTGCAATGCTGAAATTTTAATGTAGACAGAAGAAAATATTTATTGGAAATAAGGAAAAATTATTACGGTGCAGCAAGAGCTTTATTCAACTTTCAATACTCCATCGTTATGATTGTGTAGCCACTATAAATTTATAGTGTTATAGTGCCTTGCCAAATTTGTAGTATTACTGTCGTATTTCTACCAAAAATAATAATTAAAATAAAATCAGAATATGAATCCTGGTTGAATTCATACCAAGCTCACATGACATGCTGATGGTTACGACGTATGATATGGCGATGGTTATAACCGCAGGAAAATCCAAATTTTGTAAAATGAGATATTCGTGACGGATATCACCCACTCCATAAAAATTGTGTATTTTCCCCACTACAAAATACCATGACTATAATAATTATTTAAGCAGCATATTTTTACCTCTGATGTCTCTGTAAATATTGGCATCATACATAATGGGAAAATAAATTATTTACAACGCATTAAATATTTTATTTTAAATAAATGTTCGATACATATAATGATAATAAGTAAATATAAATCAAATTAAAACTATGTTAATTTATGCCACATAAATGCGGGTGTAATGTATTATTCAAATCCATACCATTGTAGGTATATGCTCCTACTGTAATAAATAATTTTTTATCCAACCCTCTATATGAGTAAATCTTGTAACATCAACAATTTTTGATATTCGACGGATTATATAATATTTTAGCTGTGTAGATTAACGACCCATCATCTCCCCGGTCACATTTTGTACTATCGATATAAACAATAACCATAAAAACCTCAAGCATTCTTTATACTTTTGAAATATTAAAATTCATTATTGAACAAAAAAATAATTGTTAGCTTTTTATATTATTAATGAATTACCGATTTTTGTCATTTTGCTTTCGTATTTTAAAACCAAATTAAAAATTGCACAGCGACCGTAAAAAAACGTTGCATAAAATATTACTAATTTGTAGCAAAATTATAGGTTATGTGTGCATACTAAAACCAAAGGTAAGCTAATTTTATAGAAAAGTAGGATGGAGTAAGTGGTTTGGTAACATAAAATTACACGATGTACCAAAAAACATTTAATTTTAGTAGGTGAACATTTTTAAAACATTTCTGGGCTGTGGAAAAAAATTTTGCTGTGGAATTTCTGGGCTGTAGAAATTATTTGTTGTTATGTTTTAGTGTTTGTGGTGAACTGGTTGATTCAACTTTAGCTACAGCTAAAGACAACCCAGTTTCACAGAATTGTCATTATCTGTCTGGTACACCATGCGGCATTGGTTCCCACAGCTCAGTCTGGTAGAGGGGAACGATGTGGGTTTTAGAATACCCAGATAACGGCCTAGTTTACCGCGAGGAATAAAAACTGATTACTAAACGAAAGAAAAGGAAAAGGGTTGAGTGGGATATCGGACCCAAAATTGGCAGTCTCAAACCATCATAAGAAACGGGCTTACACCCGTGGTTGTTTATTTAGGTTCTTTAGGTTGTCATAATCTCTAAAGACCTATCATGTTAAAAGAAAACAATACGAAAAAACGATAAACACAATTTCCACAGTGTAGGCCCTGCGTACCAATTCAGTTGGAGGAGATCCTTGGCAGTAAGGGAGTGTCCCGCCTATGGGCAGGGTTACTTTCGAAGCACCCGCTCTTAGCTTTTGCTTAGAGTAACCAAAGAACCTCGCAACTAATTGATTTTGACGCCTCAAAAGGCAGAGGCTTTTGGCAGGGGGTATATGCTCTGCTCTGATGAATAAGTCTTTTGGCTTATCAACACGTAGATTTTCCCCATTGCTTAGCAGCCATGGCTCAAACTTAGTATCCCGCTCCTTTGTATGGCCATGCGGCTCACGGTTCCGTTACATATGACACTGATGGTTTCTACATGTGCCAGTGACATGATCCACTTATTGTCTTGGCTCAGGGGGCAGATGTTTGTACTTTTACCGTAGACTGAACATTACAGTTCCCCAGCTCTAGATGTTCATGCATAAACAGTTGGATCTCACACCGCTTAGGTTCCTCCTGGGTGCTAAATAGAGCATTACTTCTCCTGCATATATGTTGACCATCTTCCCAAACTTTGCATTCTGCATCCTGCATTTGGTAGTACCAGGTTTTCTGTATGTTCATCAAAGTGATTGCCGGTCGGTTGCAGGAAAAACATGCGACCTTCATGGATGGTTGGCACTAGATAAGCCTTGAAGGGTTGGTACTTCTCCTGGTTCAACAAAGGTATCCTCAATTGAAAAGTTAGATGCTGGTTTATTATTATAGCTGTCGCCCTTAGGTTTTATATATTTACACCCAGTGTTGTTCATAGTATGGGAGGCAGACGTGCCTTGGTATTCACAATTTTAGCTTGTCTAGTTGATCCCGCAACTGTGATGGTGTTCTCAGCCGGGTGTTGATATGACCCTGGTGTAGGTCAACCATTACATCTATCATCGCTTCATCTCTTTTAATATGGTGATCTGAGTGGACACCTGCAGCACCATGTTCACGACCTCAGCTCGGCTACTCAATTAGGTTATCTCCCCGTGCAACTAGTGGTACTATGCTCTTATTTGTTCTTGCTGCTTCCGTACCAGGTTTACATTCATATTCACTATGTGTGTCTGATGTCTTGTGAGATCATTCATATGTAACAATCCTCGTTGCACATCTTTGATAGCTATTTCGTACTGTACTACCGACAGGCCTGTTCAAGTTGCCCATCACGCTGCGAATTCCTTCCCGCTCATGCCAATAATCGGTTAGGTCATAGAACAGCATCAGCTTCCAGTCCTCCTGCGTGAGGCGGGCTATCCCAGCTCCTTCTTATAAATTCCGGGATTACTTGAAAATGAAAAATATTCAGTGTTCCCTTTTATCATTACCACACCCAAACAATAAGTCTGGCAATCGTCCTCCGATTGCCAGGGACTCACTAACAATAAGTCTGGCTTCGGTTCGTATACCCCTCGTTTGTCTCCACGCGCCTTCTCCTGATCAACCGCTGCTGTTTCTTTTGCTCCCGTCGAAATTCCGACGTCCATCTGTCTTTATCCTTGGCTGAAACACACAACCCAAAACTCTCGTCAAACAAAAATAATAATAAAAAAATAAAAAATTAAACGATGATTCAAAATATAAACAACCACGTATAATATGCCTTCATGAGACATCAATTCCACCCACTTGGATCAAAAATAAAGATAGGAATAAACGGATGAATGGAAAATTTTGATGAAATATGCAATGTGAACCCAACCAGCAAAGACATTCAAAACTTCGATTATTACGCAAGTGAGACACATTCCCTTGGTGAAGCCATTTGGTATTTCAATAACTTACCTATGTTGACTGAAACAATCCTCTTGCCCTCTTATCTCACAGTCATCACTCAAAATCTCCTTGGATGAGTATGAGTGGCAGGCCGAGCAGTTCATTCAAATAGGAACAACAACACGCCGGTTGCTGTTGCGAATTTCCATAACTTTGTGATACTAACTCGACTGGTTTATGTATAATCAAGTTGTACCCTGGATGCAACTAATAACTAAACGAGTAGACTGGCGACCCCATCCCGAGGGATGATAATTAAAACGGAAGTGAAAAGTACGCGAGAACATAAAAATAAAGTAATAAATTGAAAATTCCATTTTTTCTCTAATTTTTTAAAATTACAAAATTTAACTTATAGTAAATTTTAGCCACAAGCTAACCTGCCAATAAACTGAGGATTAATTAGGGGTTTTCAATTTTACAATTCCAGCAGGGATGCGGAATGATGTGTCAACTTTCCTGAGAATGAGCAGCCCTTTATACCACCCACGATCGTTGCTATGGCAGGAAAGGGATTTACCCATTACTTCAGGGACCGCATCACTCACGCTTGCCAGTGTAAAGTTGCAAAATTGATAGACACACGAGTATGAAAACTGAATGCCATTCAGTAATTAATTTTTGAGAAATGTTTCAAGGCTAGTAGTGGCCTGTAGTGGCTCGTTTAATGCTTGCATTTAATTACCCGTAGAACCTTTGATGTCTGTACGCAAACAATCTAATTAAATTAGAACAGATGTTGTACTCCGGTTTATAACAATCATAAATAAATTTTTAAATTCCAAGTGCTACCATGAATGTTGGTTTATCCCTCGGAGTGCGGGTTGGGACATGCCATAGATAAACCATGAATTCGAAGCCATACTCATACCAGTGAGAATTTTTTATTTATTTTGCCAATAAATATATAAATAAATTATTCCAATAAATATTTTAACTTTGGAACAGATGTTGTGCTCCAATTTTGGGCGCCACTTGAAAAAGTGGTGCCAACATATAAAAATAAATTATTTAATTCAATTTGGAATTGATCTTGTGTCCCTGTGTTTGGGCGCCACTTGAAACGGGTTGGTTAAACTTTAGCTACAGCTAAAGACAACTCAGTTTCACAAAATTTCCATTATCTGCGGTACCCCATATGGCATTGGTTCCCGCAGCTCAATGTGGTAGAGGGGAATGGTGTGGGTTTTGGGGTACCCAGATAACGGCCTAGTTTACCGCGAGGAATTAAAAACTGATTACAAAACGAAAGAAAAGGAAAAGGGTTGAGTGGGATATCGGATCCGAAATTGGCGGTCTTAAACCATCATGAGAAATAAGCTTACACTCGTGGTTGTTTATTTCGGTTATTTAGGTTGTCATAATCCTTAAAGATCTATCATGTTAAAAGAAAACAATATAATCGAATAAACGACAAACACAATTTCCGCAGTGTAGGCCCTGCGTACCAATTCAGTTGGAGGAGAACCTTGGCAGAAAGGGAGTGCCCAGCCTATGGTCAGGGTACTTTCGAAGCTCCCGCTCTTAGCTTTTGCTTAGAGCAACCAAGGGACCTCGCCACTAATTGATTTTAAGCCGCTGGCCTACCACATCCCTATACTTACCGATCCGATCGTTCTCGGCTGTACCCCTTTATGCTCGACCCGCAATCACTAAACACAAAACCACATTCAATCTTTTCCAAACCAAAAATAAATTTATTTAAACATAAAAAAACACAACTTCAAAAAAAAAACTTAACGCCCAATTAATTAATTCCGTATCACTACCACTCGGCTCACTGTCTTAAAAAAACTCTTCTCCCCAACAAATCCATTCACTTTTTATACATATTCGATCGACGATTTTTGTGCTTTCATCACAAAAATGTATAAAGGCAATGTTCAAAAACCTGACATCAATTTTGCGAAATCGACCACGCGGAAACTTTTTTTCCCAAACAAACAGATGCACGATGCTTGCAATTCTTGATTATTTTCAATAGAGTTCATTACACATGCCATTTCCCTCAAAAACATTTGCCTTTGCGTAATCAAAACATAGCGATCGTGTTACATTAACTTAAAATATACGTCCATTTAACCACTGCATAAGTATACAGTAAACCCTCCATTTAATGGACAACGATTTAACGAACGCTCGATTTAAGGGACCTCGATTTAACGGACAATTGTTAATTTTCCATTTTTCGGTTACCGATTATGATGGGATTGGGTATACTGGATGGAAATGGGATTCTTAAATGATTTTTGTAAGAAGTTCTGGAATATGGCCACCTGGGACGAAACTCAGCCATTTATTACCCGATTTTGAAAGGATTGGGTATGTTGGACGAAAATGGGATTCTTGAATGATTTTGGGAAGCAATTCTGAAATATCGCTATCTGGGACGAAACATAGCTATTTTTTAACCGATTATGATGGGATTGGGTATACTGGATAGAAATGAGATTTTTAAATGTTTTTTGGAAGAAGTTCCAATCCACTGTTGATGTGGATGATTCGCCAGGATGAACCCATGTTTTTTTGCGTTTAGGGTTATTGTAGTAAATCCATTTTTCATCGCCAGTCACAATTTGGGACAAAAAATTCCATCTTTGGTGTCTTAAACAATTAAACGATTTTCAATGTTGGCTTCAGTCAGTTCATGTTATACCCATT
>OY829914.1:110220615-110733273 GCA_963691935.1 Nephrotoma guestfalica
TTTTTAACTTTCCCACGGGAGATATTAGCAGCACAATTCTTTATGTTTACCACCTTTTTATCTTTTATTTTTCTGTTTTATTAATTCTTTTCGTCATCTAAATATTTTCGTAAATATCAGATAATGTGTAGCTGTAGAATAGAATGTATGACGTGTACGATAACTGATAATATGCACTCAGGTGATCTCCAATTCGAATCGGAACATACTTATAATAAATCAATAGACCAGGGGAGGGATACCATATGCGAGTGGATCCGCATATCTTTTACTTGTGAGGTGGAATCTGTACTATTGTTACGGGGAAGGGCTTGTGGTGCACTGTTTGAAGTGTTCGTGATATCCTTGAATTCCCCAAGAAGAAATCACAAGAAGTATATAATTATTTAGGTATCAATATTTTTTCGAAATACCTACCTCATCTTCATGGTGAGTCGAAGGAAAACACTCAACGTGAGTAGTCCAACTAACGTTCTAACTTCATATAATATAATAATTATTTACCAACACGGGAATTTTGAATTGATGTTTGTGTACTTGTGAGGAGAAACAAAAATCTGTAATGTGGATAAACGATAGTTCGCTTAAGTACATTTTCTCATAAGTTAGAACATTTAACACATTCTTATTCTGTAGTATTAGATACCCTCGCAGGTTCAGGATTTCTTGTCAGTTCGGACACCAAATCGTATGTTATGTGGAAAAGCCTGTGAACATCTATAGACATGTGAATTCTTAGCATGAAGTATGTTATAGATGATAACCAACCTAACAGCTGCCCTGCGTTATAAACATCTTACCTTATCACTTTATTTTTGTTAAAAATATAATTTTTTGTCTAGTAGTTTATTCTTTCTATCAAGTATAGCGATGAGAAGTATTTATGTTGATATCGAGTTTTCATTGAGAATTCGTTGTGAAATATAAACGATTTGGTTTCAATAAGTTGAAATGGTTGCATTTGTTTTTTATTGAGATTTTATTGAATTTACAAATGGAACGTGATAGTGGTATAAAAAGCAATTTTGATACCTCCCGTATTTTATTGAGTCTATTTCTATTTTCCTTTACAAATTGAACAGATAAATCTAATAAAAAAAATTTCCTGTTTAAGCTGAAGAGCTTTTTTTATACTTATCCATTAATGTAAAATTTATTCGATTTTTATAATTAGATAATCTAGTAATTCTTCTGACATTTATCTTAATACTATGATGCATTTTACTGTCGGTTTTTGAATAAATAAAATGCTGTTGTTGGACAATAGAGCACGCAGAAGAACGTACTTTTCAATACATAGTTATTTATGTCGTTCGAAGAGAAAATGAAAATTCTTCTATACGAGTATAAAAAATATCGGCGTTTCTGAAACTGTTAGTTTTTATGAAAGAATTTTTCTTCAATTTTAATTCTTTCTAAATAGATTAAGAAACTTCTGGTTTGGCAAACTTTCCCGAATGTAGGTAGACAAGAGTTTTATATTCGCAGAATCAGAATACGTGCTGGATTGCTAAGTTAAATGATAAGGCCTAATTTCATCCTCATAACATTCAGTATGGAGAAATTCGAATTTTACAGACCTATTTTCAAAGGAGAACTGATCCTATAAGCTGCTAATTTGTTTCTTTGTGAAGTACGCTACCCTAAAAATAAGATGTTAGCGAATCTACGAATAACATTATATTCATATAATTATCGCTTATCACTCGTAATTGGTGATTAGTATTTAAATGATTGTGTGAATGATGGCAGATTGTCAACAATTGCAACAAGGGCATGAGTGATGTGCTTTCAAATGTTCAGAATTAGGTCACATTTAAATCACATTTGAATCGCTAATTTTACTGGTTCTTAGTATTTTGAGCTAAATGGTTGATTGTTTCTACGGTGTCCTTACCGCTGATATTAGGGTAAAATTATTTTATCCTATGTCTAACATCAGTAAGGCGTTTAAAGTGCTAAATTGAATACAGACTTATATAATGTCTATCAATGTACGACATTTTTATCCTTCAGAGGTTATAATTTAATAAATACGAGAGCGTAGTGAGAAGTCTGGTAAAATTGCAACAGAGGGCGCCACAATCGCAAATCCCAGATGTTATGTGTCAATACCATCTGTCACTATACCATATTAACATTTTCAGACAGATTTGTCATTTAGTTCAGTTTGACAGCCATTGAAAATAGACAACCCATTGTTTTTTTGCAAACATGGAAAAAAGTGAATTTCGTGTGTTAATTAAACATTATTTTTTGCGTGGAAAAACCATTACGCAGACCATTATTATGGGGACTCTTCACCATCGATTAAAATGATTCACAAGTGGTTTACTGGTTTTCGCTGTGGTGGTACAAGCACAACTGATGCCGAACATTCAGGACGCCCAAATGAAGTCACCACACCAAAAATGGTTGACAAAATCCATGATACGGTATTGCAAGACCGCAGATTGAAAGTGCGCGAGATACCTGAGATAGTAGACATCTCAGATGAATGTGTGCGCAATATATTTCACGAACATTTGAATATGAAAAAAAAGGTGTCTCGGATGCTTACAATCGACCAAAAACGCATACATGTGACAACTTCAGAGGCAGGTTTGGCAATGTTCAAGCGAAATAAAATGGAGTTTTTGCGTCGTTTCATAACTGTGGATGAAACATGGATCCCTCACTATACACCGGAGACCAAAGAATAGTCTAAACAGTATATTTCTACTGGCGAATCTGCGCCGAAGAAGGCTAAGGCGGTTTTATCGGCCAACGTGACGAGAACAGTCAATGGCGAATATTTCTGCATTTTATTGGACCGTTTCAACGACGGTTTGAAAGAAAAACGACCGCATTTGGTGAAGAAAAAGGTTATCGCCCATCAAGATTATGCACAGGTGCACACGTGTGTAGTTGCCATGGCCAAAATCCATGAATTATGCTTCGAATTACTTCCACACCCGACATATTCTCCAGACTTAGCCCCCTGCGACTATTTCCTGTTTCCGAACTAGAAGAAATGGCTCGGCGGAAAGAGATTCGGCTCTAATGATCGATGATCTCATCGATGCAACAAACGCCTATATTGAAGGGTTGGATAAATCGTATTATTCGGAAGGGATCGAAAAATTGGAAAAACGTTGGACTAAGTGTATCGATCTAAAACGCGACTACGTTTATTATAGTTTGGGTTTCAGGGGTATTATATTTTGTGTGATGATGAGTATTGTATTTGTTTGAATGTTAACGATTATTATTTTAAGATAATTATTTTGAGATAGATGTTTTGAAATGCACTTTTATGGTGGTTATTAGTGTTAGTAAGAAATAATTATAATAACAAGTTACGATTAATAGAACTAATACGATACACGTTCCTTCATTCTATTCTCTGCTTTGCCATGCAGAGTTAGTCGTCTGATGTATTATAATTTATGTCCAAAATGTTAGTATGATGGATTACTTACCTAATTTATATTGACTGGTTCTTTTATGTTGTATTAACGACACTTGTTGGATTAAAGTTTATGAAATTATTTATTTTTATGACTTATCACAACTTTACTTACAATGGATTACACTAACTTAGATAACTAATGAATAATTGGTAATTTGACTGATGAACTGAATTAACTGAATTGAATTCTTTTGAATTGAATTGAATTGAATGAACTGAATTAACTGAATTGAATTCTTTTGAATTGAATTGAATTGAATGAACTGAATTAACTAAATTGAATTCCTTTTTTAATGTTAAATATTTACATCTTATATACTAAAGTTTTGTTTGGTTTTCTACCAACAATGACAATTTTGTTTAACAAATATTATTTGTGTCCAAATTCTATGTTTATTTTGGGACAGTGTACATTTTAATATACATATCATGATGAAAATTTGTGTTCCAAATTTTCTGGTTATTGGAATCATTGTTTTGATGTGACGTTTTAATACACAATTTGTTCGTCATATATACTTTATAATAGGTGTCGAGGTTATTCGTACTTGTTTTTTGTTGTTGTACGATTAATGTGATGAGTATTACAATTATGCTGTATACACTATTTGTTTTGTTGTTGTTGTGTTTTGGTAATACTTATATGGGGAGACGAGTATGTGACGTAAACTTACATTTTTGTTTTGTTTTTATAATATCGCGTTACGTTTTTGTATATGTAAATATATTTGTGTGGATTGGAATGTCGTTTATTTTGTTGTTTTGGTTTTTAGATTTCTAGGGGAGTATGAGGTTGCGTGTATCACTACACGTTGAAAAATAATTTTTTTTTTGACCGAAAATATTATTCCTTGTTTCGTTTTTACCAGACTTCTCACTCCGCCCTCGTATTTAGGTAAACGTACTCTTACAATAACCAACATCGACCACCACGAACTCTTCAATAAAAACTGTATTGTACTCGTGATTCCAACTATCGCCTATAAGATGCGAGACAATCATTTGTATAGTTTACCTTGATGTTAAATTTAATATTTTCGTAGATAAGTAGTTAAGAAATAAGTTTTAGTTTATGGCTGATTAAGATTCAGGTTGATTTCCACATTCATGAATACTGTGATTTGAAAACGTTGCCATAGGAGGAATGACATGTTAATTTGGTTTTGATCGTATAACTCTAAATACTAAACTGAATTCAAAAATATCAAATAATGAGAAACCCATTAGAGGGCTTGAGATGAGGCTCGACGATTATTTTGTAATAGTCAGGGCCGTTATATAGTAACTAATCTAGTAGAGTAGTAAGGTGTTGTCTACAAATGAATGCAATCACTAAATAGAAAGAGTTTGTAAATGAGGCTGCAATTAATCTTGGAAAAACTGAGTATTAGTGATTCTTGTGTTATTCTCAAAATACCGAATATATTGCTGTATTTTTCCTATTACATGCAATCGACGTGATATTCCTTGCGGTGAGTAACACCTAACTGTTTTGCAAGCTCCTTTTGAGTTTGACACGGATTTTCATCTAGTAAAACTTTAAGTTCTTGCTCTTCAAATTGTTTTACTGCACCTGGACGTGGATCGTCCTCAAACAGCAATTCCTAAGCAACATATATCCAAAATGGCGGGCGCATTTGGATGTGTTTATGTATGTTTTAATGCAACCATCTTCAGAGCCGAGGTTCTTCTTGCACACCTAATATTTTCGGTTCTCGCCTCTTGATGCCATCTAGCCTCGTAATTTATTTGTATGGCCCATTCCATTCCAGTTACATGTGCGATGATAATACACTATTTCGCTGACGGTACGGTGGCCTCCACAACATTTAGCACTAGCTAGCGTCTCATCAGGGTTTCCACGCACCACGTGGCTAGTTTGAATCATAAATCGTGGCTATCCGTAACTAAATCACAGGTGGTCTACTGCTTTCCGTTCATTGTTTAGGAAGCTCTCCGTACTTATCCCAAGCATTCCGTTTCGTATCAGATATCATCGAAGCGCTTACTCGTCGCTACCTGGCTTTCTCCAAATTTTGCGATACAGAGTCCAGACAGTAATGTCTTACATATTATACCTACGGTCGACAGCTCTCCTCTGAATCGCCAGTTACCAATTACAGTTTCCGATTAATCTTATTGTCCTAGACGATTTTACTGATGGACCATCCGCAATTTCAACCCAAAGTATTCCTCTGACCTTACCAAGGGGCGCAATCGCCCAAAACTAAATTATAATTGAAATCAACACTTTGATGGCACTAGCACAGTAACACACACATATTTAAAATTGACATCGCAGCAAAAAAATAGTGACAACTCATTAGCAACATTTATCTGAAAAAGGGATTAATTTTCGGTTGTGACATCTGGGAAGAATCGTCATGATATGACGGAGTTGAATCGATTAGTAGAAGTCGTAGGCGAATCTTATGTGATATGTCTGAGTTAAATTGTATGTGGTAAGTGTATTTTACTGGTTAATATTCCGCAACTTTATGTTATTATTCAGAACTAGCAACAAACCAACGACTCCTGTGATTTAAAAAATGTACTGTACTATTTGCATTACTGGATAATATTTCCGCAACGTTATTATAAATTATCCAGTATCAGCAACAGACTCACAATTTAATAAATAACAGCAGTTCCATCGTTCAATCCTGCGACTGACTACGACTTAAAGTCTAGAAAAATTGTCGCCTTTTCTTAATGTTGCTCATCACGCCATCATCTACAAAATGGACTAGCACACATAGATCTAGCACACATTGTTTTAAACCTAAATTGATAAGAGACATTTGTTCATGTATTAATGTAAATGATGTTACGTTAAAGAAGAAATTATTGCAATTAAAGTAGCTCAACTGTACTACTTGGAATGTAAAGGTAATAAAAACTAACCATAATAAACAACAATATTAAATTCTATTATTGTTTTTATACATTTTAGCCTACTTATGTTATGTCACATTATTGTTTATACAATGTTATTGTTTATACTACTGACTAGATAAGTATCTTAGATTCTTAGGATTTGGTTCTTTGTTTAACATTTTTATTATTTCAGGTCGACGCCATCAGCTTCCAACAGTAAGACTGAAATATTTTTTTTTATTTATGAACAAATAGAATAAAAACATTTCATTTACTTAAATGCGAACGTATATTCCAAATTGATTTATCTAAACGTAATATATAATGTTACACTGCCCCCTACAATCATCTTTCTTGGTACATGTGTTGGTTTCCAAATAGCTGCAGTTTGATTTTTGTCCATTTTATGGTCGTGATAATCGACCTACTGAGCACGCAATTCAAGCCATTGTGACAACATTTTCATCCACGATTTCTCGTGGTTCAATCCATCAATCCATCAAATCGTATGCGTAGAGTTCATACAGAGGAAAATGTTGCTGCTGTAGCAACTAGTGTTGATGAAGACGACAAAATGTCCTTCCGTCGCAAGGCACAGCAATTGGAATTGTGTTATTCGACTACGTGAAAGATTTTACGCAAGGATCTTGGTCCGAATGCGTATAAAATGCGCTCGTGCAACAACGGAAGCCGAACGACTTGCCACAGCGTCGAAGTTTTGGCGAGTGAGCCTAAGAACATCTTGACGAAATTCTATTTTTTTATCGAAAAACTGTGAAACGAGGCTCATTTTTGTTTAAATGGGTACGTTAATAAGCAAAATTGATACATTTGGTGTGATGAGCAGCCACAGGCAATGCAAGAACTGCCAATGCACACTGTTATGGTTTTTACAACGTTATCGCCAATGGCGCTCTCTATCGTTCGATGAGTTCGATGACTGAATTTGGTCGATATATGGTTTCAACAAGGCCATGCCACGTGCCACACAGCACGTGAAACCATGGGATATTAGTTCGGTTAGCAATTTATCTCACGTTTCGGTCTGGTGAATGGGGTCCCTTAATCGTACGATTTTGACTATATTTATGGGGCTACATGAAGTCTCTCGTCTATCAGAATAAACCAACAACAATTGCAGAATTGGAAGACAATATTAAACATGTCATTAGCGAGATACCAGTCGAAATGCTCAAGAAAGTGGTGAAAAAATGAACATCTCTTATGTACCATCATCTTTAAAAAGTAAATGGCAAACATTGATTGATCGATTCAAATGAAAATTTTATACAGTTTTGCAATTTTACTGTGTTTTTTTTTAAGTTATAAACCAAAAGCACAAAAGTCACCCATTATAAAAAAATTTGTAAATATGTTTTGTTAAAATTTACGTAATAAAAGAATTACAAAATATTTATTTACTTACCAATTCGACAAACACCACAAAATAAAAATATTAATTGAGATGGCGTTACGACAAAGAATGTACATGAAATGAAATGGAAATTGATCATATCTCTCGAATGTTTACTTACGCCATCAAGTGATCTAATATGAGAAACATTAAAGACTTGTCACTCATGTTTCGCTTAAGACATTGTCAAGAGAGAGCAAATATATGACATATCTCACACTTGTCGTCGAGCGTGGACAGTCTATGGCCAAGTCATTTGAGTTTTGAGAAATTATTGTGACTATCAAACCCATACGATTATTTACATATTTAGAGAAAAAAGGTAAGACATATAAACGTATGTCTTTCATGAACTATTATTCACATGCGTGTTAAAATTTTCCAACTGCGTACTTACACATCAAAAATTATTGCAGTAAAAAAACGGCTTAAAAGTGCTTAGGTTTGCATTGTTAAACGACTGAAAAGTGTCAAAGTGTTCGGCTATTAGCAGGTACATAATATTTTTAATTAAGTCCACTACGACAATAGTGCCATTATCTGGTTTATACTAGAACACTTAACAAGTAAGTAATAGGAAGACATCAAGAAATAGAGCGTTTGTGTCGTAGTACTCTATCGCGTTTTAAATATATTCTGCGATTACCGTTTATCATGAATTAATGAAAACGCCTTGTAAGTAATTCGCTAAAATAAAATCTCTTGCTAAAATGAAAATCGGCTGTAAAATGTAAAAGAATTTTGCCGATTTCTTAGAGTTCTTATCAATTAGATCAACTGTTTGTGCCCACGCCTGAAATTTTTTTTTTTAATTTTGACAACCAGACTGCATAAAATTATAGTTTTGTTCAGTGGCTTCTCGTATATAATGAATTCATCCATCCATAGAATCATTACCACATAATATCTGTAAAATACTGTTTTCGTCACATACACGAGCGTTATTTATGTTAGATTGTCATCAAAACACCCACCAAACTATATGCAGACCAAATATGTATATAGAAACCAACAACAACTCTAATCTTTGTTTACATAATTTCTTAATAGTATTAAAACGAAATAAATCAAGATATTCAATTCTGATTCATGAACAACAAGCCTACTGACACACGAGAAAGTTTTATTTTCTAAAGAGAAAACGAGTTCAACCCCATTTATTATATTAAATTGAAATAATTATGTGGAAAACCACCCCAATATCCAGTGTTCCTCTTGATGTATATTATGTCGCCCCAAAAGTATTTGGTCTCTCTTTTGAAAGTGTCAATAAATTATTGTTATTTACTAAAGTGAGTTTGTAACGTATCTGTCTCTTCGCAAATCCATATACATATGTAAAGGGTGTTTTTTTAAGAGGTTGCCGATTTTTTTTTTGAATAAAACACATATAAAATTATGAAATGACCAAAATTTTTTTTTATTTGGTAGATAATTTTTTGGCATTTAACATTTAAACACAATTTCTGGCATATGGCTACCACGACTATTTTTCACAAATGTCATTCTGGAGGTCCAATTTTCCAGCACTTTTTCAAGCATTTGAGGGCGTATGTCAGCAATGACACGTTGAATATTGGTTTCCAAAGCGTCAATCGATTGAGGTTTATCCACATAAACCAATGACTTCACGTATCCCCACAAAAAGTAATCGAGTGGCGTCAAATCGCACGAACGCGGAGGCCAATTCACCGGACCATTTCTCGAAATAATGTTGTCGTTGAAAGTTTCTTTCAATAAGTCGATTGTTTCACGTGCTGTATGGCAAGTGGCACCATCTTGTTGAAACCACATTTCATTCATATCCATATCTTCAAGATTTGACAACAAAAACTCATTTAACATGGTTCTGTATCGATTTCCATTCACGGTAACGCGTCGTCCTTCCTCATTTTTAAAGAAATATGGACCGATGATCCCACCAGCCCATAGACCGCACCAAACAGTACATTTATCAGGATGCATTGGTAATTCTAGAACGGCGTGTGGATTATCTTTGCTCCAAATGCGACAATTTTGTTTGTTGACGTATCCATTTAACCAAAAATGCGCCTCATCACTGAAGAGAATTTTACGGTAAAAAAATGGATCTTCGTTCAATTGATTTAACGACCAATCACTGAATTCACGGCGCAAACGATGGTCGTGTGGCTTTAATTCTTGCACCAATTGAATTTTGTATGGCACCAAACCCAAATCTTTACGTAAAATTTTCCATAAAGTCGATGGACAAAGTCCAATTTGCTGAGCACGACGACGAATCGATAAATTGTCGTTTTCTTCGACACTGGCCTCAACGACAGCAATATTTTCTTCTGTACGAACTCTTCTCATTCTTGTCGATGGCTTGGCATCCAAAAGAGTGAATGTAGACCGAAATTTGGTAATTACGTTCTTTATGGTGGTCTCTGACGGACGATTATGTGCACCATAAAATTCACGAAGTGCTCTATAAACATTTTTAATTGAACACTGATTTTGAAAATAAATTTCCACGATTTGAAAACGTTGTTCTGGAGTTAACCTATTCATAATGATTTGCCAAACAATACTGAGTAGAAATGCCACTTTGAGCTGTCAAAACAACTGTCATAAAATAAAACGACATCTATCGGAAAAACAAACCTCCTAAAAAAACACCCGTTATAAGGACATTTATAGTAGTTGTGTCTTGACTAATACCAAAGGCAAGAAACCGAGCTCAATTTTTCTGTTGATTCAACAATGTATTATGTAGTTTTAATAATAAAATTCTTTAATACAAACACAAAATCTGGAAACCTACAACGGTATAGAAACTTAAGACATTTAATATTATGTATTTATGATTATACATAAAAATAATATAGAGACAAGAGAGACACACACTATATAGTTATAATGTCTTTGAATTACACCAGAAAGGATGGCGGAAGACTGGCAAAATGGTACACACAAGTACAAATAGAAAAATTAAACTAAATATTGGGATAAAAAATAAATCCGGAGCAAAAAAGATTATCTCTGGTTAGTTCTGTTTTTCTTGTTCTCTGAACATCTCTCGCACTATCACCCCGTCTGAAACCTATTGCGGTGCACGTAACATTACATACAATTTTGTGCAAAAAGTGAATAAAAATTATAGTAAAACATAAAAATTATGACATAATTTTCCATTATGATAATGAGAATATGGTCCAAGTATAATTTTTATTGTTGGGAAAAATTCTTTGTTACACTACAGTATCAACCGCACCACCGACACCATATACAAAAAAACGAACCTTAAATAAAATAATAAGGAATATAAATGATAAAAAAAGGATATTACTATAATATAATATTATACACATAAAGGCAGTTCGTAGCGGGGTGAGAATCTCGCCTTCCAAAAAAAAAACTTTGGTAATATTTGCTGGTACACACAGAATATATTATTATGACAATTATTACTATTGTTGTTCTTTGGGACAATCGATAAACGTTTCTGCAAAATGTGTATGTGTGTTGGCCGATTTTGTCGTTTGTGGTCAGTAAATATAAGGGTACATTTGGGGTTGGGTGGGTGTGGAAACGAAAATGTGATTTTGAATTTTATATGATTTTTCTATAATTTGATTTAACAAAATGTGATTTATTCATGAAGGGTAATTTATTTGAATATTAATGTTGTGTTAATCAAAACTGTTCCAAAACCCGATCACATAGCAAATTATTGAATAGGGATGTTCAGAATATTGTAATTGACAGTTAAATTTTTAATGTTTATAATTTCGCATCTCATTAAAGATGCTCTCATACAAAGATAAATAAAATCAAATAGTTGTTAATTTTAGGTATTCGATAGAATTTATTTAAGGGTTTTGCTTAGAATTAATTTTAACTAAAACCCACAGGATCATGTTTGCTCTAAAAACTAGATCAGAAATTTTAAAACTCATTTATAGCATTACCAATATGTTTTTGACATACTACGAATTTTTTTACCTAATACGTATTTATCTCCTTTTTGTTAGTAGGCCACTTTTGAAAAATTGAAATTGTTTCTATTGAAAATGTTTGACTGTTGGTGGACGGTCAATGATGAACAGTTAAAAATATTTAACCGGTTCTAGTTTTTCATTCTTAAGAAAAATTATGCTGTACAGTTAGCACCCCGTCAAAAAAATTTATGAGTCATTTTATTTAACGGTTGTTGTTTAAACAGTTATGTAATTGTCTGGACAAGAAGGGTTTCGAGAATGTCAAACTTTATTGACCACTCTTATTAAAAGTTCTCCACGGTTATTTGTTATGCAGAAAATAAAATTATCTATGTAGTCCCTTTGCCAATTTTTTTATCGATATAGAATCGTTTAACAATCATTGACGAAACAGCGGTTTCATTTGACAGTAATTATTTAAACAGCGGCCCTATTCTGGTAATTGCTGGGGAACGGGGAATATTTTGTTTGTCGCAGTTATTCCAAAGACTAATTTTCTCTACAGTTTTTCCCCATTTCCCGAAAGTGCTTTCTGGTTCAATTTGGAAGAAATTCCCCGGGAAATATGTTATATATAGTTAAAATGTTTGCTACGAAATCGCTCGCAATAACTCGACTCATCTGTCATAATAAATTCATTTCTTGTTTACAACTTTTACATAATATTAGTAACATAATATTTGTAATATTAATATTAACAAAAATGTCGCAAAGCCCAAATATTTATTATCGCGATGACTACGATGAAAGGCGATATAATTTTAGAGTTCAGCGACAATGTTTCCGATGCTCGGACAAACCGTTCAATTTATATGAGCTAGGGTCTATTAAGATTTATCATGTGCTGCTAGAACTGGCATTAATTGGCAAACACATGGTTTTTAGGTATAAATTTATTTATTATACATGTTATAATTACCTATATTACAAGCAGCAGAAGTTCACAGACATTTAATTTAAAATTCAAGTCTTGTATTAAAGATTATAATTATTATTAAATTGTCTGTTTTCGCTTTAACTTTATTATTCATCATCAATTCCCGACTGCTATAATAGAGAATATAATGAAATATAATAGAGAATATTTTTTCCCAAGAAACATTTTTACCCAAACGCCAGAATACACTTTGGGGAAAAGGGAATAAAACTGCTAGAAAATTTAAAATTTTCATTCACCGTGAATTACCAGTGAATAGGGCCACAGGTATACGAAATTTTACAAAAAGTTTGAAGGCTATGACGTCTCTTAAAATTTTTGATTTAAATAAATTTACGTTCAGATGTCTTATAGACTAGGTGGTTGTGTCGATGGAAAGGTCTGAACTTAAATGAACTCAAGAAGTCGAATTTTACTCACCACCATAATAAAATTGCTTAATCACGTAGTCCTCGTACCAAGTTTTGGACAGTAGTTTAATTTTAAACGGACCAGACTTTTATATCAAAACCACCACCTAATCTCTAAAAAACTTATAAGTCAATGTATTTAAATTCGGTATTTTAAGCGACGCCATAGCCTTGAAGCTGTAATAAAATACGATATAAATGTTTAAATAATTACCGCGTAATGAAACTTTTGATCCGTCAATGATTTGGACCAATCTATGGTTTAGGCAATTATATTCTCTTCACAGTAAAAACCGGGGTGAATTTTGAAAAGGTATAGTGAATTAAATTTAACCTTTTTGAAGTGCTCTAAACCTGCACCGACCAAATTAGCCCGCCTCAATTAAACCTGTACAATAATTTGTTACACATTTATTGCAATTTATTAGAACTAACCCCGATTTTATTACAGTTACCGTTTTCGAGGAACGAGTGGTCGGTTTAGCTTACAATTAAACCTGCACCGCCAAAATTGTAACTTGATGTAGCTATGATATCGGGATGATTCTTGAACCAAAATTTATTACAAATTAATTACATTGAATAAGTTAGTTCAAGACCACCCCTATAACTAGCCTAAGGGTAAAATTTCACCCCAAAACGATTATATATTTCAAAAATGTCAATTTAACCAAATTTAATAAATTTGTTTACACCAGACTGCCACCAGATTTTAGGAAAAATGTTGCAAGAAGTCTTGTCGGGAGTAGTTAAGCCCTATCCAGGTGCGTAATAAATTATTTTTGTGTCACGATACGCGGAGTTGGCTCCCAATGGTAGAGGCTTCAAATAGGTAATTTAAAGGTCGATTCTACCACCTTTAATAATTTATTACACCAGACCGCCACCTGATATTGAGTCAAATGTTACTCCTTGGACATTGTGGTGGGTAGGTCAACCTTATCCAGTTGCGTACTAAATTATTTTTGTGTCAGGATACGCGGAATTCGCTCCCAACGGTAGAGACTTCAAATAGGTAATTTAAAGGTCGATTCTACCAGCTTTTAGAATTTATTACACCAGACCGCCACCAGATATGGGGTCTAATGTTACCCTGTGGTCGTTGTAAAGGGTAGGTCAACCTTATACAGGTGTGTAATAAATGATTTTTCTGTCACGATACGGGGAATATTTTATTACACAACTAAGATTGACCTGAACACCACAATGTCCAAGGCGTAACATTTGACTCAATATCTGGTGGCGGTCTGGTGTAATAAGTTATTAAAGGTGGTAGGATCGACTCTTAAATTCCCAATTTGTAGCCTATATCATTGGGAGCCAATTCCGCGTGTCGTGCCACGAAATTAATTTATTACACAACTGGATAAGGTTGACCTACCCACCACAATGTTTAAGGCGTAACATTGGACTCAATATCTGGTGGCGGTCTGGTGTAACAAGTTATTAAAGGTGGTAGAATCGACCTTTAAATTAACTGTTTGGAGCCTCTACCGTTAGGAGCCAATTCCGCGTATCCTGGCACAAAATTAATTTATTACACACCTGAATAAGGTTAATCTACCCTTTACAAGGACCACAGAGTAACATTAGACCCCATCACGGGTGGCGATCTGGTGTAATAAATTATTAAAGGTGTTAAAATCGACCTTTAAATTTCCTATTTGAAGCCTATACCGTTGTTAGCCAATTCCGAGTATCGTGACACAAAAGTATTTTATTACACACCTGTATAAGGTTTACCTACCCACCATAATGTCCAAGTAGTAACATTTGACTCAATAAATGGTGGCGCTCTGGTGTAATAAATTTTTAAATGTGGTAGAATCGACCTTTAAATTAATAATTTCGAACCTTTACCGTTCGGAGCAAATTCCGTGTAACCTGACTCAAAAATAATTTATTACACACCTGTATAAGGTTGACCTACCCACCATAATGTTCAAAGAGTAACATTTGACTCAATATCTGGTGGCGGTCTGGAGTAATAAATGATTAAAGGTGGTAGAATCGACCTTTAAATTAACAATTTCGAACCTTTACCGTTCGGAGGAAATTCCGCGTAACCTTGCTCAAAAATAATTTATTACACATATGTATAAGGTTGACCTACTCTTTACAACGACCACAGAGCAACATTAGACCCCATATCTGGTGGCGGTCTGGTGTAATAAATTATTAAAGGTGGTAGAATCGACCATTAAATTACCTATTTGAAGCTTCCACCATTGGGAGCCAATTCCGCGAATCGTGACACAAAAATAATTTATTACACACCTGGATAGGGCTTAGCTACTCTCGACATCTGGTGGCAGTCTGGTGTAAAAAAGTTTATTAAATTTGGTTAAATTGACGTTTTTGAAATATATAATCGTTTTGAGGTGAAATTTTACCCTTAGGCTAGTTATATGGGTGGTTTTGAACTAACTTATTCAATGTAATTAATTTTTAATAAATCCTTGTCCAAGAATCATCCCGATATCATAGCTACATCAAAAGTTACAATTTTGGCGGTGCAGGTTTAATTGTAAGCTAAACCGACCACTCGTTCCTCGAAAACGGTAACTGTAATAAAATCGGGGTTTGTTCTAATAAATTGCAATAAATGTGTAACAAATTATTGTACAGGTTTCATTGAGGCGGGCTAATTTTGTCGGTGCAGGTTTAGAGCACTCCTTTTTGAGTTCATTCACAACCAAACCTTTCCATCGACACCACCACCACCATCGGGTATCCTAACCATATTGTAGTCAATCTATATAAATTAGATGTTTTGAGTGATGTCACAGCCTTAATACCTTATATAAAGTACGGTGTAACTTTTTAAATAATAACCGTCAAATGAAACTTCTGTCATATATACAATGGCTGGACGTGTTTTATGAAATTTTATTTGCTTTATAATAAATAACCGTGTTGATTAAATAAGAATGTTGTATAAAATTTAACCTCATTGGGACCGATTATGTCAAGACATTTCCATCGTCACAACCACCGAGCCTCTAAGACATGTAAAATACGGTATAACTGTTTTAATTATTACAGTGGTACCCCCGTCTACGACCATTATTCTTTCCGTCGGATACCGGATTGGTCGTATACCGAAGCAACCTTCCTCACAAGAAGCAATGTAAAAAAATCAATTCATTCCCATAACTATGTTCATGGGTTCAAAATAATTTAAATACTGTTATAGTTATTAATAGTGATAGACTATATTAATATTGAAGTTTTTTGGGGGAATACTATAACTTTTTAAATAATTTCTGTTAAATCAAATGACTTTTCCGCCATTGGGTGTTGAATATATAAAACTTCAATTTTTTTATGGGGTGCTCTACTGTATAATTTTGTTTTCTTAATAATAAAGAAACCAGGTTTCGTGAAATTTTTGTAACCGCCCTTCATTGACCGTCAACAATTTTCAATAGAAAAAAATTAAATTTTGTCATAGTATGGTGTTAGCACAAAGGATCTTACGTATTTCTCAGTAGATGGCTTTAAATCAACAAATCTGCAGACCTTTTAAACTCGTAGGCAGTAGAATTGTTCTTTTTTTCTACGGAACAGATATGTCCTGTCATGTATATTCGAATTGCGGGAATTTGGGATCAGCGATATTTCTCACTGGGGTTCGAGACAACCAAAATGGTTCAGATCACAATCTCGTTGAGAAATCAGACGACTCGTTTAAGACTGTAACGGTATAATTTGTGTTTTATGTGATGAGTTTTTAACACTTGGGCTGCTAGTGGTATTTTTTTAAAAAAACGTAGCATAAAAGTATGGGTATAACTTCAAGGCGGTTTGATTTTTATAAACAAAATGTGTTTCGATGTGTATAACCACAAATTCTATTATATTTTGAAGCTCTCAACCTTTTCGAGAGATGTGGTAGTTTCATTTAATCTTTAACAATTCAATAGGCAGGATTGTAATTGTTTTGATAAATTTTGGTTCATACTTGTTTTTGATTAGAAAGAAAACTTTAATAGAAAAGCTCATTATTATTTAGTTTCGCTTACGCCGTGTATTTGGTGAAAACACATATTTGGTGTATGTAAAAGATTAGTCTAGCGCAGAAATTTTGAAAATTTAACTAGGTAACCATAAAAACAATAACAGCAACATAAAAAAATCGAATGTTAAGATAATTTCAAAAAGAAAATACGTAAGTACGAGTATTCTAATTTTAATATAAAATTTAGTAAAAGCTACGAAATTAAATTTTCAGATTATACAATTTCACATCTCCATAGGAATCAAAGGGATTTCTTCTGGCGAATCTATAAATTGGCGAGGCCGAATAAGACCTGTATATCGTTCGACTGGTAGTTAGAAAATAACTAGTATTATGAATATTAGTGATAGTCAAACATTTACAAACAATTTCGATTTGAAAAATGACTTTATTATTGATACTGCTAGAGAGAGTAGTTTGCGTACTGTGGAGCCGCGCTCACACGAATTTGTCTCAAGATTGCATCCTGATGTTAGTGCAGATAACGTGAAGCTGTATTTAAGGGATCAATTTAATATAAGTGATGTTAGAATTCATCGATTCAATCGAAAAAATCCAATGGGTTTATTACAAGATTACCCGTCTTTTAAATTATCAGTTTCAAACGTTCATATGGACAAATTGTTAATCATCGTGGCCGGCTGGTATTCTTGTGAAGAAATTTGTTAACAAGTCAGGAAGTAATCCTTTTTTAGTGAAACAGCATCCATCACAAAATGTGATATAGAGACTCATTGTGATAAATTTACTTTAGATGTTACTAACCATTCCATTCCAGATGATAAATAACATTCCACCCTGTAGGCTGAGACCGAATGTTACTGACTTCACTCGGCTGTCATTTGTGTAGTTGTCATTTTCTCGCGCCAATTTTTTGACAGATTGAAGTTTGGTTAGTTGTTTATATGTGGTCAACAAATAATTGTTCTAAATTAATATCTTCATAAAAAAATCGTAATGGAATTCAAACGTAATAGTGTAATTGCACTGTATTTGGGTGGAAATTCACAAACAGCAATAGTTCGTCAGCTCCAGCATTTGAATGTGAATAAAATGTTTGTTTATCGAACCATAACTCGATACAACGAAACTGGTAGCATCGCTAAACGCAACAGAAGCGGTCCTAAAAAGACAGCAACATCAAAAGAAATGATACGAAATGTGAAGAAACGAATCCAACGAAATCCTCGTCAAAGTGACAATCAATTAGCCGCACGTCTACATGTTTCACGATACAGCATTCAAACCATATTGAAAAATGAACTACACTTGAAGCCCTACAAGATACAAAAAGTTCAAGATCTTACGGAGGCACAGAAAAAAGTTAGGCTTGAAAGAACACAAGCATTGAAGGCCTTGGCCGAACGTGATGAGATTCCAAGATTGTCTTTTCTGATCAGAAAATTTTCACCATTCAACAGTATGTGAATAAATAAAATGATCGTGTTTGGTTAGAGCACAAGTCCAACGATAATTTGGACACAAGAGTTGCCATGCGCAAGCAATCACCAGCTTATATTATGGTTTGGGCTGCAGTGACTGCAGATGGACGCACTCCTCTGGTTTTCATCGAACATGGAGTCAAGGTAAACCAAGAGGTGTACCGCCAAAAGATCCTAAACGATGCTTTGCTACCTTGGGCACGTAAACACTTTGGTACGAACCGTTGGACATTCCAATAGGACTCGGCACCGTCACACAAAGCTCGAGCGACACAGCAATTTTTACAAAATTGCGTTCCGCGGCTGATTTTGTCGAAAGAATGGCCACTATATTCACCAGACTTGAATCCCATGGATTTCTCCATATGGTCCATTTTGGAGAGTAAGGTGTCCACTAAAAAATACGAAAGTGTTGATGCATTGAAGTCAGCTCTTGTTCGAGAATGGAATAAAATTCCGCAAGCTCACGTTCGGTCAGCATGCAATGCTTTCTATGGAAGACTGAATCAAATAATCAGAGCCAAAAGAGGTCATATCGAGCAGTAACATGTTTTTCATAAAATGTAATATGTTTTCATCATATTCCACGAAATTTCAATAAAAAATAATCAAAATTAAAAAAATTACAGCGTTTTCATTTGGTAACACTTGGTCTCAGCCACCCTGTATTAACAATTGTTTATTGTTTGATCATCTTAATGTACGTAGTTTGACGTTGCATTTAGTTGAGGTGATAATACTTCTTCATAAATTTAATTTTGATTTTTAGCTGTGTCAGAGACCTGGGTAAATAACAAAATTTCAACTAGATGTCTTCAAATAAATAAGTACAAATTTCTGTCTGATCGTATCAATGCTCGTGGTGATGCTGTAGGATTATATTACAAATATTAGAAATATTAATGATATTCTTACATATTTAAGAATATGAAAAAATGGTCTGTTTGGGCGATTTTAGTTTTAATATGTTAAATAATAATTTATTGACTGATTGTTTTAATATACTTAATTTGTATTTGTCGCCGTTTAGTGCTACGAGGTTGGAAAGCCTTTTAGACTTGATTGTTGTTTTTAAGCCAGATCGACATAATATAATTAATTATGGTCAATGTCCGGTCCCTTCAATCATGATTTGATTCTTATAAATGTGGTCGCATTAGAGATAACTTGACTTATTCTGTTAGGTCCAATTATAAGAAAATTAATTATGAATATTGTGTAAATTGTTTTTTTTTCTCGATTGATTGGTCTATTCTTTTTTGTTACTCTGATGTAAATATGATTGTTGATTTATTTAATGCAAATTTATTATATTTAGATTTTATGTGTGTTTTATGTGTGTAAAAGAACCATTAACAATTGTCCAACAGCTCCATGGTTAAACCAGACTATTTTGAATTCAATTCAGTATAGAGATTTGAATAGAGATTAAATAGTGACTTTACTTCCTATAAAAGGGCTCGAAACAAAACTACTAAGTTTATCAATCAAGCTAAGTATAGTTTTTATTTTGGTAATGTTTATAATTCTAAAATTACTTGGACCAATTTAAAGAAACTTGACATTTCGTATTCTGTTGCTAAAGTAAGATATTTTGAATGATGTCTGTAAATTTCGTGAAGATTTAGTGGTTCTGCCATTGCCAGATATTGGTTGATTCTGATGATGATTTTAAATTTGCTTTTGATTGTGTTGCCGAGCTAATTGTTATGGGTGCTATCCGATCAATTAAATTTAATGCTATTGCATATGATAAAATTGATTTTATAATAATAAAATTATTTATTGACCTTGATTATTTATTACCTTGATTACCTTGATTATTTTTCTTGCAAAGGTGACATATATAATTAATCAATGTTTGTAAAAATCGGTGTTTCCGAATTTGTGGAAAGTTGCTTCTATTTCCAAAAAATGATATTGTCACCAGTCTTAAAGATGTTCGACCAATAGATATATTACTTGCCCTTTCTAAGGTGTTAGAAAAGTAATGCAAATCTAGATTCTGCAACATTTTAAAGATTTTAATTTTCTTTGTAAATTTCAGTCAGAGTATAAGCCTGGTCACAATACTACAACGGCTTTGGTACACATTGTTGACGATCATTCCTCAATTATGGATGGGCAAGGCTCGCAAGCTTTATTGGTTTTATTGGTTTTCTTAAAGCGTTTGATAGTGTTAATCATATACTTCTACTTCAAAAACTCAAACATTTATATTATAAATTCTCTGACTCTACAATTTGTTGTACTCTTATTTGCATAGTCGGCAGCGGATTGTTAAGCACGGTGTTGACTGCTCTAGCATGGGCAAAGTATCTTTAGGTGTACCACAAGGATCAATTCTGGGTCCTTTGCTTTTTTCTATATTTATAAATGATCTTCCATGGTGCGCGCATCTAGCTTTGATATATATTTTTTATGCTATAAATCTTTGACTTAGTAAAAATTTTAATTTCCATTGGAATTGGAAGCATTCTGCTGGTAAATTTATAAATATTCAAGGCCCAATATGACCTGTATGTCATTCGACAGTTAGTTATTTTACGTACGAAGCAAGTAAAAGTAAAAGTTAAATTCCAATTTTTTCCTATAAATGGCCGAGGCCTAATATAGCCTATTGCTATTCGACTGGTAGTTATGTAAGCTAGCACTGATAAAAAATATCAATAAGATTTCTATGTTTTAAGCAGCCGGTTGAGGATGTAAAAAATTCGATTTCCATAGGAATCGAATTAATTTCTTCTGGTATATCTAAAAATGGCTGAAGAATGGCCAATATGACTGTATTATTTGACTATTAATTATGATAGTTACCTGTAATAAAAATAGTAATATTATTTGTTGTGAGCGGCGCTGTAATGGGTTGAGTAAGTAAAAAATTTTCATAGAAACCCAAGGTATTTCTTCTGGTAAATCTATAGATAGTCAAGGCTCATAAGGATACCCAAACCTCAAAAAGAAACCCTTCTTTTCACAAAGAAACCCAAGGCTCAGCATGCATGCTATTTGGCTGGGTAGGTATGTTAGCTACCGCTGATCACTTGATAGTCGGATGGTTAAACAGTACACCACTAATTCTTATCAACTCAAAGGTGGCTAAATTTATTAAACGATCATTATTCTTCACAAAAACGTATCGGATGAAATATTCCTCTAATAATGATTGGAAATTGGGCGGTGATAATCATCATGGAAAATAATGGAATTAACAACGGCGTTAATCTTCAAGAAAGGGAAATTATAACGTAGAATATTAACGAACACAACTACAAGACAGAGATTTACAGTTAAGAAAGGCATACATTGCAATAAAAAGAATAATCTCGATCAGCGATATGCAAGTTTATAAGCGCGAGCTATTTGGGATGCATACACAGTTGTAATTTAATCAGTGCAAGCTAAAAAATGAAAAACAAACACTGCGAGAAATAGTATATCGAACGTCTCAAATTCGTAACAGTATGTTGTGTGGGACGCTCTAAATTGAGTAAGTAACAATTTTAATTTTCACTGAAATCGAAGGTGTTTCTTCTGATAAATTTATAAATGGCCTAGGCCCAATACGACCTGGATATCGTTCGAGCTTGCGAACATAACAACCAGTTGAATGACACACAGGTTATATCGAGCCTCGGCCATTTATAGTTTTGGCAGATAAAATCCTACGATTCCTTTTCAAATTGAAGTTTTGATTTTCTCAAAAAAAAAATCTCCGATTTTGAGAAGTAGGCTGCTGCTGATGCCACAAATAACCATATTTTAACCCTACGAGCTGACTTCAATGAAAAGAGTTTAAGAATTCAAAGACTTGGACATCTTGATGTGAAGATATCGCTCCATGATTAACTATCGGTGCTTTGTGACCAAATAATAAATCTAGTAAGTGAAAACATAGAACTATAGAAGAACCTCCAGGTTCCACAGTAAAACAACGATATGCTCGTATCGCGAGAGTCATCTTGATACCACATATCAGCACAACTCTTAAAACGCCTCAACATTTCCATATGGTCAAGCTCAAATCTAGTACACAAACAAGAAATTCGATAAAAACATAAACCGTATAAAAATCTATTCGAATTAAATTGGATTCAAAGTTGAAAATATTAAACAGATATTTATATGAGACCATCTTACCGCTAATAAACTTGAATTGTTTTTTGCCAGGGACCAATTCCAGTAAGTAAAAGTTTGAACGGTTTAGAAAAAATTGGCCACCTATTAATGTTTTTTCTAATAAATTTATTTAGTTTATTAAGTAATGTTCTACTCAGGATTCAATAATTTATCATCGTTGCGATAGGTACGGTCAGTGATGCTTAAAATCTAACCTGACTGGCGGAATATCCTTCGACCTATGAATACCTTATAAGGAAACCTAATTTTGTTTAAAGGGTGTTCCAAAATAAAATCTCATACCAGAAATTAATCGACCATTGGTTTATTTCTATGAAGAATGAACTATCATTGCAGAACATTTACGAAATGAGTCGCATTACGCTTGAACAAAATTGGGAAATATTGAAAACTTACTTTCAAAGTGGTGAGTCTCCTACCCAAACTGTAAGAAATTTACGTGGAAAATTCAGTAGAAATGAAATGCCTACAATGCAATTTGTGGATCAATTTGTGAAGCGAGTTCGTGAAACTGGTTTCCAGTGTACAGTGTATAGTTGATTGCTCAGAATGTGTCTGACCATCCATCAACATCAATCAACATCTAGCTCAGCTGAGCATGAATTTAGGGAAATAAAGTGATTGAAACCCAATGACTGAATGATCAGCCCCACCACTAAAAAATAAATATTTTGATTAAATCTGTCTCGTCCAATTAGTGCTAATTATATGCTGTCAACCAAAAATAACTTCGAGCTTTGCGCTCACGTGATTTATGGCCTTCCGCTATACGAGTAGTTCCAATTTTATACTGCTATACCTATTAACATGTAAACAATGATTTCCAATTTTTCGAGTACAACAATAAATCTTGAAAAAGCTTCACGATAAATATCACCTAATTCTTTATTATAAAATAATGTGAAATGCTTTTTAATTCTGGTGATTCTCTGCCCATTTCGTTTGTGAATTTCCTACATATAACTTCCATCTGAACGATTTATTTTCTGCTATACCTGAAAATTATTATGTAGGAAGTTTTGAAAAGAATGCCCAGTTTCATAATAACATCTAATCAGTTTTCCAATATATTTGCTATGTAGATATTTTGCATCGGAAGTCGCAATTCAATTTTTACCTTATTATATTCAACCGAACAGTATATCATCGAGCAATGCCACCGAAAAATACAAGAGCACATCATTATGATATTTCGAAATTCACGTACTGCTTAATGTACGAACGAAACAAATATCTCATTATTATTTCTAGGATTCAACTATAAAACAACAAAAAATTATTTATACTTCAAAATCAAGTATAATGATTTTCATTTCAAACTCGATTTAGATATAGCTACATATTTAACGATAACAATTTTAGGCAACTAGCAATCTCTGTATTGAACATGCAAAAAAAATCAAAAATCATCGAAAACAAAATTTGCCATAAATTTTCATTTCATTTAAATTCTCGTTGGAATAAAATTTATCATAATCATAATTGTCATCGTTAAACTCGTAATTAGATTTTTTTTTTTTTGAGAGTCTTCTTTGTCGGGCAAAATGCTTTAGAGGTATTGGTATTATTGAAAATAATAATTCTTTTAAAGAATAGAATAGAAAACAACAACAATAAAACCTCCCCCGACAACAAAAACATAAAAACTGAGACGAAATGAAAATTATCAACATGAAAAATTATTCATGAAGAAAATTGGAATTTTCTTTTTTTTTATTTTGTTAATTTTTTTTATTAATTTTATGGTTTTTCTTGTTTCATTTATTTAATTTAATTTAATTTTTTTCAGTTTAAGTTTTTATTTTCGTTTGTTTAAATTTCAAAAAATTCTCATTTTTCATTGTTAAGATTTCGTTTTGGTTTGTTTTATTTTCATTCTTGTGTGTCATGCTTTTGCCATTTAACGAGATTTTTTGTGTGCGGTACACATAAATTTCGAATATTTTCTTTATTTTTTGGTTAAATGGGAAATAAAATGGATTGATATTGATTGTAAGGACTTAAATGGTATATTTGTATATAAACCGGGGGTTTAACATTTTCTGTAACGAATTATTTTTCTTTTAAATTATGGAAATTAATTCCGCGTTTGATTATGTGACTAAAGTAAAATTTTAAAATTTAATAATTGCTTGTAAACTCATCTAATTTTTGGTTATGTATGTGAAACTGGAACATGTTGAGCCATAAAATTAATTTTTCAATTGTGGGGAGAGACTGGAAAAGATCGAAAGCCTTTTGAGTGTTTCTTTAACATATTTGAGTGTCAAAATTGTGTATAATTTGCTTCCTTTTCTGTAGTTTTCATTATTTCTGTTCCTAAACATTGCATATTTTTATATATGGCGAATATTACATCAAACCACAAATTTGGTATATGGAACCGGAAGTCGTGTTTAAATTTTTTACTTTTTATGTTTTGCTTCTTATTAGTAATTGTTAAAAAAAAACTGTATAACAAAAAAAAATTTGTAGTTGTTGTTGTTACAATTACAGGGTGTCAAATTTTGATAAAAATTATGAACATGATGTTGTATATATGGCTATAAAACGAAAACTAACTATCCCATACTTATAAACCTGGGCTCATTTTAAAGATAAATGAATAGGGATTCTAAAAAAATTATAAAATTCGTACCATGTTTCAACTCTTCCTATTCAACATGGCCGCCAAAATAGTAATTTAGAATTTTCTCAAAAACCTATTTTTTTTTTTAATTTTTCCTCATTTAATTCTATTGAACACACCAAAAAATTGTACTTGTGTTATTTTTTGTTTTCTTGCAAAAGACGTTTGAGTGTGAAGATCTACCCATTTTTTGTATATAAAATCAAAGTCAATGTGGTATTTTTTATTTTCAACTATTTTTACGATCAACTTGATAAAGTAACTGTTTAGAATTATTCAGTTCACAAATCGTTCATAAATTACATCACCCTAGGTTTGATCATTTTTAACTTCCTTTCAGCGTTTTGCGTCTACGCGTGTTTATTTAGCAAAATTATTCCATTTGATTAAAATGTTTTGCGATTTTCAACGCTATCTTGTTCAAAAGATGGAACAATAGCTTCTGATTGCAAATTGTTATATTGAATGTTTATCCTATCAAAGTGACTGCTGTAATTATAATTAGACACGTTGTCACGAGACGTCACGTCACAATCTGTCATTTTATAAAACTCTTCCTCCTCCAGCGACACACGTCACAACAATCGATACTCCTTCCCGCATAAAAATGTGAGATAGTTTATGGATAGCCCCTAAAGCAATTAGGGAACCAGGATGGAAACTGTCACCAATGGAAAAATTTCGCGATACCAGGACTGCATTTCATCCATATTATGTACAGATCCAACATCAACATGTTATCTTCTGCAATGCGAGAACTGCCCAGGATTGGATAATTTACGCGAATATTTGAGAAACGCATTTTTGGACAATGATTGTCTGGATGCTGAATTATCGTTCAGTCAGTGGGTTTCAACTGACCGATGCAATTTGGAAAAGTTTTCAAATCCATTCGATGATTTTCTGGATTACTTCATAATAAAGCTGAACAATCTGATTCCCCATTGCTTTATAACACTGCAACAATCTGGTTTCATCAAAAATAAAAAGTTAACTCTGGAGCCTACAGAGGTACTGGTTTCGTGTGACTGCAGAAAATTATGCGTTTATAATGCAAAATGCAGCACAGGGTTTTCATTGGAACAACAAACAAGCAACTATGCACCCGTTTGTAATTTACAAAAATCAAGGAGATAAATTGCAGCATTCCAGCTACATTATAACATCAGATTGTCTCCATCATGACGCCGTAGCAGTTTACGTGTTCATAGAAAAATTATTGCTGTTTTTGAAAACAAAAATTCCGGATTTATCTAAAGTTTATTATGTTGCTGATGGTGCAGTAACACATTATAAAAACAAAAAAAATTTTATGAATATAACTAAACACAAAGAGGATTTTGAAGTCGATTGTGAGTGGCATTTTCATGCAACTGCTCATGGAAAGGGACCATGCGATGGACTAGGAGGTACTATTAAGAGAATGGCGTCCAGAGCCAGTCTCACCAATGAATATGATGATACCATAACTAATGCTCAAGAATTTTTCAAATGGGCTCAAACTTTGAAAACTGATATAATTTTGAATTTTGCTGAAGATGCTGAATATAAGTTAAAACAAATTCAACTGGAGACTAGACTAGGGAATTTGAAAACAATAAAAGGAACCCGCGATTTTCACGCAATTGTACCTTCAGGAGAAGGCAAGTTAAAATGTAAAAAATATTCAAATAGTGAACATTATGTAACATGTAAATCTTGATTGTGTAAATACTTTTAAATTTCTTTATTTATTTTGTAATACATTTAATAAAATAATAATAATAATAATAAAAATTATAATAATAAAAATATATATACTAAAAAATTGGACTTGCGATATTTTGTTGCCTTGCAAAAAAAAAAATAAAAAAATACCACATTGACTTTGATTTTATATACAAAAATTGGGTAGATCTTTATACTCAAACGTCTTTTGCAAGAAAACAAAAAATAACACAAAAATTAAAAAAAAAAAAAAATTGGTTTTTGAGAAAATTCTAAATTACTATTTTGGCGGCCATTTTGAATAGGAAGAGTTGAAACATGGTACGAATTTTACCATTTTTTTAGAATCCCTATTCATTTATCTTTAAAATGAGCCCAGGTTTATAAGTATCGGATAATTAGTTTTCGTTTTATAGTCATATATACAACATCATGTTCATCATTTTTATCAAAATTTGACATGCTGTATGTTTAACAACAACAAAAAAAAAAATTCTCCGCAAATTTTTTTTTTTTAATCAAGACTATACATTGAAAATATAAAAAAATATGAAATTCAAACTTGACTTCCAAAAATTTGTGATTTCAGGAATTTTTCACCATATATTAATGACCACTAATATTGGACACATTAATTATTAATTGATTTTTCAGCTAGGGACAGCAACTGAAATTCTAATTAATTCGTCATTGCGGCGTAGAAACAAAAAAAAATCATCGTTTGACATAATTTTTCGATTGATTAAAATCAAAATGTTAAATATTTTTATACTAAATTTACCATTTTCTACGTCATTTCGTTTCTAAAAATCGGTCAACTTGACACCTACCCATAGAGAAACTAAGCATCTAATTTCACAAGCAAAAACTTAACATCAGTTAGTTGACTGCCAGACAATGTACAGCTAAGTTAATCAATAACAATAGAAGGACCAATGAGCTTCATCAGGAGAGTGATAAAAAAATTGTAAATGTCAAAAATAAATTTATTTCATATTAGCATCTGTCATCGACATTCATTTGCAATTATTATCGAAGCCTGGGCATTGAAAAGGAAATGCATATCGCGCATTTTCTCATTTTTTGATCTTAATAATCGACCACTAAGCGTACAATTTTGAATATCGTGCACAAATTGCAAATAACTGGGTCGGTCGTCCAAACATGAAAATAGTGTAACCGAGAGATCAACCATATCAACTCGTCTTACTGTGGAGCCAAACACCTCTCAAGAATTACATTATGTTGAACTTTATTAATGATTTGAGTGGACCGAAGAACAGGGCGCTCTAGTTAGGGAAAGCGAACAAGATATTTTTCTATTTTTACCATAATTTTGCTTAAATCAAGGAGATCCATAAACGAGAATTATAATTGATGTTTTTAAACTGTAAACACCAATTCTTTGAAATAAGAATAGTAATTGGCATACTGGTGTTCTTATTTATCAAAGATCCTGAGAAAAACTTTACGAAAATTATATTGTTAGGCTAGATACTACTTCAACAATGATTAAATATATTTTATTACGATTTCTTGCTGCTACTTGTACATAAAAGAGCGGTCCCGGAATTCAACACTTTTCGAAGGTTACAATTTCTGCAATGTCTATAGATAGAATAAATCGTCATTCTAACCGCGGGAAAACTCACTTTTATGTTTAAGGTGAAATTACTATAAAAGTAGTTGAATAGAGAATGAGTTCAAATTCAAGTTAATTGGTAAAATCTAGAGTTACAATAAGGAGCAATTGGAGTATTTCGGAAACTAATTTTTCCATAAATTTGTCCATATCTACTCAATTTTCACTAATTTGTTCTACCTTGTCCACCATATCCTTTACAATTGTTTTTTGAATTTTGCTTGTTTTGAGGTGTATTATGAAAAAGATTATAAAAATAAGCCTTCTTAACGTGTAAATAATGGAGACTGCTTTCTATTTTGCTTTAACGAAAATCATTTACTGAGTTTTCCCTTGGCAATATGATAATATTTGTAAAAAATTATATGGATATGAAACAAACGGTATTGTTAGGTATCTCCTTCCAATTGTTCCATTTCCGTATAAAATATATGTATGTGTTTTTTTGGGCGTTTAACTGAAATTTAAAAAAAAAATTGTTACAAATGTGCATATCTGCATATAGAAGAAATAAGTCCTTAATACCTTATATCCTTATTTTTCCGAATTTTGAATGTTCTATCTTCTCGAACAAATTGACAAATTAATTGATTTTAACGGCACATTTTGCAAAGTAATACTTCTAGATATGCAACAGTCATTCAGCCATTCAGGACGAAATAGGAGGATGTATTCAGACGATAATATAGTAAATATTAGCCCCTTATTGTAGTCTCTCTAACTTACAGGAATCTTTGTTGCGTCACCGATAGTCATTCCTTAAAAATTACAAGTTTATTAGAGGTGGTGGTTCAGCTTTAAAGTCTGAGTGGGTTCACATATATGGATCGACATATACAAAAATTTGTGCCGAACGCGTTCGGCGTAAATATTTTTAGTGCTCAAATCATGCGTGGGAATAATTGTGGTCTAGTCGGCATTCTTACTTTTTTAATTTCTTTTTATTAAGTAAGTGCTACAAAACTATAAAAGCAGCACATTTTTCCTGATAAATTCAGACATATAGCTTATTATTTAATACCAAACCGATGAATATTCAAAAAAATTGAAAAAATTTGACAATTTGATAAAAATTTATATTTGTTGAATGTCGAAAACTCATAAAGCGTACACACTAGAGCATAATGTGGCACAAATTCCTTTGATGTTTGTCAAAAAACCAACAAGTGTTGGATCGTGTGCGTTAAATGTGGCACACATTTTTTCTCTTTCCAAAACTCAAATTACCACTTCGAGGCACCCATTTTCAGTCGATAGCAGACATAAAAGAGAATTCCTTACGAGAACTGAAGTCGATTCCGGAGCTTGACAAATGTTTTGATGATTGGATTATTCGTTGGCGCATAAGTATATTTTTTCGGAAGGGGCCTACTTTGAACGCGATGCAAATTTGAATGAATAATAAATATTTTATGACCAATTACCGTTACTTTTTTTGAAATAATATAATATGACGTACGAGGCACATACAAATTCTCTCTGAGTGAAAGAATCTCATTCGCATGCAAACGGAAAATTATTATTTGTTAGGAAACGAACCACACTTACAATTCGAAATGCTGTCGGTCATGAATTTGGTATTGTTCGAGAGGCGTTGAAATGTTCACCACACCTAATCTATCTTCATGGGTATTTTTGAAGAGTTAAATTTACAAAGTTAACTAAACATGCAAAAAACATACAAATGTTTCAAATTCGATTATTTTACTGTCCCTTAGGGTACTGTCAGACGCCAGAAGAACTAATTAACGTTCTTAGCGTTTAATTAACGTTCGAGCATTTAATACAGAATAAATATATCTGGAAAGGAGAGCGATGGGGGTTATACTACGGAAGTGACGATCCATGGGATTCTAATCTATTCTTCATTGCAACAAACACAAATACACACACATCTGCGGAAAAAATCTACTGGAGACATTCTCAAGGTCACACACATATCACCATATCATAGATTTTTTCCTACAAGAATCCTACAAGTTTTGAATAGTCGTATATCCTCTTTACCTAAACATTCCTTTGAGATATTTGAACATTCCGAGACTGTGTGGCCACTTGATGACCTGTTATTATACTAGTTGTTGCCCACCTCTTCGCTCGCGTTATCTGCAATTTAACGCGATAATGTATTTGGTAGAAAGTGTTTGTGATTTAATTGTTTATTGAAATGCTTTTGGATACAATTATTTTTGGTTTTCAGCCCACATACAGCTGCCCCTGTAGGAAGCATGGAAAGCATAGATTTTACAAATTTGGTCCACACGCTTGTAAAGATTGTCACTGTGCTTAACGATAATTCCAGTGCTGAATACGCTGTTCGGTCACCATCCAAAAGAGTTGCCGCAATTCGAGATGATGCAATTGAAGCGCTTTTGCTTGCAATTGTATGCATAGTTCTGCCATTTATTCTGCGTTGTTTTGGAACCAAATTTGGAAGATTCGTTTGAACATCAAAGTAAATTTATCGCTACAAATCGCAATGGAAAAGGTCGTTTGCTAACAAAGTGCTCTGTTAGCGATTGCTAACAGAGATTGTTAACCGAGATTGCTGCATTGTTTGGGTGAACAGTACACAGACGGCCTAAGGCGCCGGTCGGATATAAATTGTTATGTCCTAACTGCTTTATCTTGTTTACGTCGTTGAAACTTTTTCGGTGATGGATTTCAAGAGTAGTACTCGTACGTGTATTTTATATTGTGAAATACACGCGCTGTCCATTTTCAAGGAATAACTGCGTTCGGCAGTGGTAGTAGTGTTTGTGCCTGATGATAAATTTGTCCTTGCACTTGAATGTTTTCATGTAATTCTCGCGCACGATATTTGTTGATCCCATTTGGAAACATGTATTGTACTTGCGTATGTTTGCCAAGACATGTTTCGATTGGTTTCTATAAGCTTTTACCATTATCACGGTTCAGGCGGTGAATGCAATTCTAGAAATTCCGCTTTTCCACCTGCGCAGCACATGCTTAGTGTTTCATTCTTAAATGTGAGCGCACTAATAAACGTATAGTTTTTCAAATTTTTCAGTTTTTATGTATTTACTAAAGTACTTAAATAATCGCTGAACCGTCGGTGATTCATTTTCTATAGTCTAGACCACCAATTTTTATTGCGGTTATAGTATCAGTTGGACCAAATATTATTTTGCCTAGATTTGTTTTTCTATGACATTTAGTACTAAAGAGTGATTTTTTTGTGGTTAGGATTTTCATGCATTAGTATTTGACAGATCACGCGGGATTTCAGACAAGGTGTCAAAGAGAAAGATGCTCAGTATGCTTTGACATTTCATAATGAATAGACTTACTAACGAGCAACGCTTGCAAATAATTGAATTATATTACAAAAATCAGTGTTCGGTTCGAAAAGTGTTTCGCGATTTACGTCCGATTTATGGTCTACATAATCGACCAAGTGAGCAAACAATTAATGCGATTGTGACCAAGTTTCGCACTCAGTTTACTTTATTGGACATTAAACCAACCACACGAATGCGTACAGTGCGTACAGAAGAGAATATTGCGTCTGTTTCTGAGAGTGTTGCTGAAGACCGTGAAATGTCGATTCGTCGCCGTTCGCAGCAATTGGGTTTGTGTTATTCGACGACATGGAAGATTTTACGCAAAGATCTTGGTGTAAAACCGTATAAAATACAGCTCCTGCAAGAACTGAAGCCGAACGATCTGCCACAACGTCGAATTTTCAGTGAATGGGCCCTAGAAAAGTTGGCAGAAAATCCGCTTTTTTATCGACAAATTTTGTTCAGCGATGAGGCTCATTTCTGGTTGAATGGCTACGTAAATAAGCAAAATTGCCGCATTTGGAGTGAAGAGCAACCAGAAGCCGTTCAAGAACTGCCCATGCATCCCGAAAAATGCACTGTTTGGTGTGGTTTGTACGCTGGTGGAATCATTGGACCGTATTTTTTCAAAGATGCTGTTGGACGCAACGTTACGGTGAATGGCGATCGCTATCGTTCGATGCTAACAAACTTTTTGTTGCCAAAAATGGAAGAACTGAACTTAGTTGACATGTGGTTTCAACAAGATGGCGCTACATGCCACACAGCTCGCGATTCTATGGCCATTTTGAGGGAAAACTTCGGAGAACAATTCATCTCAAGAAATGGCCCGGTAAGTTGGGCACCAAGATCATGCGATTTGACGCCTTTAGACTATTTTTTGTGGGGCTACGTCAAGTCTAAAGTCTACAGAAATAAGCCAGCAACTATTCCAGTTTTGGAAGACAACATTTCCGAAGAAATTCGGGCTATTCCGGCCGAAATGCTCGAAAAAGTTGCCCAAAATTGGACTTTCCGAATGGACCACCTAAGACGCAGCCGCGGTCAACATTTAAATGAAATTATCTTCAAAAAGTAAATGTCATGGACCAATCTAACGTTTCAAATAAAGAACCGATGAGATTTTGCAAATTTTATGCGTTTTTTTTTAAAAAAAAGTTCTCAAGCTCTTAAAAAATCACCCGTTACTTAATGGTAATAGTCATTTTAAATTTCGTATTCATAAAAATCAATTAAACTTTCTCTCATTTACTACTATATTCCCGCAAATGTCTCAATTACATTTTTCATTGCTCACAAAAATAGTTCCCTTGGTGTTATATAAAAAAATCTTATATTTTCGTCGAACGAAATAAAATTTTGTATTAAAAGTTAAAATTGAATTAATTGAAAATTTAGAAGATTGTACTCGTTTTGTAATATGATAGTCTGTATCATTATTTTTCTTAATGATTGCAATGTGTAGCATAACGATTACATTTTATTTTTGAGTCTCTACAAAGACGTTTATAGTTCATTTCACTTTGAAGTGTATATCCAGCAACATTTATATTTTATTTGGTTAATTGCGAACTATGTTACTTATACCCTGCACGACGTCCAACACGTTCGAGTCTGGTGACCCGCAGAGCGATATTGGGGTTTACCGTCATACATCTTTAAGGTACTACAAAAAATTTCATGTTCCAACTTCTTAACAAAAGGAATACTTATGAACTGACGCTTCTCGAAACTTAACACATCGCCAAAATCCGCTTAAATATAAGTCCTGCTCTAACTCTCATTGACAGATACCTATGCAAAAAAAACTACCGAAGATTGTGTTGGTTATACTAACAATGCAATGTAAAAAATTTTTTTTTTTGATTTTTTTTTGTTTCTGCACCAACACATTTATGCTAAGTTGTTTAACAAAATTTACAATAGAAAACAAATACCGATATATCTTTAGTTAGTTATTGTTTATTTCAAATGTGTGGAGTTAGCAGGACTTATATTTAAGTAGATTTTGATCAAAACTTTACGTAATTCGAATACGACTAAATAAAAAGTGCATGGGTTTTTTATCAAGAATTAAACTAACGAAAATTTCAAAATATTAATTTTAGAAAGTTAATTTAAACATACATTTAGATTAAATGTAATGTTTAATGTTTTAATTTTTTTTATGAAAAAGAAGTGAACACAAATAAGTTTAAATCGTATGCTTAGGGCCTCCCAAAAATCTGACGTAGAGTATTCTCGAGTGGTATATAATGTTTCCGGCTGGAAGAGAATTCTAAATTATTTGCCCTAACTAACTTGTTAGTTTTATTCACTTCAGCCCACATAAACTTTACTTAATTTAATTAATAAAAATTGATACCTCTTAAATTAACTTATAAATTAAATTTATAAAATTGGTAGTATCATTAGACTGTAGTGGCCAAACTAAAAAAATATTTAAAGTACTTTGAACTTACATACAAAGTATAATCACAGTGTCTTAGCGAATTATTATGTTCCGCTACGCAATTGTGACCCGCTTCGTAACGTGAAATTATATTGAACTAGAAGCATACATGCGATTTCTATATGAAATTTTGAGTTATTCTGGGTCTTAGCCAGATATTGTTTTCCCACCGAGGCGTGCAGTCTGATGAGGCAACCGATTTTTTAAAATAAAATTTGTTTCATTAGTTCGAAACCAAACTTCCAATGCCTTGGTAACCGCATCCCGATGTAAAAACAATATCTGGCTATCACCCAGAATAACCCAAAACTTCAACTTATAAATTATGATATGCGAATTGATTTACTGGATAAACATACTGAATTTAATGTGAAAATTTAGCTAATGAAAATTGAAACTGTATTCTTTCTTTTTAACACACTAATATACAATAGGATATCAAAAACAAATACCCGGCATTTAGCTTTTCATCACTCGGATACACTTACGGATCATAGCGCAATACAATTTTACTCCCATATGTCCTAGTCAAGACGCATTTTTGGAGACATTTCTGTGTACACGTACTTATTTGAATAACTCAAGGTGACAAGATGACTTATTTGAATAACTCTGACTTATTTGAATAAGACTGTTTTCCAAACACCAACTTATTTGTGGACACCGAGAAGACTTATTTGAATAAGTACATACGTCTACACAGAAATGTCTCCAAAAATGTGTCTTGACTAAATGTAATCATAAAGCAAAATATACATAAGAGGACTCATGTAGACTTTCCGAGGTTAATCTATTTTACTATTGGCAATCTGAATAATCCTAACAAGAACAATGAACTATAAAATAACTATGCCGGTATGTTTATAAGACACGTATATAAGGATTAAATATTGATTGATTGATTGATTGATTGATTTTGAATGTACGACCAAGTTCTTAGGCTTGAGTTCCCGGATGACGCCGGGTCCACCGTACACCCATTTTTACACATAACAAAACCGAAGGATTGGATAGGTTAGTTAAGTGGGACAGAATCGGCCCGGTTACAGACACCTAGGTATAGCCGATAGTTAGTAACACAAAGACAACACAATTCTAATCTACTAGATGAAGGATAAAGGCTTAATAGGTTAATGGATAACGATGGTATTGGTCTTCAACAATTGCTTCTTTAAAACGGCAACCTAAGAAAAAATATTATTATTTCACATGCATCTGGAATTTTCCTGAAATTTAATTCTATTAATACTTTTCGGCTTCCTAACCAAAATTGGTTGACTCGACCCGTTACAGACACCTATGTAAAGTCGTTAGTAATAAAATGACAACACAATTCTAAACTACACAATCAGCAATTACAATGAAGCATTAATTCACAAGCATCTGTAAATTTCCTGAAATTTAATTTTAAATTCATATTTTCCGGCTTCCTAAATAATTGAAACATTTATTAATTTAATCATTCTGCAACTCCGCAACTTACAGTAGAATTTCCTGAAACCAAAGTTATTTTGAACTATATTCAAAATAACTCTAAAATTCATTAGTATTTAACCGTTGAATTGGGCGAACACGAAATAGCAAAAAAAAAAACCAGATTAACTAGATTAACTACCGGATTGCATTCAAATATCCCTTAAAATATCCATCCATTAAAATATCCTAAATAATTTAGAATTCGCAAAAATTTCGTATGTTTACTAAAAAATTTTTTATAAAACTGATGAATTTTTCCCGACGCCCATCTTTTTTCACAAGGAAAGAAATACTTTTATCACTACTTTTGCACTAGTTCTGGAACTTCTTCTACGTTTGCTGGGGATATATCACATAAAATTAATCTCAGACATGACACATGCGACTCGTCTATGACTTGTCATCTCGTATTAGATTGTCATAAACGATTCATCTCAGACTGGTAACAAACGCAAATTAGTAATTAGTGTGTCGTCAACGGCTCTCCTTCTGGAAGGTAATATTTAAGTAACGGCAACTAGATAAAATTTGAAAAAATTATTCTAAAATGAATGATAAATAAGTTTATTTTATAATTTTTATAATTAAATATAAATCGTACCAGTATCTTAAAAGAGGGATAATATGTACTCGTATATTAAATATATTTGAATGAGATTTCCTGAGAACCGAATAATTTTAATATAATAGCTCGGCACTGTACATGTAGATTAATATTTAGGGTTGATTTGAAATTGGGAATTAATAATTATAATTCTTGTACTAAACCAGTCAAGATTGGCAACGTTGCATTTTATGGCAACCATCCAGTCGTTGGTGTATTGAAGTATACAAACCTTCTCTTTCTTTCTTAATATTATTATTTATTTATTTCATAAGACATATATTAATAAATAATATTATGATTAATATTATAATTAATCAATTATTAACACATATTTAAATTATTTATTTATTTATTTAAAGGAGAGACAAAAATCACGTCTTTCCTTTACGACGTTCAATCGCCGACCGTATATAAGGATTAAATATAGCAAAAAATTAAATTTGTGTATATAAATATATCAAATTTATGAAATAAGATTAACCTCGGAGAAATTAGCTTATAAAATTTTCACTACATGATTCCTCTTATATATTTATTCCTCCATGATGTAATGCAGTTTTTATTTTCAAATCTAGTGGCAACGACCAATATGTCAACAAATTTATTTTCTTCCACATAATAGAAATTGCGTTTTGTTTTTTATTATTACGTCACAAATAAGTCGGTACAATGAATTGGAACAACTTATTCAAGATGGCGTCAAATAAGTCAATAAGTCTGTAATAAGTCGGTGTTTGGAAAAAAACCTTATAGCACATTCGAAAATACACCGATCATGCATTGGAAACAATTTTCTCCGAATTTCGAGAAATCACTTTAGTTAATTCGTTAGTACAGGCTACACTTTTATTTCACCTTGTATGACTGTTTTGTGTGCGATTTACACTAAGGTTCTTCGAATTCCATGTTGAACAGTATAATAAAATATGTTTCCGATGAATGATCTAAGTATTTCTATCTGTGCCTAATGGTGGTTTTTAAGAAAAGACTAGTAGATAAAAATAAAACAACTATAGTTTTCCACCAGTATCATTTTCAATAATTAAATTGAAATGTCAGCAGCGTACAAAACGTTCATCCTCGTGAATTACAACCATCATTATATGCTCTTTGAATCATATACAATACTATTTCTCAAACCGATAATTTAAAGTTAAAGAATCGTGTAATAAAAAAATAAAAACAGAAACGATGTGGGATATCTTTAAAACTGAATATGTTAATATGCCGCTTAGAAAGGAGTGTAAATTTACAGCAGATGGTAAGGCTTTTAGGAGGATCAGCAGTACGATCTGTAAAAAACAATGAACTTGCAAGAAACAGATCTATCATTTCCGAAGATTTCGCCTATTAAACAACCAGCTAAATAGAGGCTACTGAAAAGGTGCTTGCCATTTGTATAGAAGAATTTACCAATTTTCTTATAACTGCACACATTCCACAATCTAAAATATGTGCTCAAGCCTTTCCTATACTTACGCCAAATTATATTAGGTAGGAGACATAGCCCCGATCAATTTTTTAATGTGGATGAAACGGGTTTGTCCTAGAAAAAACTGACAATTTTAAAACCGTTCTTTAACTTTACGATTACTAAAATGCAACGTTTCACAAAAGCCACTTGTTCATTAGATAATATAAAAATCCTTAGGTAATACTGTCTGTTTTTACAAATTGGGTCAAAACATATTTTGTACCGTAACTTGACAAATACTTAAAAACTAAGACACTCAAATTTACAGTTTTGTTAATATTCGATGAAACTACAGCCATCTGCTATTAACAAACCCAAATGTTAAATTAATTTTCGCCCACCAAACACAAGAAATCTACTTCATCTCTATTAGGTCAGGTTATTATATCAACTTTTAAACAATATTGCGTTCAGCTAGCATTTGAGTCTATCTTAGATTCACTGGAAAATACTGGAATATCTGTAAAGTGATGTTTGGAAACAATTTTGTATGTTGGCCTAACAAATTCTCAAAAATGATAGTGAAGCGGATGAAGAACCGGTCACAATATTACAACCAAACCAACTAGAGAACCTTTAAATAGCCACTAAGTTAGACATTTTTTTGCTGGCTAACACTGATTCCGAACGAGCTTTGAAATTCCAATGCGATCTGAAATCGTGTATCTCATGTTATGCTTTAAAAAGAACGCTACATTCTAATTAGAAATGCTGAATATTTATTTCTAGTAATGAATGTCTTATATTAAGCGGAAGCAACAGGGATTACTTACACTGATAATTGTCCGAAACAATCTTGATTTCTAAATAGACGACTGCACACGTTTCTAGTGAATTTGGGTTTAATTTTTTCTATTCAATTAATTGGAATTTCATACTGGTCCCAAATTATAGATAAAGGTCTTTCTAGTGTTATAAACTGCTTTAAAATCATTACTAACTCGAAATAAAATCAATAACAATATCTAGGACCACGGATTCGTTCACGCGAGCAATAACATCATTGTAAAATGTATACTCATTGTCATGATGCAATCTACGTTTTTTCTTATGAGAACTAATAAATCTATCTTTATTTAAATTAAGCTCATGTTTATTGAGACGGCACCATTCAACGTTGGTCCGTCTGGAGACTCGAAAATAACTTACACTATCTACTTTAACGTAAATTTTCGGATCGTCAGCATACAATTGATAATTAAACAATAAAATGCAGAGATTTACATCATTGATTCAACATAAAGAATAATAAAGGTTCTACTTGACTCTCGAGGAACACCGGAAGTAATGACTCTATCCCCCGAATAGCTATACCACTAAGCCATCGGTTCTTTTCGACCACAAAGGATAGATCTTATCCAAGTGAACAGATGGGAGTGAACACCGATTTTTTGTAACTTAGATAAAGCAATCTTATGCAAGATCCTTTGTTAAAATTAAAATTTCAAACTGCGAGCCATATTAAATTAAATTTATGGCGAAAAACCCATGTTGTTGGGGTATTATATATTCTTTAAACATAATATCGAGGCCACGCATTCGAAGACCTTTAGAAAAGCTGACACATGGAGAATGGACGATAATTATCCATAGAAGATTTATCCCATCTTTAAATACAAGATTAACGAGCAAACCTTCCATAACAGGACAATGACCTACTTCAACCGACCAGTAAAAAAACACTAACGAGAAAGCTAAAGACTGGGTGAATTTGCTAAAAATGGTGGCAGATTTGCGGTAGGGACCAGTACTGTTATTTTACTTTAATTTGGCTAAATCTAGAAGAATAGCAAAAGTCGATCGATCTTGCAGGCACCACTAAACCATACGAAAAAGATAGTTAAAAGTTGGATTCGAGGTAAAATATCCGAACTTCAATATAATTGAAAATATTAATAGGAGAAAGAAAGTTAATTCACAATCAACTCAACTCAAAGCCTCGATGAAATCCGCTTAGAATGAAATTTCATTTGATTTTTTTTTATTATCCCTGCAATCTGTTCTGGGGCCAAGGCTCTCCCAACTCTTTCGCGGTTTGATTTTTCCGTTCTTACTCTTACCCCAGTGTAGCCAATTCGAGGACGTACGGTTATAGGTCCGATTTTATCACCATCTGCACATTGCATAGATCCATGCCTGCCTATACTGGCATGGAAGGTGGGCCGGCCCATGAGTTTTACACTCCGACAGGAGGTCATAGATGTGTTCAATTTCATCACAGATCGTAATCTGTTGATGAAAACGCCCAAGCTTTAACCACTGCCACTATACCATTTGGTCGGTTTTCACTTGATTTCCTCAAATCTGAGAATATTAGTAAAAAATAAAACTAAAATGTCCTTAGAAATTTGGTTTTGTTGAATTAAGGGAAATTAGCATTCGATTCTTTTGGATTTAAATTACCAACCCATTAATTATGTTGACCGCTCTTGTTCTTTAAGCTAGATTTTTTATTAGACTTTTTCATTACTAAACACCTTTACGACCACCACAAAAAATAATTGGTATTTTATAACCAAATTGAGAAAAAAGACTATTCTACCAAGTAACAGGTGAAATTTACTGCATAGCTAAATTTCAGAATTTCTTATAAAAATTTGACTACCTTATATTTTTTCCTTTATTAATTATAAGGTTCTTGAAGATCACAAAAATTTGAAATAACCACTTAAATTGTAATGAATAAAAAAGTCCGTTCAAAAAATTTAATTCAAAAATTGTGAATAAAGTTATTTTTTAGGGTGTTACTTCTCCCCTCTGTCGTTTCCTACCCGAGTACGATCACATTTGATTTGTAGGATGGAATTAAGTTTCTTCGTATACTGTGTAAAATTTCTGAAATCTGGCGATACTAAGAGGAGCTTGGCGATGATAAACGGAACTCGATGATTTGAACAAAACTTACTTAGTTACCAATAAGTTAGCCAAAATGGCAGATTTCTAAATGGTTACACTAGAAATAGATAAAACTTGGTTTATTTTAGTAGTCTAGCACCGTAGAAGAATTTTTAAACGAACTTATAAAATGGTATTGGTCTTCTTTGCACTATTGTACGATGGATAACCTAAATAATATTATACAATTCTATAATGATTTGCATTTTGCTTATCTTTAACTTAATTTAAAAAAGAAAGTTTTTTCTGCTTATAAAGAATTTTTTGTCCATATTTAGTTAGTTTTCATGTTGGACAAAAGCTTTCTTACAAAACGAATAACTAATCTAACAAATAACACGAAACGAATTACAATACTTTCAACACTTTAATTCAAAAACTTTTCTGAAATTTCTCAGTATTTTTTGTCCTTGTATGTTTCAGAATTTTTATATCATGTTGTTTTTGGTTCTACATATCCTTCACATAAAACATACGTAAAGATGTGTCTCTTGATGCTAAAGTTAGACAAAAGAAATCTATAGGGACAAAAAAATAAAAGCTAAACTAATACAAAAAAAAAGTCTGTAATTTTTTGCTTGATTTTGTACAGAATATAGATTTAATATTAAATTGTGCAGTTTCTGGACCAATGGTTTAAACATATTTTTCGGGAACATCAAAACTTATCCACAAATTTAATTACGGATATATAGATATCGTAATATAGTCAAAACCAATTTGTATATCCCTCCACTCGAAATAATTAAATTAGCACAACAAAAAAGTTTTTGTTTTGTCCAAGCAATAGAAAAATCATAATTTTTCAATAAAATTAAATCAAAATGGTTTTATCTAATTATTTAATTAAAATAAAAATTCAATTTTCGGAAAAAATATGTATTTTATCGCTAGATGCGTCCCTCATCGCATCGCGTTCAAGATAGACAATATTTTCCATTACCATCATCATCATAATCATCCACATCAACAAATATTTTCATGTTTCGGTATAAATCGAATTAAAATCTGCAAAAATTTTCATCGTAAATCATAAAAATTTAATCAAAAGCATAAAAAGCTGTTCACTGTGCTTTTGTGTTTGTGTGTGTGTTGTTTTCCTTTATATTTTTGTTTATTGTAAGTTTGAACTATACAACATGAAAATAAGATTATTACTTTTATGTCTGAGTATATAATGTACAGTGCTACTACTGAATTAATCATTAATCAAATTTATTGATTTTGATTCATTCGGGGTTACGATGATGGCCTATGTATACAGGCTACAAGCATTTATACCAAGGGAGTATACTATAAACTTTTGACATGAAGGTAAAATTATATTATCCTCATATCAAATATCAAAAATATAAAAAGTAACATAAAATGTCAGATGAGGTGATGTGGAAAAATATTTTATAAATATCTCCCCCCGGTCCACGTCCAATTAAAATTAGTAGAAATTTAACACAAAATCTATATACACGGCCTGATCATATCTCTGCATGTTATGGGCTATAACCAACAACTTCCACTGCCATATCTAAGCTATTAATACCCTCTGAAATGTTTTAAGTTCGAATAAATCACTTTTAGCAAACCAACTAGAACCATCGAACCGAAAAACAAAACTTCACCACAACCACACACTATATTTTGAAGAACATTCATATCTTGATCATTAATCTGAATTTTTTTTCCTAATATTTTATTTCGTTATACTTTCCCAAATTTTTGCCCTCTCACCCCTCGAAAAAAAATATCGGAAAAATCGAACTATTATTTTCATATCATTTTCCTTTTTATCAGAATATACACAAAAAATACAAAGTCGAGCTTTTTTCCTGTACGCTAGAGATAGATACAAAATATAATGATAGTTTATGTACAGGAATAGGGTGTAACCAAATTATACTAACCAGCTTTATATACGTTTTCTTCGGGCAGATAATGATAATAATAATAATAATAATAGACGTTAGCAGAAACAAAGAAGTAGCAACAAAAAAAGTTAAAATAAACATTCGACCAACACAAATCAGATTGAGGAAGTATTGTAAGACAAAATTAATGGTTTGATAATAGAAGAGTAATTTGCGCTATTAAACAAGAATAAAAAAATATAAACTGGGAATTATCAGGGAACGGAGACTTAGAACAAACAGAATTGTATGAGAAGCAAATGTTAAATTGGAAAAAATTGTTTTTCCCATATATGCTAAGGTGGGTATGATAGTCTATTTTCGATAGTTTCTTTTGTGGGTTAGTTCAAATTGATGATGCTAAAGTTCAAATATACTCGTATGTAGATTTAAGCTATGAGATGCACATTATGAAATTTTATATTATGTAGCTTAAAACTTTTTGTATGTACGGTAGATAATGACGTGTGTTATTTATTTCGACAAATAAAAGTTTCTTAACCAAATATTATGAAAATAGTTTTAAATAACAAAGAGTAATTTCTCGTTTGAAAGATGTAGAGATTATCTGATTAGGTTTGGGAGAAAAATACCACCTACAACTTTTTATTTGTGTTCTTAAAATATGGTTTTGGATTATTGACTTAGGTAGGTAAATGCATGGTTTTTGATTGGTTTAAACTCATATATGTTGTTAATTTTTGATCGTGTTGAGATGAGGGAATAAATCTGCACTAAAAAAGTACTACAGTAAAATAACAATTATTAAAATTTCCTCAAAAATTGCGCTAATAAATTGTTTTTTAATCTTTATATGGTGTATTAAAATGTTGAACAACGTTGAATATCTATATGACTCCAATAGTCATCTCATCTGAATACATTGCAAATATTCGCAAAGGGAAATTTTTGTGTCATGTAAACAACATTAATAAAATTATTTTACTAGAGATTTTTAGACTACGGCAGTATAAAATTTTCACCAAAATTAAGAAGTACAAAACAAACCAATGGCCCAATAAGTTGCACTATTAAAAATGTATACAATTCTGGAATTAAACATTTTTCCTGTATCGCAAATCATTCTACATCGATTTATTACCAAAGTTTTGACATACCATACAAATGTTTGTTTTCAAAATATAAACAAGGTGCTGTATTGCAAATTTCCCTGTACAATTTCGGGAAATTTTTGGTATCATTTTGTAAATGCAAAATTAAGTTGTATGCCCGACTACTTTTGATTGCAAATCGCTTTGGAATTTTTTTATGTAAGTATGTGTATAAAAATTTATATACCGATACGGAATTATTTTGCATGTGTACGATCAAAGAAACCAATTGAAAATAATTGCAAAGCAATCTCAGTACACTGAGTCTGTAAAAAACAAGATAATGTGTAAACGTGAAAACCATAGTAAGCTTTTCGACTTCACACAAATTACAATAACAATCCTGTGTGGTTTTGTTTGTTTTTTCGTATACACATTATCGTGTTTTTTAGAGAATCAGGGCGCAGATGAGAACGCACAGTAAGTGTTTTATTTATTTTTTTATACCAAAATTCCTACGGTTCCAAGTGTTTCGCGATAAAAAAAACTTATGTCAAAGTGTGTGTAGACACCCCGATGAACTTTTTAACTGTGTGTGCTGCTATCTAGCGAAAAAATTATTTTGCGATAAAACTATAACTAACAACTATAATTAAATAACCTAACCGAACCAGCTCATTCATGTGCATATTATATCAAAATTATTTAGTCAACGGTTCGGATTGATTTGATTGTTTGTATTGTTTTGTTTTATAAATAATTTAATTGTCTGTTAGTAAGCTACTTTTAGTAAGATTGTTGCATTCAATCGATTTCGTTCGTTTTTCGTCGTCCGTGCTTCCGCCATCTATAGTACAGGGTTGGCCATATGTTAGTCCCTTTTTCATATGTAAATAAAACACACATTTTGGGACGAAAAGTTAAATTTTTTTATTGATAATGGTTCTATGCCATTTATGTATGAAAAATAATATCGTTCATATGCCTACCACGGCTGCGCCTATAGGCCTGCATCCGAACATCAACATTTTCGATGGCTTTTTCCAATAAAAGCGGATCAATGACCTCAATTTCATCTCTTACCTTTCAAATAGCCCCACAAAAAATCATCAAATGGTGTTAAATCCATGCTTCTTGGTGGCCAAGGAACTTCACAATTTCTTGAAATTATGCGATCAGCAACTTTTGTTGACAATAAAAGAATTGTTGCACTACTTGTATGATATGTTGCTACGTCTTGTTGAAACCAAAGGTCCTTGTCACGCAACTCATTCAAATTGGGCCACAACGATAACGTGCACTATTCATTGTAAGGGCATTTTCCGATTCGTTTTCGAAGAAAAACCAAAAGAAGAAAAAAGGTTTGTTAGTTTCATAATAAATTTGGACAATCAAAATGCGTTGTTGTACTGTTAGCGACTCCATGATGATAAATGGCATATTTTTGAGACTTTTCATATGTCAAAGAATTTTGTTAGAACTGATAGGCCGCCGTTCTCAATGCGCAATCACAAAGTCAAAGAAGGTCAAATAGCACTGATCAAAAACGTTTAGCGATAAGGAACGTGTTAGGGTCAGAACTTCTCAACGGTGAGCAGAAGAATTGGCTTATCAGCGGGAAGAACGACTCGAAGTGTTACGTATAGAAGCGAAAAAAGAAAAACAGCACATGAATCTCAGCAATGTCAAGAAAAATTAGATCAACGGCGATGATGTAGCAGATGCATTATCTGAATGATCGGACGTCATATCATCGAATTGCTTTTTCATACGAACTGGATATTCAATAAAATACTTCATGTAAATTCGTTCAAACTGGAAAAATGGATAAAGTTTGCGCGCACTGTCCAGCAATGAAATTTAAAGGAAAAGCCTCGGGAATGTGCTGCGCGAGCAGAAAGATGAAGCTACCTAAGCTTGAGCAGCGAAAATAACCTTTTCAGTGGTGGTCGAAAACATTAAAAAATAGAATTCCTGTTTTCAGATAATTTCATTGCGCGCTAATGTCAGATTAGATTAGGTTAGGTTTCAGTGATTGCTATCCACCCTTAGGCCAATTATGGCACATTGTGATATCACAGGATTCGATCTTATTAAACTCCCTTTAAAACCATTTAGTGCTATTAATATAGCGTAGAAGGTCTCACACATTATAGCTTTCGAAATCAGAGAGGCTATCCATAGTGTATTTTCCAAAGTGATCATGCCTTCTGTCAGCTACCGCAGAGAATGATCATAGGAAGTGAATAAGAGTCTCCTCACATGATCTCCGAAGAGGCAGTGTCCTGTAAGTACCCTTACAATTCTATCTAAATCACGCTTCCTTAGTGTGTTTAAGATCTTGGAGTGATTCAAGTTCAGCTCAGGCCATACTTATTTCGCTACTGTGCCAGTCGGACTGGCTAGCCACCTACCATTTGCCAAGGCTCCCTGGTTCCAGTTGGAGAGTCGTAGGGTACCTTCCTAATTCGTCTGCCTTGCAATTTCCCTCAACAACAGAAGAATGGCCAACTGGATAATGAATAGTTCATTCATCTCGTTAAGAGTTGTGTGACAAAACGCCACTCTTGACGTCAGAGAAACTGAATCCAGTGAAAGAATGGCCGCCCGATTGTCCACATAAATAGTGATATCAGTCAACGATATTACATTATGCCACAACCAGTTCATGAACTCTTCAATCGCTATAATTTCAGCTTGGTATACACTACAGTATTCAGGGAGACGAAAGGATAGACCCATATTTAATCCCTCACTAAATACATCAGCTCCCACTCTATCATCGAGCTTGGAGCACAAAGAGACCACTCTTCTAATCCTCCTTAGAGGAGAGAATCACCTTAAAAAGCTTGCAAAACCACAACAAGGGTGTTGTATAATCCAAATTCACCAGATCATGCCTCACAGAGTTCCCTATAGTTGAGTGTTTTTTTTGCAGGCACTTCCATCCCGAAACTGCTAATAGCCGGGCGGCCGTATTGACCGCCATTTGCTTACCAATAATATCAAACGGGGAAAGGTACAGCATAAACTCTAAGGCACTAGTGGGCTTCGTTTTCAGCGCCCCATCAAACTTTCTGCAATACTTCCATCATGTTCCTGTATGATAATTTTTCCACAGCTGGCCATCATATACGCACATAACATTTTTGCACACACATTTGTGCAAGAATAGAGTGCCACAGTGGCTTTCATCGCTTTTTCTATCGTATTTGGTTCCCAACTGAGCTTACTGTCCAGAAGAATCAGAAGATTAAGAGTCTTCACTAGAAATCGTCCATTCGCCATCCGGTTTAATAATTGGATAGCCTGGAACAGCTGGACTGGTAGAAACAATGATAAAATAATTCATGATTCCTCTAAGTCTTCTTTGATAACAAGTGTTTTACTTTCTGTTACCATTTGCTATATCACCGAAGTCAAAGAAATGGTTTTCGAAAATCGCTGTGTGTATGTGGTGTCGTATAAACCAAATGCCTGTTAGTTGCTTGCAGCCCAGAGCCCATACAGGTTAACTAATCGAGGTCAAACTTCATACTTAAGCTTTTCTCATTAATTGGGAGATCCCAATGAATTTTAGATGAAATCAATCTAACGGAAGTGGCTTCCATAGCAGCTTTTTCGTTTTTTGCAAACATGCAAGCTTGCATATTTTTGGCAAAACTGTCTTGTATAATCAAAAAATATTATCCCTTCTTAAATTTTAGAAAATTAACAAGGACAACCGTTGTTGGTTGAAAATTTAGTATTTAAATATTGTAATTCTTTGTTATTTTTTGCAAATGCTGTAAAACTTTTCAACATCATTGCAAAAATTGAAAAAGTTTCCATTGAAGCTGCCACTTCCGATACACAGTATTTCATTATATTTCGCAAGGATCTCCAAGTTAAAAGAAACAGTTTAAGTATGAAGTTCAGAATAGGCAATCCGCTTGCGGATTTTAATCTTTTTGTTATAAATACCATATAATTTTCAAAATAATTTTAAAAAACGAAAAGCTCACTACTTTGGGTGTAACGATGTCGGCCGAAAATCACTGGGATCTCGTAATTTATGAAAATGCTTAAGTATGAAGTTTCATCCTGATCAATCAATCCGCGCTTGCATAGAGATCGAATTTCAACCGAAAAATATTTTTTTTTGTCAAAAATCGCCACTTCTGCTTAAATTATGAAAAACGTATTCTGACCGGTATCATAAATGGTATACTTTTCATTATTTGCAAAAAAAATTGCAAAAAGCTGTCACTTTTTGTAGACCGATTGCACCGAACAACTCTGAGACGTACCAATTCATGGTAAAATATTAAGTATAATCCTGTTTCCTCTCGATGGATCAATTCGTCTGGCCGTACACGAGTCGAATTTTGTAAAAAAAACTGTTTTTTTTAAATCGTTATTTACGCTTAAATTTGGTCTGGGCGGACATTATTGCAAAATTAATTTAGAATCAATAAGTTAAATGATACACTTTTCAAAATATTTTCAAAAAACTAAAAAGCTCTTTCAGAGGCGGCCAGTTCGACAAAAATCATTGGGATCTAAAACAAAGTACCAGAGATCCATAAAATATGGATGGATTTTTTTATTTTGATTTTGTTCTACGTAGTCAGACAAAGTCTGGTAATCATGAAAAATTTTGATCTCGAGATTTTCGCAGATTTACCATTAGCTATATTGCCGGAGCCAAAAATGCGGTTTCTAAAATCTCAGAGTGTGTGTGCGTACATGCCAGTGTAGCTCCGTGCAAACTAAATGTTTGCAACTTCTCTACAGCCCAGATGGATTGCCTGATCGACTTATATTTAAGATTTTCTCATAAATTGGGAATCTCAATGATTTTTGACTGAACCATCAGAGCATTTCCGTTTTTTGTAAATATTATGAAAAGTATACCATTTATGAGAAAAACAACTATATAAACTAAAAGATTGTAAATTAATTTACAATAAATTATTAATTAATACAGATGCAGACCAGTTTTCAATAATTCAAGCGGAAATGACGATTTTTGACAAGAAAACTGTTTTTAGCGAAATTGCTGTCTCTATACCCCTATACGGATTGATTGATCGAGATGAAACTTTACACCTGAGCTTTTTCCAATTTGGAGATCCCAATGATTTTACGAGCTGTTTATTCTTATGAAAATATTCTGAAAAGTATACTTAATATACGAGTATTTACGAAAAACGGTTAAAATCAAAAACATTGTAAATTAAATTTAAACCAAAATTAGTTCAGATATTTTTCTTTTTTACCGGAAATGACGAGTTTTGATAAAAAGAAACCTAATTTCACCGAAATTCGGCATCGCTTCAGTCCAGGCAGATTGTCTATTCGGAATAAAACTTCATACTTAAACATGGAAGATCCTTGTAAAACTTAGTGGAAATCCGTGTATTGGTAGTGACAGCTTCAATGGGAGCTATTTCAATTTTTGCAATGATATTGAAAAGTTGAGCATTTACAAAACACGCCAAAATTTAGAAGATTTAAATAAATTTAAAGATTGATTTTGACCACACAAGACAGTTTTACTAAAAGTCCGACAAGTATTATTTTTCGGTATAGAAATGAAGTGTATGTATTCGAGATCTATGTGTTATGGGTGTCGGCCGCAACATATTCACCACTAAACGCTTCTTGTTCTTGTAAGCACCCTTCTACTATTATATAATTCATGGATTAAATGTATTCGAAAAAAATGTCGTCATGTGTCCGTGTATCATTAACAGCTTTAACCTAACAGCAGCCGTGTTTCTTGACGCTTGATCTGATCCGGTTCAGTTTATGAACCAACCAGTTTCAAACTAAAATTTGTGATCTGGCACAAAATTTGGATCAAGCTTATCATATAAAATGTGAACTGATCTGTATCAAAAAGTGTCGTGAAATACGGCTAATATTGAAATTATTTATACTTTAAAGTGTGTTTGTTTATATTTAAGAGTTTATTTCGGTATCAGCCTTATCAATTGGTAAATAAGATAGATTTTGACATTCATTAATTTGTAATACCGGAGAATTTTTGTGTACCCATGCAATTGTATGATTGCATTTTTTCAGAGATATGTGTACGTTTAATTGTTCAAATATGTTTTACGATTTCTTATTCGAAAACGTAGATAACTTCTCGTACAAGCCCAATAGAACTCAATACAACTGCAAAAATGTTTTTAATTTTTATTTGCATTTTTGACTCATAGATGGAAAATTTGTAAGAATCCCAACAATCAGTTTCGAACGGATGAGATTATTGATTTAAAAAAATCAGTCTTCTCATCAGGTCGCGACGACTGATGTTGTATTACTTACATTGGAATATTGTCTATATATAGGACAATACCATGTATTTGTACTACTTGCGAATTAATGCTAGCCTAACGAAATCGATTCTTTTCATATTTTTCATCTATGTTTCATTCTCACAATTAACTTTTCGTGTTTTTTACGAATTTATTTTATAATTTTCACTTTTTGTTTTCTATGTAATGGGTTTTATTGTGATTGTTTCGTACACATTGGTCTATCTTCAGTACTCTCGAAATTAAAACACAATCATAGGACAATATTCCATTTAGCGTCAAATCTGTGTCAAAAACGACTATAATAATCGACACCTACTTATACACAATTAACTTCCCAACCACCCCATACTTTTGTTCGTTATCGCTGGACCGCGGATACATTTTAATTTTTGACTCATAGATGGAATTTGTAAGAATCCCAACAATCAGTTTCGTCAACTTCCCAACCACTCCATACTTGATTATGTTGATTGTGTATAAGTAGATGTCGATTGTCATAGTCGTTTGTCACACAGATTTGATGCTAAATGGAATAATTTCCTATGATTGTGTATTCGAGAATACTGAAGATAGACCAATGTGTACGGAACAATCACAATAAAACCCATTACATAGAAAACATAAAGTAAAAATTTAATTTTTAATTATAAATTTTCTTGTTAAAATTAAAAGTAATTCCTTTACGTTGACCTTACAGATTAAATGTCCAATTTCTAATTACATTTTCAAGTCACCACACGGCCTTTGTCGATTGCTTAAAATAACTTAGTCTGCATGGTAAATACAATGTGTATAACCAGATCATTTTTTGAGGGTTGGTTGTTGTATTTTGTACGAAGAAGGAGTGCAGGAACCACTGCCGGTTCAAATAAAGTTAATCCATTGCCGCTCTCTGCTAAGAAACTATACCATTTTTAATTTGTTATTTATTGCTTTTTTACAATTTGCATACTGTAAGAATTTCTCTCGTTTAAAAGGTCGGCAATATATACCATACCTAATCCTCCCTGTATTTACTGAGTCACGTAAAGTAAACAATATCATTGAAATCTACCGTAATTTACATTATAAAACCATGTATTTTTTATAATGTAAAAGCACCTGGTATTCGTTAAGCCGGTAGATAATTAGAATAAAATGCGAATTCATCGTTTATCCATTTTGATGGGATTTATACATCTCTGATACACAAATAATAATAACGAATTTTCGATTAAGATTATTAACGTAAGAAAGCATATAGAAATTTGGTCCATATTGGTATTGGTGTATGTACATAAATATATTGCAAAAAATATCAAAATTTATTCTATATTGACAAGTCGATTAATAAAATATTCATAAGCAAAAATGTTGTATCTTTTTCAAAAAAATATCGAACATAAAAAAATCAACATAAAAACATATACGACGAGATATGACACAATGGTCAAGTCTTTTCCCAAAAGGTCAATATTTAAAAATAATATATTCGTATATTTTATATGTATTATTCTAAACAATCATAATGAAACATTAAACATAACCATCCCCAACAGAAATACAAAATCCAATTTTCCAACAACAAAAAATTTTGTTTTTCGTTTGAAAATATTTCAATATTTTGTTTGTGGATATATGGATAACAAACGGAACCGGTCCATTGTACCGAAGATATATACGAGAATTTTGTAGTTTCCATTTTCATTTCCTTTCAATTCCTTATGGAAAAATGGACATGAAAAATTTTCTATTCTTTTTTTTCGTCATTTGTGTGTGTGTGTGTTATTATAATACTATTGACGTTATTATTATTACTAATACTACTACTGTTACTATTTATATTGAGGTCAATTGAAACATAAAAAATATTTTTTTATATATACATTTTCCATTTTCATTTTTGCTTTTGATACTATAAAGAAAATGAGTTTCACAAATTTTTCATTTATTTTCTTATTATTGAAGCTTTTTCTTCATTTTAAGTTTGGTTTTTTTATTTTTATATTCCTTGATGAGATGAAGAGCAAAATCTTATATATTTTTGTAATAATATTAACTATGTATCTATAGAGTAAGCACTGTAATGACCATTCAACCGCAAGAGTATTCAAGCAATATAATATATTGAAGGAGTTTGAGGTTTCTGAAGCGAAATCAGAAACTGGGATAGCTGCGAAATATATTTTTTGTTTGTTTTAGAAATTTGAAATATTGTTAATGATTACTGGCCTGACTTGAATATTACTTTTGATATATTTAATTCGAATACGAAATGAATGGCTATGAATGCATAATGTAAAGTTGATATGGATTTCATCCAAAGATCCTTTGAACCTGCAAAGATAGACCCAGGCATTAGAAACTAAAAAATGTATTGCTTTAAAACTCACGGACTTCTAAAACAACATTTAGAAAGGTAATTTTCGACGAAATTAAATAACTTGAAAGGCAAGCGTCAGATCCATCAACTGAAATAACTGATGCTTACTCATACAGAGCTATTTGCACTCCAGGCAAAGTTAGCTCGGTGTCCATGTATCAACAGTTTTATAATCCACAAATCCTCTAAAGAGCAAACTTTTTTCAAACATTACCTATGTAGTGTTACCAATTCAGCTGGTAACAGAAAATTATAAACATAAAATGCTGACATATATCACTTACTGCAATTTGGGTTTTTAAGTAAGAATGTAAACATAAAATGCTGAAGTATAGCATTTACTTGAATCAAGTAATTTTTCTAAATAAACTGTAAATTTTTTATAATAAAATCAGAAGTTATAATATCAGTCGAGGTATCACTTGTCATTCTTTAAAATATATTGTTTTGAAATAGTGGACTAGCTTCGACCCACGGTAGGCACACTAATTTCATTTCATTACATTTAGGGTTATGAGTGATCGAATTGAACTAGTCAGGTAAGTGATCATCTGGTAAAATGTCGAATGTTAAACTATTTTTTATGCAATATGGAACATTCAAATAGTCACCACTATACCCTCATTAAACCTACCCAAATTCCTCAAACCGTTCACTAAATTTTACTTTGTAGCCTAGACCATCGAATTGGCGTAGTAAGTTCGATGTCCGATTGGCCAATACGTAAATGGCGATTTTCCAGTGAATTGATTTATGTTAGTGACTTAAATCCAACTGGAAAAATCGCGAAAAACAAAAGAACCCCAAACTAATATCAAATTTGACTTAGAATGATGGTCCATCTTATTGGTTTCTATCTATAAACATCGAAAAATAAAATTTCAATCCCATAATCGTATCAAACATACCTGTGGTTATAAGATAAATCCGCCTAAGTCGAGTTAAACAAAAAATGAGTTATGACTGCGACTATTTTCAAAATAAATGGTTTTTCTCAGCAAAATTTGGTGTATTTTTGATTATTTTTGATAAAGTTATAAAAAAACGTATTCGCCTGTCACTTTTCATAATAATGATTTTGGAATAATCGATTAAGTTTCAAAATGTTCCCTAAGTTCGATATAGTACAAAAATTAGTTTTTAAATAAAAGTTTATTTCGACTTAAGCGATTATTTCGTTCATTTTTAAAACAAAAATCTGAGACTAAAGTACACATAAGCGGTACTTCCATCTTCCCATAAAAATCACTTAGACGATTATTGAAAATTTTATATTCATAAAAAGTTTTCTTTAAATTGCATATCTTAAGTAGATATAACTTATTATTACTCGAACAATAACGGTTTCGATTGTTGACATATTATAGCCGCTGGAGTGCCGGTAGCTAAAACTAGTTTAACAGTTTTATTTAAAGTATATAAACGATGTTACAGATGGCCTTGAAACTATCAGAGCAGGAGAAAGAAAGTAATATTCAACCTACTGGTGTGTATTTCAGTTTATTTATTAAAAATTGTTGTGCATTATAAGAATGTGACTTAAGGGTAATAATATTTTTTTCTCAAGATTCACCTGACACCGACCAACAATCAATAACAGAAGTGTCACAAGAACACGAAAACCCTGTCAATATTGACGTATATACTAATTTTTCGCCGATAATTCAAAATGAAACTATTATTACAACAGTAGAAGGCAGATAAGATTCTAATGTAATCGATTTATTGAATTCGTTTCCCGGTCAAGAACGTAACGAAACTGAACATGAAGAATTTGACGATCCTGATGTAGATCCACATTACGTTCCATCAGAATCTGATGAATCAAATGATTTAACGAGTGATTCAGAAATTGAGCTAATGGGCGCCGAAATTAAAAACAACTTACAATACGATACTTAAGCTAAGCCGAAACAAAAATATTTACGAAAAATTAAACAATCTAAACGGAATCACGGCAAACCATATGAGACAAAATTGGGCAAAATAGTTTCTGAAAGAAAATGTATGCCGCTGGAAAAATGCAGAAAACTTTGCCAAACTAAAATTTCATTTGAATCCCAGAAGGCTATTTTCGATAAGTACTGAAACTTGGACTCTTATAATCAACGAATATTATTTATACCTGGATTGCTTAGAGTGGAAGACAAGAAGACCCAAAAGATGAATAAAAGTACAACGGCACAAAGAAACCGAAACCACACAGTTTATTATTATGTAGAAATTGGTACACAATTGATTCATATAGGCCAGAGATGTTTTCGATGTTGCTTTGGTGAGACTAGTTTTTTGAAAAGTATCGTTAAAAAGAAATTAAATTTGACACTTACGGATCATCGCGGGATTGCGACGCCCTCAAATAAGGTTGCGATTGATAAAATAAATGCAATTAAGCAACATATTGAAAGTTTTCCGGCTTACGAGCATTAAACTCGTAGAGATACCAGCCAGAAGTATTTCCACGCAGATTTAACATTGGGGAAAATATCTCAGTTATATTGTGAGAAACAGTCTGATCCTATCAGTCTTTCAAAATTTTCTAATATATTTAAAGGTAAACATTAGTAATTTTATTAACTAATTTAGAAACTTTTATAGAAATGAACATTAAATTCAAAGCACCAAAGACGGATACTTGCAATCAATGTTCAGTCTTAAAAGCTAAAATCTATATAATAACGGATCAGCATGAAATAGAAATCTTAAAATTGGAACAATCGACTCACCACATCGAAGCTGATTTAGGTTTTAAAAGTAAAGAGAACGACAAAAATGTATCTGTTTTGGATCCAACTTTGAAAGTCTATAGTTTTGATCTACAACAATGTCTGCCAACGCCTTATCTACAGGCCATCGATATCTTTCTACAAACGCCAATTATGGATATACAATTTGACCCTGCATGATGGTACCACAAATGTTCCTTATTGTTTCATGTGACGTGAAGCAGTAGCTGGGAGTGATGGTAATGATATCACGTCGTGTATCTACAGACATTTGGCAACATTACCTCAAAATGTGCGATCTGTCACTCTACATATATAGTGATAAATGTGCAGAACAGAACAAAAACTCATTTTTACCCGCAATGTTTATGAGTTTTTTGGAAAACAATGAGCATATTTCAACAATTAACCATAATTTTCTACCACCGGGTCATACTAACATGGAGTGCGATTCGGACCATTCTGTAATAGAAAGAAGAAAGAGAAAAACTGGAGTCAAAATTCACCATCCGCGCGACTGATATCAGTTTGTTAGAACATGTGGCACTACAACAACGTTTAGTGTCATCGAAATGGAGCAAGAACATTTCTTTGATTTTTCTCCCGCTCTTAAGGGAAGATTTATTTTGAGAAAAGTCAACCAAGATGGAGAAAAATTCATTTGGCGGGAGGTTAAATGGTTAAGGTATTCCAAAGAACACTTCGGATGTCTTGAATATAAAACCATGAACCATTCAAAAAGTTAAATTTACGTCGTAGAGGGGTAAATACCTTCAAATTATCTGAATTGAAAAATGCTAATTCAATGCCACTCTGTATAAGCAAGGGAAAAAAGAAGATCTTCTTGATTTGCTTCCATTAATAGATCTAAATTTTCATGCATTTTATAAAAATTTGCCAGTAATTGATATGTCAAATGTTCATCCTGACTTAGGCGAGGATGAAGAACCCAATGATTTTTAATTACATATTGCTTTATTCACTTGTTTATTTTTTTATTATATATGTATTATGAATTGTTTTAGCAAATAAGTTTGTTTAATGATTGAACTCCATAAATGCAAATTACAAAAACATCTGTTTTATTATAGCAAGTAAATTTTTTGAATCGCCTAGTTGCCGAACAGCTCAGATTAAAATAGGGAAGAATCACTTAACTTCTATTAGTTAAATAAAATTTCCTCTAACATTTTATTATAACAGTTTAAGTTGCTTAAGCTTCTGTAATTCCGAAAGTTCAATTTGGAACAATCGCTTAAGTCGAATTTTAAGAAATATCTCCAAATTCTTAAACATTTTTCATCTTCTAATATGTTGATAACATCATACTCTTTCTTTGGTGAAAATTGCAACCAAAATTATTTGTGTATTTTATCAAATATAAAATTCAAATTGAATTTTGCTTTCTTGAAAAGTAACTGAAATTGACTTAGGCGATTATGCCTTGTGACCACAGAATCATTAAACCTTTTTAACTGGCATAGTTAGATGTGTATCTGGCAATATCTTGATAAACTCGTACAATCTTTCTTATCAGTTAATTTTGTATGCATATTCTCGACATTTTTCGGCTAGTAAGATTATGTTATTAATGCGTTACAACCAAATCTTCATTACCGATATTTCCTTGCTGCGTTATCGACATTTGCGATTGATATTATAACTAATGAAAATTTGAATATCGACATTTTTCGGGTGGATACATTTGACTAACTTTAACAGTATCCTTAAAATTCCCTTTTGCCTTCTGCCCCTGGATTTCAAACATAGTGTCTCCCACCACTATGTCATTTGTTGGGACGTGTAATATTGTAAAAGTTTTTTTAAAAATTTTTTACTTGATTAAAAGGCGTAGGGCGATCACATAAATTAACCATTGATATTTGCTTATTTATAGTATGCCTAAGTATTGTAATCAAGCTGGCCCTTAAACGTTGCTGTTATGACATAGTTTAAATAATATTTCATATTTCACAAAAAAAAACAAGTTAGATATCAGTGAGACCGCAATGAGCAACAAGAACAACAAATCGATTTTCTTGAATTATAGTCTTAACAATGATAATATAGCAGTTAAAATTAAAAATCACAATTTTCCTTTTATATATTATGTTAAAATTACTGACCAAGTAAAAAATACATATAATATTCCGTACAACTTTACATGACATTTCAAGCACGCGCATCTGGTTGTTGCATATTGCTGATATGCAATATTCTATTGGTGTACATTTTTGTGTCGTGGTATATTGTGTTGACTTAACTCCTCCCCCTTTAAAAATCCGCTTGTCGTAGATTTTTTTCATCTTGAAATAGGACCCTTTTTTGTTATTAATGTAGCGTATATTACAGCTTTCGAAATCAGGAGGCTGTTCATAGTGTATTTGCCCAAGTGATCATGCTTTCTGCCAGCTAGACCAGGGCATGAGCATAAGAACTGAACAAAAGTGTCCTCCTCCTCTTCGTCCTTGTAGCATCTGCAAAGTAATTTTCATCCAGATCCAGCCTTCTCGCATGATCTCTGAAGAGGTAGTGTCCGATAAGTGGCCTTACAATTCTACCTTAATCACGCTTCCTTGGTGTGATTAAGATGTTAGAACGATTCATGTTCAGCTCAGACCACACTTGTTTCGCTACTCTGCCAGTAGGACTGGCGAGCCACCTAGCATTTGCCAAGGCAACGGCTTTCCTATCGCTTGCTGCTTTCAGCACAGACATAGGCCTACCTACACATTTTCTCGCTGGTTCCAGTTGGAGAGTCGTAGGGTAAGTTGCTAATTCGTCTGCCCTGCAATTTCCCGAATTCTTGCAGATATTCCGATTGAACCATGCAGATATTCCGAATGAGTTTAATTCCTCGTTATGTAATGTTTGGTTGTAAAACGGTGGAAGTTTTTGCGATGTATTAATTTATTTATGAGAAAAAATCCAACCATTTACCTCGAATGTTTCGTTTTGTTATTGGGTTAAGTAACTCCCCTCCAAGGGTTTAGCTGAGCTGTTATAGCTTAAAATACCTTGAAAGTTATTTAAGAAGATTGTGTTAAATATAAATTATCTCATTAAATATAAATGAACATCCATCCAAAATGATACAATGATTTTCTTTCAACCCTTGTAGCCGGTTAAAATCGCATATGCTAGTTTTCCCTGTAGTGTGACATTTATTTACAATTCCGTATGCACTCTTTTGACTTATTACAATTTAATTGTGCTGCAAATGAATTTGTTTCTTGTTTTCTAGTTTTAGATTTCATCGACATCTCTATATAATCTGGTTACCACTTGTTATATAATGAGATTAACGGTAACCATTATAAAATTTTCTAATATGTCATATGGTAACAGTTTCTCCAGACTATATAGAACTGTGATAGAAACCGTCCCGTCACCAACTTATAAAACTAGAAGTAAATTTTGTATTTCGTTAGCTTTTGGTAACCTTAGACAACTTTAAAATAACTGCGTTACTGATAGTAATCGATACTATAAGACTCTTAAATACCCAACAAAATTTGTATACAAACGAGTAACCAATATATAACCTTTATAAAACGATCTATCACTCTAAGTCACAAAAAATTGGAAAAATTGTTGAGGTTCATTTGATTCATAGGATTCATGGGATTCACGGGATTAATTTTATTCATGGGATTTATAGGGTTCATGGGATTCACGGGATTCATAGGATTCATAGGTTTCACGGGAATCACGGGATTCGAGGGATTCATGGGCTTCATGTGTATCATGGCATTCAAAGGAATCATGGGGTTCATACGATTCACGGGATTTATGGGATTTAAGTGATTCATGGGATTCATAGGAATCATGGGATTCAGAGGATTCATGGGATTCACGGAATTCGAAGGATTCATGAGATTCATAGGATTCACGGGATTCACAGGATTCATATGATTTATGGGATTCATAGGATTCATGGGATTCATAGTATTCACGTAGTTCATGCAATTCACGGGATTCATGAGATTCATAGAATTTATGGGATTCACGGGGTTCATGGGATAAAGGGTTTCATGGGATTCATGGGAATCATGGGTTTCATAGGATTCATGTGTGTCATGAGGCTCAACGGATTCATGGGATTCACGAGATCCATGAATTTCATGTGTTTCATGTGTGAGTTTTATGTGTGTCATAGGATTTAAAGGATTCATGGAATTCATGGGATTTGCGGGATTCATTTGATTCATGCGATTCATGGGATTCATGGGATTCATTGGTATTGATTGACTTTTAAATTAAAATTTTATTTTTAATTAAAAAGTAGTACGGCTTCAAAGATATTCTGTAATCAAAAATCTTTATTAGAACTAAATAAAGTAGCTTAATCAGGAACTTCAATGAATAATGGTATTAATAATGCACACCTAATAAACCTCAATAACTCTGCTGCTAATCAAACTTAAATATAATAATTTATTACTTCGAAGCTGAATAATTGGATACAGGAATATTACTAAAATGAGTTAATCTCTGAAATCAAACTACGGTCCGCACTTATACAGGGCCAAATAGCCTAATTACGAAAAATCATCTTCATACAAATGTCATGGATCAATGGCGTCACCATATACATATAAAATGTCAATATATTTACGATGACGTAAATTTTTGATATTTGCATATTCTAAGGGGTGATCCAAACAGCTTCCGAAAGTTTTTTTGAAATAAAACGCATTAAAATCAATTTAATAATCAAAAATTGTATTTGTGACGTATGTTCGGTTTATGACATTTAATGTTTGATATGCTATACGAGAGACCCGAGCTAGAGAACGGCGACGAATTGATTGATTGCGGTCTTCACGTAAACTTTCAGCTACAGCAGCAATATTCACAAAAGATCGACTTGTACGCACTCTAGTCGGTTGATGAATATCCAAGTTCAGTTGGACGATTATAAACACCATAAAATGGTCGAAGAGCACAAAAACAATTTTTCACTGAGCACTGATTTTTGAAATTAACTTCCACAATTTGTAAACGTTGTTCTCGCGTGAGTCTATTCATGGTGAAATGTGAATGAATACTGAACACAAATATCATATGAACCTGAAGTTGTGACGCATGAATCCCAATGATAATCCCAATTGGAAAAAGTACTTTTTATTGGATCACTCTTTATTTGCATACGGCAAAGTGTGTTAATTTAGTACGGAAATGTATAGGGTGTCTCAGCAAGAGCGCCGGATTTAAATTTGCCGTCATTTTCTTAATATGAGTTGTATGTTGATTTTTTTTGACAGTTGTCACGTACAGACCACGCGATTTAAGGATTTGGAGAAGTATTCAAACCAACAACGTTTAATTATTGTAAAAACACATTACAAAAATGGTGAACGTTTTTCGCTGCATTCCACCAATAACGCGCTGTATTTCCTCTTGAAGATGTTCAACTGTTTCAGGCTTATTCGCATACACCTTTTCCTTTACATAGTCCCAAAGAAAAAAGGCCATCGGTGTTAGATCGCACGATCTTGGTGGCCAATGTTGATCGCCAAATCGAGAAATGACACGGCCTGGAAACATAGTCTGCAGTAACATCATTGTTTCACGTGTTCCTCCACATCAATTACATCCAATTTGGGCCACAAAAAACTCCGTTAACATTTCGCGATTCTGCACTCCCAAGTTCCTGGATTCTTGGCCACAGATTCCCGTACTGTGACTATACAATGATCTTCTGATCCATCAGCGTAAATTTGGTCTCAAATTTTGTAATTAAACAGTCTCAACAGTCTGTGTTTTTACAATAATTAAACGTTGTTGGTTTGAATACTTCTCCATATTCTTAAATCGCATGGTCTGTACGTGACAACTGTCAAAAAAAATCACCGTACAACTCGTATTAATAAAATGCCGGCAAATTTAAATCCGGCGCTCTTGCTGAGACACCCTATATATAGAATAAAACCGAGTTTCCTACGAAATTCTATCATCTTTCCAATTTGATGTTTTCTCTTTTTTTTTAGTAGGGATTCATATCCATACTAGAATTTTTGTGACACTTTTCTTTTGCGAGTAGTATGGATTTCCGTGTACTTTACATGGTTCTTCCCATAGAAATAGTGTGATTTTTGCATGTTAATGTTAACGGAGTTCCGTCGGCATCTTATTTGAAAAAGAAAAGTACATGATATGAGAATACCTGTTTAACGGGTTAAGATAAAACCATTATTTCCTTTCATAGCAATTAAAAACAAGCAAAATATAATTACTTAGTACCTTAGTACATTACTAAGTACAATTGTTAACACTGCTAAATACATTGCAAATTATTAAAATTTCTTAGGCAACAAAGTCTAAACTTATTAACGCTACATGAGTAGATTATCGATACAATCGCGATTAAAACAAAATAAATTTAACAACAAATTATAAATTATTTCACTTTTACTCCATATATTCGACTCTTCTAGTCGGCGGTCCTAACTAAACTCGTAAATCTTTGTGTAAAAGATTTTGATGATTTAACCATGGTGATTTAAAATACGGGAATTTGGGCCGCTCGCATATACTCACGATACCGGACACGTCCGCTTTATGATTCAAAACGTAGAATAATTTTAAAATTACTGACAAAGGAAAAACTATTTATATAACATTCCGTACCACATAACGTGTCATTTCTTACAAGCACTTTCGGTTACTGTATATTGCTGATATGCAATATTCTACTTGTGTAGATTTTGATTTCGTTGGATATTGTGTTGACTTAACTTTGCAATCGTACAACGTACTTAGAAAATATAGTACAAATACATTTTTTGATTGGATGATGAAAAGTATGTGGTGTAAATTAGTCCTGGTTATGAACTAAATGTACCGCAATAATGCTTTGTCGACCTGTAATGCCTTCAGAATAACACAAACTAGGTAAAGGGTAATTTTTAATTTTTAATCACAAAATTTATGATGCCCACTTGTAAAGTTTAATAAACAATTGTTTTTCTAGAAACATAAACTGTGTGTAACAGACTTATAAATTTATAATTAATCCACCGGATCCCAATTGCCTACCAGTGTATTATCATTTATATGATTAAATATAAAGTAGTAAATCATATTTGATATAAACCAATTTAAGTACTGCCTCTAGTAATACGAAACGCGAACCGTACTTTTGCTCCTTTTGTATATTGTGTATTCTATCTATAAACACAAACAATAAATTTTCTTAATAGCCTAAAGCTTTTTTCCGACACAATACCCATATTTTATTCCGTATATTATTATACAATATTTAATCACACGAACAATATAACAGAAATAAGTCAGCGGAGAATTGTTGAGATGGTTTTGTGTATGTATATAACCAGCTTAGAATTAATAACAACAAGCACGGTGTAAAATGTGGCGTACATGTAACTAAAGCTTCACAGCACTTTATCTATAATACAAAAATAATAAAAGTTCAATTGTTATGATTTAATTTCAAAATTCAATTTTTGTATTATAAAGAAGCTTGCATACATATTTATACGAATGATTTCCTATGTGAATTCCATTGAGTTTCATAACGATGAGCTTTTTCCGTTCTGCGATTGTATCAGCTAAAAACGAAACGATACAGTATACAATCGCAAACTATATATTTTCCACATACATACAAACACACATAATCCGTGTATACGATTGATTGTTATATACAAACCCGAAAAATTGATTTTGCACCGAACAACAACAAAAAGCTCTTATGAGCTTTCATGAGTATAACTAAACGTTAATATAAAATCATTAAATTCATAAATCGAATATTTTGAATAAAGAATTAACAAAAAAAATATTTGTATTATATACAATGTTTTGAGCTTTTTCCCTTGGTTGAACTTTCTGATTATTATTAATATTATTATTTGAAAAATTAATGATAATCGATATTATCCTTTTTGCCGTTGTATAACCGGGTTCTTGTTTTTGTTTAATAACAGCGTTTGTAGTTGAAAAATCGTAATAAATATTAAGAGGAATAATAATCCATCCATTGGATGGATTGAAAAAAAAAAAACAGAAAGTCGCTGGAAGGAAAGAAAATGAAAAATAAAGTTTTTCGCATATCATTTTATAAAATTGATAAAAAGATATAAAAAATACGAACGAAATTTTATAATTTATTTTCTACAGTTTTTTTTTATTATTTATTATTGGTTAAGCCATCAAAATATTGTGCTTATATTTTAGAAGTTGCGTATATCTGTATATTGGCATGAGTTTAAATTCTTATACGTACATGGATACGGGGATATTGCTCGGGAAAATATATATCAAACTTGCTAAACTTTTTGTTACACGATATTCTTTTAAAAACAGACAGCATGAATATAAATTCAATTTTCGTTTACACGTGTATGACAAATAGATGTTGAAATACGGTCTAATTGGCCTCAATTTATCTGTTCATGCATATAGGCAGTAATACAAATATGATACGGCCTATGATATATTATATTTTTAATCAACCGTTTGAATGCAATAATTTATTGATATCTAGCTATATTGAATATTGGAAAATAATTCGACGAAGTCATTTTTATTACTGAATAAAAATTGTTGAAATAATTGAATGAGATATTTTTCCCTCAATGGAAGGGCGATAATTATTTTGAAATATGAAATAATATTTAATTTGTTTCTATATTAAAATCAATTACAGTCCAATTGATAATTGGTTCCTAGGGAATATTACACTGCGACACAAAAAATGGAACAAAATTTTTTGTCGAAAAAATACCCAGATTTGAACGCTTGTATCTTGGTAAAGTAACACCTTTCAAAAAAATATAATTTTGTCTTCTTTTCGATACTAGAATCCGATTTATTTTATTTTGTTTTTTTTATGACTTTTGAGTAATATAAAAATTGTGTAAAACAATAAAATATGCTGCTGTTTGAGACTGTAAACGAACTTGCTTGATATTTCATTCGCAAATCCAAATTAGCTATTTAATAGAGAATTTAGAAACCTTGAAAATATTGCTGTGAATATTTTTATATGACGTCTCCTTGTCAATTTATTGAGGTTTTAGCGAGGACCGTATCAAACAGTGTATAAACACAGTGTTAAGTTTCTTTACATTTTACATCATTTTATGGAAATAAATAATTTAATTTATCACATATCTACAGTGCTGGGGGAAAAAATTGGGCAAACATATTTTATTGCAAATTGGAGTCTTTTTTTGCTAACATTACAAAACTTTTGAAAGCAATTGACTTTGTCATTCGTATGACGTAATTTTTGAAGAAAAAAAAACAATTACCTGCCATTTAGGGGCAAACCCCCAAAAATTCCAAACTATTCAAAATACGTTGATTGGAATTAAAGTAATGGAATAATTTAAGCACCTATTTTTTAATTTGTGTTTTGTTTTTTATTAATTTATAGAAGTTCTATCTTTAATATTAACATTTTGTTAGACCGCCATTTGCTTTTATTACAGCGATACACCTCCGATTCAATGAATTTGATATATTTTTCAAAGTCGGAGGAGGTATGGATTCCAAAATCGTCATCAACAAACTTTTTAAAGCTGAATCGATTCAGGGCGCTTTCTTGCTACTTCTAGCTTCATTATAGACCAAATATTTTCAATGGGATTTAAGTCTGAACTATACGGGGGCCAGCTCAACACATCGATACTTCTTTCTTCGAAGTATTTTTTTCTTTTGAAAATGAACAGATAAGAAAAAAGACAAGTTTTTAACAAATTATTTATGTTCAAAACAATTCAAAATTAATAACTCTCAACTTTGACGGTACGGCACGGAGCGTTGTCCTGTTGAAAAATAAATTTGCAAGTCTCGCCAAAAAGCTTTAAGACAGAAGGCTGAAATTCGTTGTGTAGGACCTGCAGATAAACAGCTGCTGTGATGCTGGAACTAGGGAAGCACAATCGACCGGTTTCATTTCCAGAAAAGCATCCCCAGACCATAACTCCTTTATTTTTCGGTGGAAGTCTTAAAAGACATTCGTTGCTAAGCCTCTCGCCCAATTTTCTTCTTACGAGAATTCTGCCATCTCCAACATGCAGTTTGAATTTTGATTCATCGGAGAAAATCACATTATTCCACATCTCTGGAGTACAAGAAACATGCTCCTGGGTCCATAGCAAACGTTTTTTTTCACTAGTAATGTGAACTCAGGCTTCTGGACTGGTTTAAGTGCTCTCAAACCAGCTTTAACAAGTCTTTTTCTCACTAAGCTAGCTGAAATTTGTTTTCCCGTTGCTCGCTCAACATCCCGTCTTATATCCGATGAAGTTTTAAAACGTTTCCGATGACATTGCAAATTATGAAACGATCTTCCACTGGAGTTGTCTTTCTGGGCCTTCCATTGCCTTTCTTTCTTTGTGTACTTCCCATCTCTCGCATGTTTTTAATATTCTATACAAAAGTACTTTTAAGAATGTTTAATCTTTCAGCTATTTCACGCATGGTTAAATTTTCTCGCGCCAAAATTAACATATTGCTTTTACACTGTTCACTAACTTTTCCCATTTTTTAAACTAAAATTGCACTTTATCCGTTATTTGACTAGGATCACTTATAGAATAACTTAATCTTACAAAATATGCACTATTTATACTCAACTACTATTTATACCTCTAAAAATTACAGGCAATAAAACATCTGCACCCTAATGACGGCCAAGAACGGTAGGCGTAAAATAAAATAATTGCTTGACCAATTTTTTTGCACATCAGTTGCGGGGTTGTACCGGTGTAATAAAAACAAAAGGCGGTCTAACAAAATATTAATATTAAAGATAGAACTTCTATAAATCAATAAAAAGCAAAACAAAAATTAAAAAATAGGTGTTTAATTTATTCCATTACTTAAACTCCAATCAACGTATTTTGAATATTTTGGCATTTTCGCGGTTTTGCCCCTAAATTGTAGGTAATTTATTTTTTTCAAAAAATTACGTCATACATGTATTTAAAATGAAACATTAAGCCAATTGCTTTCAAAAGTTTTGTAATTTTAGCAAAAAAAGACGCCAATTTGCAATAAAATATGTTTGCCAAATTTTTCTTCCAGCACTGTATTTGAAGGTTCAAGTGAGATGAATCGAAAAGAACAATTGCTCGTTCGCGGTACAAAAATTGTAGCTTTAGTGAAGCCGGTGTAACTTATCGTGAAATTGAGCGAATCTGTGATATTCGTGTGTCTGTTGTGAACCGAACTTGGCATCGATATTTAGAAACAGGCAGTGTCAGTCGGCGTGAAGGATCTGGTCGACCAAAAAAAACTGCACCAAGAGATGATCGAGCTATCGCACGATATGCTACAACAAAAACAGGTCAAGCAGTGCTCAAGAAATTAAAAGTAATGTACGACTACAAAATCAGATATCAAAACAGATGATAATAAATCAATTAAAAGATTATCGACTAAGATCACGTCGACCTGTTAGAGTTCCGTATCTGTCTGGTAATTCAATTCAGTTGAATTCAATTTGTTTGAATACTACGCCTGGGGTGACATGTTGTAACATCACATTTTCGATACTTTATCGAAGTTTATGTCTCGCTGCTTTAAAATAAAATGTGGTACAAGTTCGCATTTTATATCATTTACCAGGTTGCTTGATTGAGAAATTGTGATATTCTATCCCGTTTCTATCACCAAATAATTTGTTTGCGATACTTGAACGAAATAAGAGAAAGACAACTTGTTTGCATTTGTACTAATAGGTTGTGATAGCAATAGAAACGAAATAATACATAAATGAAACAGTTGCCCATTTCAGTTTTGGAAAACGAGAAATAAACTTCGATAAAGTATCGAAAATGTGATGTAACAACATGTCACCCCTGATATATGCTTGCCTCATTGTTTGGTTACGTTTCTCGCTAAAACCTCAATAAATCGAGAAGTAAGCGTCCTACAGAAATTTCTATAGCATCATTTTCAAGGTTTCTAGATTCTCATAAAATGGCTAATAGCCTGGACAGACTGACGATTAGCAAAATTCGGTCAAGTACTCTAAGAAATAAAATTCAATTCACTTTGATACAATACGACAAATTCAAAAGTGTGGTGCTGGATTGAATTTTGCTAAAACAGTTTAACTAATCCGTAGTCTGTCCAGGGATGACCTGTTGTAACATCACATTTTCGATACTTTATCGAAGTTAATTTCTCGCTTTCTCAAACTGAAATGGGCAACTGTTTCATTTATGTATTATTTCGTTTCTATTGCTATCACAACCTATTAGTACAAATGCAAACAAGTTGTCTTTCTCTAATTTCGTTCAAGTATCACAAACAAATTATTTAGTGATAGAAACGGAGTGGAATATCACAATTTCTCAATCAAGCAACCTGGTAAATGATATAAAATGTGAAGTAGTACGACATTTTATTCTAAAGCAGCGAGACATAAACTTCGATAAAGTATCGAAGATGTGATGTTACAACATGTCACCCCAAGCGATCATGTGGATTTGGAAATGAAATATCGAGCAAATACGTTTACAGTCTCAAACAGCAGCATATTTTTTTATTTTCGACAATTTTTATTTTACTCAGAAAAGTCGTAAAAAAACAAAATAAAATAAAACGGATTGTAGTATCGAAAAAGGCAAAATTTCCTTCAATTATAGCAAAATTATTATTTTTTAAATGTGTTATTTCATCTAGATACAAGCGTTCCCAGATTTGTATTTTTTCGAAAAAATTACTGAAATTTTTGGCGCAGTGTAGTTTTTATGTGTACATTTTGAAACAATAGTAGGTACTAGAGTTTCCAGAGAAAACTTTAAATCGTCCCGAAGAAAATGTTGCTTTTTTATCCCTGCAATCTGTTCTGGAGCCACAGCTCTCCCAACCCTTTCGCGGTTTGCTTTTTCCGTCCTTAGTTTTACGACAGTGTCGGTCAATTCGAGGATGTACTATTATAGGTCCGGTTTTATCACCATCTGCACATTGCATAGCTCCATGCCAGCCTATACTGGCAGGGGGTCACATATGTGTTACATTTCATCACAGATCGTAATCTGTTGATGAAAATTCCCTTTGCATTCTGCCCCTATCGAGATTCGAACCCGGTATCTCTCGATCCAAACGCCAAAGCTTTAACAACTGTGCCAAGAAAATGTTTTGCAAATTTTTGTGAAAATAAAATTTAATTGTAAAACGAATCTGTTTGCCATTGAAATTAATAATTGTTTTAAACCACTGTAAATATCATCAATCTTCGCAACATTATCTTTTATAAAATTATAATAATTTTGCGATGATCGATGATATTCACAGTGCCATGATATAAGAACTGCAATTTTTGTTTTAAACATTCCGCCGCGCTTGGCTAAACTATAAAGTTATAGTTATGGTATATATTTATAAACTATAAAGTATAGTTTATAAATCGGCCGTTCTAAAATGTTTCCAATAGGAAGTCTAAGAGAAATCATTATCACTATGTTATCACCGCGATGTATATCAAAAATTCTCGCTATATATTTAATCCCGTAGTAGTACTAGTACTCTAATTTTAAAATTACGATTCCGTTTGCCATTTATAGAGTTTATTAAGGGTTCTGACGTATTCTTGCGACCATTTTTTCAAAACCCTTCCAAAAACTGTTTTTTTAATTGCCATCGGCAAGGTTCTCATCGTCTTGAATTTCATCTAGTGGTATTGAGTTCGACCGAGTTTCGTTTTTTTTGAGTATATCTGAGAATTTCTCATACGTCGAATGGGGTTCTCCAATGACGATTTTACAATAGCCTCCCATATTTCGCCAAACGTAAGATGAGCTGGTGGTATAAAGTGCCAAACAATATGTTGATCGAACACCATGCAAGAGGTTTCTTCTTTTAAACATCGTTGAGGTACTGTTTATAGAACTCCTAAAGTTGGCACTTAGCTCCGACAAGGTTGATCGGTATCCGGTATTTCGGTATTCAGTATACCGGTATGCAAGCCCTATTCACAACCTCAATAATGTATTTATAATTATGTCGTAGTACAAATGTTTTTAGGTAAATTAGAAACCAACCATTTACTAGTTCTAAACAGTCCTACTTGTCAGAGATTATGTAATCTGTTCGAATTTTAATTTGTTAAAACATTTCTGTTACGATCCTTTCTTTAAAGAGAAGACTCGGGTTTCGTGGAATCTTTGCAATATTGGGTATGAAACCTAATCATGAGTGATATTCCGTAAGTTCGGTAAATCTAAATGAAATAACGGTAACATAAATTTAATTTTTTTGCTTTTTGATTCTTCTATTTTTTCTGCCGAAAACATGTTTCTAATGAACACATATTTTGCAAAAATTTAAGTGGAAAATATTGAGCACTTGCACGTGATTTTAATTTAGGAGATATCTTGCGGTTCGGAACTACTTTCAGGTGGTTTATCAAAATTCAATTTGCTAGTAGATTTTTGAATTTTTCGTGGTGTGTCGGACTGAATTGAATTTTATTTCCTAGAGTACTTGACCGAATTTTACTAAACCAGTTTAACTAATCTTCAGTCTGTCCAGGCTATAATATACAAAACTTTAACTATTTGTTTTCTTAGTCTATTTGCAATTAGGTTTAGGACCGAAGACCTAGTACTCCCCCATCCTATCCTATCTCTATCGGGATTCAAACTCTGTACCTCCCGTTTTTATTAATTTTGAACTTCATATAAGTACCTAATTTTGATACCAATTCGACGCGAGCCTTTTATAAATTTAATCAATAATAACTGATCATCAATAGGCAACAAATCTAATACAACCATATCATATTATATTTATATGTATACATAATATAATAATAAGACCTTAATACATAAATTTAAAATATAAACATAAAAATATTTTTATTACAATGATACCCTAAAGGCGTAACCACTTTAAAAAATATATATCATAATGCTGAATTTTTCATCCTTCGAACTTCGTATACATATATTCGAGTATGTTAGTATACGAAAATATATCTCTATAAAACAAATAAATATAGTAGAAGAAGCAGATATTTATATAAAGCACACCGCACACAGTGGAAAATAAAATCGGCTTCCCAACATGATATTTATTCCTGTTATATTGTGGTTTTCCATTTATATTTTCCTTATTTACAATATTTTCAATATTTCCCACACATCAATCAAAAGCTACATTATACAAGAAAAAGCTTACTATCTGGTGTGAATAAATAGATCCAAATATATAAAATACGTAACACCCCAAAATATTTATATTGCTTAGAATTTACTCTAGAAGGGAATATTGTTTTACCAAAAAATGTTCGAATATACAGCCTCCTATCCATCTTGCCTTCCGGCCAAAACAGAATTTTTCGCTCTCCGTTCATAAACATTCTCGGATATACAGCGAAAGATTCAATCGTTTATATTTACGATATACCAACCAAAAAAATAATAACGCTGGTTCTTCCTATTTTAACTTTGGTAAATTTATTGGAGTCTTCGTCTAAAACATCAATAAAAAATATATAAAAGAACCAAAAAGTTTTTGATCAGTTTGACCTTCGCGAAACTTTTGAATTTTTGGTATAAACGTGTGTATGAAGCTATCAAAAAATTCGTTTTTTTTTAGATATACTCTCAAGAGGAATCAAGCGACGCAAGTAAGAACATTTCTTAATTTAATTCCAATAATATTCACAATTCGCACACAGTTCATTCATTAAACTTTGAAATATAAATCGAAATATTATATTTTTGTTGTTGTGAAATGAAGTATCTACCCACCGCGTATGCAAGTTTCGATGGGGGTCTAGGTGCGGATAGCAGGAAGCAATAAAATGTATACACCGAGAGAGTATAAATGGAAAAGTTTATATATTTGGGGGGGGGGGGGGGGTAAAACTGAAAATTGTTTTGGTTTATATGACTCGTATTGAAATGAAATCAAAAGTTTTCTACACTAGATGCTTTCTATATACGAGTATATTCTCGTCGTTTGAGTTGTGTATTATTTATGTTTGCTATTTACTTTTTCAAGCACATACACTGTACAAACCCAAAATTTAATAAAACCCAATCAAAATTCCTATTTTTTTAGCTCGCTGTGGTGGTTGGAGTGTGGGATGTGGGGTTGAATAAAAGTAAATTCATATCATATTTTTGGTGTGCTAGGTTGTTACAAGAACGAACGAGAAAATTTTATCACTATATGTAGACCGAGATATTTTCAAAAGAAACAAACTTTTATTATTATTATTATTATTTATATTTTGTATTATTATTTATTTATTTTCATAATTATTAATTTTATATTATTTCGAAATGAAAACAATATTTCATGAACACAAAATTTTATATTTATAATATAACGAATTGAATTGAAATTTTTGTTCATATATTGAATCCCCATAAGAGCTTTCTGTGTTTAGTTGTGTTATGTAATATCAGGATTTCTATTTTGACTTCTGGCCCTCCTCATTCTGACGTACATACATTTATACACAAATGTCTGTTATGGATGTTGAATACAATTTAGAAAAGTTTCATCTTTGAACAATAAAAATAATTTTTGATTAGCACAATGTTACTCTGGTAAAATATTTCGTTTACATGTATAGAGATCTCGAAATATGAACAAAAATATTAAAATGAAATTCAACTTGTTCTAACTCGAATTATGTATAAAATTGAAATTGCTCGGATGAATAAAAATTGTTTGTTATTCGACTAAACATTTTGGATAAATAAATCAGTATAGTTTACCATTTTAATGTATGCAATGTGAGCTTATAAAGTTTATCAACAAACTAAACTCTCTGTAAATAAAATTAAGTTTTTTTTTCGAGTCTGCCACAATTGTTTTGATCAAAAGTTAATCAGAAACGTTATTTTGTTTCGAAACTTACTAATCGATTTTGCGAATAATTAGGGTTTAGAAAATTTTCACTCAAATTAATTTTATAAATTAGTTTTTTAGGTCCTCCGAAATGGAAATTAAAGACAAGAAAATTCAAATTGCAGAAACCATTATCGAGATAACGTGTATGCACGTTGAGAGGCATCTAGGTGAACTTAGGAGACTTTCAAATTGTCCAACATCAACAATTATGGCGTATCACATTATCAACATGTTAAAAAAGGCGTTATAATAAGTTACATTAACCTTCCAGAGTTTCCCTTTGCTAACGAAGACAATATGGTGATGTTTGAAGACAAACTGGTGATACATGATATAAGAACGAGTTTCGTTCGTACTACTCATTCTATGCCATTCTTAGGACGTGCCGTTGCTGTTGCAAGATTCTTAAACAAAAAATATTTTCAGAATTCATCCAAGGATTACATGCGTCATCTTAAATATGTGTACTTATAAGTAACAAATATAAAGTGTAGACCACTTGAGAAAATGTGATTAGCAACGTGTAATCGACAACCTAGCCATAAATCTGCGCCTCTAATTCAAATTACGAATACGAGTAAAAAATAATCGAGTTTGTACATTCATTAACGGACTTATATACTTTGATATTTTAGTTAACGGCTTTATGGAGGCCTTTCCAGGCAGCAAAATCCCGTTATGGGATCTATAAGCTAGAGAGGGAGAGAGAGTAAATTCATGAGCAAAAAAGAAAAACTGTTACAACATTAAGCCGCCCATCAGTTGTGTTTCGATTAAAAGGTCTATTTTACTTCAAATATCTTAATCAATATAAACACCAGAAATATGTAATTTTTTTGACTAATGTGTTGTAACATTTGTGGTGCAAAAAAAAATTCAGTAATATTATATTGGCAATTATATCTCTATAAAATAAGTAACATTAAAAATCCTTAAATTCTACCTTTATGGAAAAAGCTTGATTTTGAAGTTTCATTCCGATCAAGTAATCCGTCTGGGCTGCATATGTATAATCAAAAATCATCGGAGTGATGCCAAAATCACAAAATATACACCGTAAAATTTAGAATTGGAAAAGCACTCAAAAACTCAACTTACATAATAATATTTGAAAATTTTTAATAGTTTTGAGTGAAAGTTATAAAATGAAGTTCTTTAGAAAAAAAAACACACTACGAATCGCACACAGGTGATCGAAGTCGTTCTGAGTTAGTATTTGATGTAACCAACAAATCCTAACCACAAATCTCGAGAATTTTATTGTTGAAGAGAGAACATCATTAAGAATAATACAAAAATTCTTAAACATTTGAAATTGCGTAATTCACGATCGCACAGAGTTTACCGAAGTGGTTTTGAATTGCTATTTGATGCAGGAAACTAGTCTTATTAAAATAAAATAAAAATACTAACACCTCACTACTATACTAATACTTATTAAAATACTAAATGAAAGGTTAATTTTAGGCTAACTAAGCCCCATTTAATTTTTTTTATTCTGCTCGTTCTAGAAAAAGCCGAGGTTTTATCTGTTCAAAGCTAGCAGAATCCAAATCGAAAGTGAAAGTGATGGCGAATTTTTGTACAAACATTTAGCAAAAACCGATAAAGCTCTTATGGAAGCGGCCACTTGCAGCGGACCGATTTCGGCCAATAGTCAGTTGTTACTATGATCCACCATTTTGTAGAAAAGACTTAAGTATGAAGTTTTATTCGAATCAATCGGTCGTCAAAAACAGCCATTTGTCAAAAATCGGTCATTTCCGACTAAATTTTTGGAAAAATGATCAGAACCGATATTGCAAATTTAATTTAGAATCTTTTAGTTATTATTGGTTTTTCTCGTAGCTGCTACTCTTTTAAAATATTTACAAACAACGAAAAACCTCATATTGAATGTGCCACTTCCCGTGGAAAATCGAAAAAATTCATATGAAAGATGTCAATTCTGACATCTTCTTTCATCTAGGCTTTTTTGGTTGAATATTTTATTTAGAATCTTTTAGTTCAGAATTGTTTTTCTCCTAAATGCTGTACTTTTCAAAATATTTACAGAAATTGAAAAGTTCTAATGGAAGCCGCCACTTCTCGTGGACCGATCTCGGCCAAAAATTAGCAAGTGATAAGCAAATCCAAATACCTCCTCAAAATGGTCGTGCTTCACCATCAAATGTAACGCATCTTACCCTTGGAATTACAAGACACAATTACTAGTATAGCTGATAAAATATCCTCTTTAAAATTACTCATTACAAGCGACATTGAACAAACTGTAATCGACTAATTTGAGGTATGAGGAATAAGATCGCCATATTTTTGCGCCTCTATGTCCTTAAACCGATTCAAAGTAATTTCAAGATGATAGCAGTACGCGACCTACTCGCAAAAGCACGTAAACTGGTCGAGAATAGGTGGATATGGGTGGAGAGATATTGGCCAATTTGCTTAATCATCTTTGCTTAACTATTAATGAACATTTGGTTGGATTTTGTGGAACCTATCGTTTTCGCCAATATATGCTAAATAAACCAACAAAGAATAAAATTGTGGATACTCTCTGATAATCAAAATATCTATGTATGGAACATACAGATTTACACAAAAAAGTAAAAAATAATCAATACAACCAAAGGGAGTAATATCACCATTAATAGTTTTTTTTTACATCATATGAACTTCGACATGTGAATACGATCGGTAATGAAAATGAATACAGCTATGACCCCTATTGGGGTGTAGAACTTATGGGCCGACCCATTTTCCATGCCTGTTCTATAGGTTGGCATGAAGCTTTGTAATGTGCAGATGGTTCTACGAAAATTGGCCCTATAGCCGTACGTCCTCGAATTGGCTGGCAAAGGCGTAAGGTAGGACGTGAAAGTGAACCGCGAAAGAGTTGGCAGTGCCTCGGCACCAGAACAGAATACAAAGATAATAAAATAAAATAAAATGAAACTTGAATAAATGCTGTTGAGGTGCAAAATGACTATGATTAGAACCAAGAAGAAAAACAAAACATCGATTCCACTGATACTCCTTGATTTTAAACTCATTCTCGACAACATTTGCGTTTACCCCAGGTAAACCTTGGGTCCCTTGATATAGGGTTTTCCAATAGGAATGATATGATTTTTAAGTGACGTTTCGGCCATTTGTAATATGTCATGATCTGTCATTTTTTGTTTCATTGTATTCAGTAATGTTTACAATTCCATCATGGTGAGATATACGCAAGAACATCGTTTACAAATTATTCAGTTTTATTATCAAAATAATCGTTCTCCAATTGCAACTTTTCGTGCGCTTTTGCCATTTTATAGTCGTAATAATCGTCCAAATTGTTGAAATTCGAATTGTTGAAAATTTTCAGCGGACATTTTCTTTACATAATGTTGAAGTGCCAATAAGACAAAGATTCGCTCGAAGTTATGCAAATATTGCTGCCGTTCAGGCAAGTGTTGCTGAAGACCGCAATTTGTCGATTACAAGGCGTTCTCAAGAATTGGGACTGTCTCAAACCACAACCTGACGGATTTTGAGAAAGGATTTGGATTTGCATCCATATAAAATTATTCTCACTCAAGAACTGAAGCCATTGGACCACCGTAAACGTTGTGAATTTGCTGATTTTACCTTGGAACAACTTGAAAACGATAACGATTTTTTTAAGAAAATCATCTTCTCCGATGAGGCTCACTTTCATCTGAGTGGTGCGGTAAATAAACAAAACTGTCGATTCTGGTCTAAGAAAATTCCAAGAAAAGAAAAATCCACAAATTATTCATGAAAAATCATTACATTCACCTAAATTGACAGTTTAGTGTGGTTTTTGGTCTGGTGGAATCATCGGTCCGTATTTTTTTCGAAATGAAGCTGGTAACGCCGTTACTGTCAATGGAGATCGGTATAGATCGATAATAACCAACTTTTTATGGCCGAAATTGGAAGAAGTTGATCTTGACAACATTTGGTTCCAACAAGACTGAGCTACGTGCCACACAGCAAGTGCAACAATTTTTTTTAAAGAAATCATATCACGCTTATTGGAAAACCCTATATTCCAAGAATAAAGAGGTTGAAAACGACACCAAAAACTAAACATAATTTAAGATAATTAGTCCAAAAACTTAATAAACACAAAATTTGTCCAAAAAGTTTAAAATATCATTCGACCGATTTTGACTTGTTAGGTCACAATCAGATTTTTTAAACTTTTTGGACAAATTTTTTAATTAAAACAATCAAAAATTTAATTTTTTGTGAAATATAAAAACAAGTGTTATTGTATTTCGCCAAGTGCCTATCGCAAATAGTCTAAAAAGAACTAGACCAAAGGTAGCGTTACAATGCGGATAAAAAGATCGCTTAGTACACCTGCGGCAGAAAACCATAACAACCCAGAAAAACCAACGTATAAACCCAAAGCAACCAATAGCAGGAACATCTAAGAAAGTGCAAGCTGAACAAAATAAAAGGCCGTTGCAGTTTCCCGGATAATAAGCATTCATCTAAGTGTAATATTTAAAAAATGATCTGAACTATACGATCTTTCTGCTGTTGGTGATTTTTTGCAACTTCCGGTAGATCGATTTCGCGAAAAAATCACTGGTATCTCTTAATTTATTGAAAGGCTTAAGAGGGAGGTTTCATCCCGAACAATCAAGTTGCATGGGTGAATTTTTGTTGAAGAATAGTTTTGTAAAAAATTGTCATCTCCGCTTAAATTTTGGAAAATTAATCTGGATCAGCATTGTTGCAAAACTAATTTAGATTCGTTTAATTTGTAGTCGGTTTTTCGTAGATGTTATACTTTTAAAAATATTTGCAAAACACGAAAAGGCTCCTATGAAAGTGGTTACATCCGGTAGAATGATTTAGGCCACACATAACTCACACGAAGTATGAAGTTTCGACCTGTCAATTATTCTGGGCTGCACAGAGGCCGAATATTTGTTGAAAATAGTTTTTTTTGTCAAAAATTATCGTTTTCATTTAAATTTTGAAAACGGACGTGGATTGCAAATCGCGTTGCCAATTTAAATTAGAATCGTTCAATCTATACTAATAAGGTGTAGCAAATACTCGTGAAATATACAAGAAAGTTGAGGTGGAAAATTTTCCAGGGATAACCATCGACGAAAACATTTCAAACGTTAAGTTTTAGGTGTATGACTTAATTTTTACAGGTTTTTCAGCAAATGTATTTTATATAACCCATCGCCTGAAAAGTTCCCGGTCTAACAAAGAAAACACAATTTTTGGGGAAAAATACATCTTATTCATCAACATAATTTCCTTCTAGAGCGATACAATCAGTACAACGCCTTTCTAACATTTATATGCCTTTTTTGTAGAACAATTTAAGCTTGTCTTCAAAATAAGCTCCAGTTTCAGCATTCACTTTTTCATTGGAGCCAAATCTCTTTCTGTGGAGCTCTTTTTTCAGGTTTGCAAACAAGTAATAATCGCTAGGGACCAAATCTGGCCAATACGGCGGATGCGGAAGCAATTCGTGCAATTTTGCCATTGGTGCAAAGAAAATTGAAAGATCAATTTTTTCTTCTTCATTTGAGGTCGTTTTTGATCCATTGTGAGCAAACGGGGCACCCACTTCGAACTCAGCTTTCTCATGGACAAATGTTCGTGCAAAATATGACCAAAACGTTCCATTTATCTCTTTACAATGTTAGCTATCTCACGCAACTTTACTTTACGGTCTTTCAAAACAATTCCGTGCATTTTTTATGTTTTCTAGAGGTACAACCTCATTTAGGTGCCCAGAGCGTGGTGCACCATCGAAGGTTGTACGACCACGTATCAAGCCACTGCTTTGCTTGAACGGTATTTTCTCATTTCATTTGAAATTAACGAAAGTAGCGCCACTAAAACAAATGTAACTTGTAAACTAATGATCGATTGTGAATGATGATTTAAAGGTTAGCAGAATTTAAAAATCAAATGGGTTTTAAATTTGTGGTACCATCTATGTGTCAGACTGGGAAGTGTATTGACGATTATTATTATTTTATGTTTTAATAAAAAAAATTATTTATTAATTTAATAAATTTATTTGGTTTAATTTGATTTTAATTTGAATTCTCTATTTTCATCAGCCATATACAATGATGGATGGCTTGTGTGCGGCATGGTGTGCGGGCTGATGGAACGAACTGATAAAATTAGAAATTTATTTTTATTAATTAAATTTGTTCTTTCGATCTTCTTTGATTTGTATTCGTCATGACGCTTTTCGTTATGGAATGATCGTCGTGTTGTTTTCGTTTTGCGCGTATATGTAGATCTGTTGATGCATTTATTCTGGTTGCACCTTCAAAGTGATGAGTTAGCGATGAGTTTGTAAAATTATATTCGATGTACAAATGTATTTCCGACCTTTTTATAGAGGTGTCGTTAGTCTCACTGCTTGCATATTATTCAATTGGGCAATGCATGTTTTTTGGAGGTTAGATGTCAAGCTTGAATAATTATTGGTGACATTTGTTCAAAGCGTAAACAATAATTATTTTCATGTGCACGAATTTTGTGCCAAAAAAGCAGCATCGAATTCAACATGCAAAGAGTCGTTTCAACGATTTAAAGTTGGTGATTTTGGCGTAAGAGACAAAGAACGTGAAGGCGGACCAAGAAAACTTGCAGACACAGAATTGGAAGAATTGCTTGATGTGGACCCTTGTCAGACCGAAAAACAATTGGCAGAAGAGTTGAATTTCACACAAATTGAAAAAACGGGACATGGAACGTCGGAAAACCATGTGCAAATTGTTGCTTCAACGACAACAAAGAGAGGGGTTTTTGCATCGGATCATCACTGGGGATGAAAAATGGATCCATTATGACAATCCAAAGCGCAAACCAGCGTGGGTCAAGCCAGGTGAGCCAGGGCCGTCGACGCCAAAAGCAAATATCCATGGTTCGAAGATAATACTTTGTATTTGGTGGGATATGGAGGGTGTCGTTTACTATGAGCTACTGAACGAGCGTGAAACCATTACGGGACAAGTTTATCGACGATAACTAGCTCTAGCTGTAAAACGACCAGAATGGGACAAAAGGCACGATCAGATTATTTTGCAACATGCCAATGCTAGGCCACATGTTGCTATACCTGTCAAAAACTACTTGAACAGGCAGAACTGGGAAATTCTACCCCACCCGCCGTATTCACCAGACATTGCTCCCTCTGATTACCACTTGTTCCGGTCGATGCAATCAGCCCTGGCACAGCAGACTTCACGTTATATGGAAACGTTAAAAAATGGGTCGATGACTGGATCGCCTCGAAACAACCAGACTTCTTCCTTCTGGGAATCCGTTTATTGCCTGAACGATGGGCGAAGGTTATAGCTTCCGAAGGAGCATACTTTGAATGAAACATGCTTTCATTTTCTACACAAACGAATGTTTTTTATTTCACTAAAAAAGGTTGGAAATACACTTGTACACCCAATATATTTTGCGGTATGTGCGATTAGAATATTTTGATTGCAATATTCTAACCATTGCAATTTTGACTAATCTGTGCATTACCGGTTTTATCAAAATTTCTCGAAAGAATACTTTAATCACTAATTTTAGCATCCGACGAACCCCAAAGTCTTTTCCCATCGTATCAATCAGTTTACCGACATAATTATGACACTGAATTTGTACTTTGGTATTGCTGGATTTCAGTAAAGAGTTTTATAAAATTTACCATTCAGTAAAATGATTAAACAACTACATTAAAATTTCAAATTTTCTATTTCGGCATGTCGTTTAATTTGGTTCTATAGGGTTTTCCAATAAGAGGTTTCATTTTGAATAGCCTGCTATTTGGCCAGCTGCCAATTTTGAAGCTGTCATCTTTTGACATTTGACAATTAAAAACTACCCCATTACTACGAAAAATGGTACGATACACGCTTCAACAACGCATTAAAATTGTTAGAATTCACTACAAAACTGGTGAAAATTTTGCAGTCACAGTTCGCAAACCTTAAGCACTTTTGGGTCGACGTGAAGCACCTTCTCGGCCGGCAATAGTGAAACTGGTGGAAAAATTTGATCTGTTGGGACAAGTTAATGATGGAAAGAATCGAAACCGTATGCGTCGCTCAAGAACAACTGAGAATATTGCTGCTTGCAGAATATTAGAATTAGACATTCCACAAACGACATTACACCGTATTTTGCATAAAGACTTAGGTCTTAAGACTTTTAAAGTTTAGTTAACACAATAACTCAAGCCAGTCGATAATCATAAATGTCGTATCTTCGCTGATTGGGTCCTTCAAATGCATCAAAATGATCCGGATTTTCATCGAAAAATCATCTTCAGTGATGAGGCCCATTTTCACCTCGGAGGCTACGTTAATAAGCAGAATTGTCGCATTTTGGGGCTCAGAAAATCCAATAATGATTATTGAAAAGCCTCTCCATCCTCAACGTGTCACTATTTGGTGCGGTTTTTGGGCTGGCGGTGTGACTGAACCTTACTTATTCGAAAATGAGGCTGGTGCAACTGTTACGGTGAATGGATTGCGCTACCGAGCTATGATTAATGGTTGTTATGGCCGGAATTGGAAGATATTGTTTCCTGATCGTGTTATTTCTGGAACAGGTGATTACAATTGGCCACCGAGATCTTGTGATTTAACACCTTTAGACTTTTTTCTATGTTGCAGCAAGCGTAGCCGTGGTGGCCATTTGGTTGATATCGTTTTCAAATGTTAATGGCTTCCTCTTTACAATGAAATAAACATTCAATGATTTTCCTTTTGAAATTTTACATTGTAAATGACATATACTTGCAGATGATCTAATCTACAAATATTATTTACACAGAGATATTCGTGACAGTATCGCTACTATTAATATTGATATTTGTGTCATAATTCAGTGGTATATAAATAGAGTGGATTCTCGCGGCATAAAACTCCGGTTATAATATTTTTATTCCCCGCTTCCTAATAGAATTTGTATAGAAAACCAAAAATCAAATTTTAGATCTCGGAATAGTCTCATCTCAGAACATCATCATATCATCTACAAACCGCTGTACTCGTGATTTATCTAAAACTTATCTTAACGATTTGGATTATGCCGATTCGGTTAATAATTTATGAATGATCTTTGATAAAACACTGAGCTGGAACTTTCATACCGAAGCAATTTGCAAAAAATTAGTTTTCTTATTAAGTGTAAGAGAAGGATAAGGTTCTGGTCCACCTCCAAATGGTTCAGCGCAAAACTTTGACATCAACATTTTAAATTCTACAGTCTCCCACACTTTCTTTAATGGGGATATAATTTTTTTCGAATTGCAAAATAAATATGTTAAAGCTCCATAGATTGTTTAATTCATCTTTGCGATATGCTTTTGGATTGAGAAAGTACGGCATTTCTGCTTTTTTGTATAATTATTAATTATACGAGTTTCGTGTGTGTTTATTCATACCAAGGTTTTAAAATATCAAGAGCCAATGCATATGTTTAATAAACTTAAAAATCTGCAAATCGTCGAAACCATTTTTTAATACTCGCGATTCGTTTTGTGTTAGGTGAGTAAGCGTATGGAATGGCGTGATTTGAAAATTAAAAATTAGAAAATGAATGATGAATGAAATGATTTGAAAATTAAAATTTTTCGAAAGGAGTTTTTCGCTGATGTTTAAACTTAACAATTAATGTATGTAAAATTATTAATGTACATTTAGGGTTAATCAAATAAATATATAATAAACCTTATATAATATCAATAGTAATCAGGCAAATCATGAAATAGTAAATAATAAATTAAGTTCGTTTTAGAACTTACAAAATAAATTAATGAAATTAATAAATAAATATTGTTAATCCATTTTGAACCACATAGGATTGGTATAAATATCTTTAATACACCTGGAATCCGAATACGTAATAAAACCCAAAGAAACGTCTAACATCAAATAAAAGTTAATTAAAAGTTTATCAATTTCTTTTTCGTTGTACCGAGAAAATGTTCATTAAATTTTCATTTACAATATAATTGCAGTACACATACCTATAAAAACCAAACTTTGCCATCACGAATCAGTTCACGCTTCATTTCAAACAACATTTTTCCGTTTTTTATTAAACTTTTTAATTGAAAGCCAATTACAAATATACTTTTCCAATTTGATTAGCCTTATAAAAGTTTAGGGAGTTATTTTTAATATTTAGTTGCCTGTTTCTAATCAAATCATATGTGACATATTTGGAGAAATAATGTTGATTATTTAAGTAAAGCAATCGCGGGTATTTGAGTTCTGTCGCAAATGAAAATGAGCCCTATATCAAAACTATTAAACTAGTAAAACATCGAATGGAATATATTTTTCTATATCCACAGAATATGCATGTAATTTACGATATCGTTTGAATAAAACTGTTTTGTACCTCAGTGACGATCACAAACATTCGACCTTAAAAATATCCTTCACGTATTTAGTAACTTATTTATTTCAACAGGACGAATATGATGCCATTTTTAGATTTCGTTTTTTAAATAATAAATCAGAAAGCTAATTATAATTTCATTGTTTCTTTTTTCAGGTAATGACAGACAGCTCAAGGAAACCTACTACAATTATCTCACAGGCTTAATTTAAAGGTACCGTAAAGACAATAAAATAGCTTCAAAAATCCCAATATCGCAAACTTTTCAAGCTTCGTTGGTTAAGCTCCATTCATTTATCTGTTGTTGCATATTCTTATAATTAAACATTGTTATTATAGAAAAGCGTAAAAACCACGTTCCTATATATCATTAAATGTTACGGACTGATAAAAGGATACCGTTTTTGTGTCTAAAACATCATCTTAAAGCGATGTTAGTAAACGATATTGAAATAAAGAGAAAACAAAGGAATGCAACTCATAAAAAGCTGTTACGGTTGCTTCAGAGCCACTGCACGGTTTTATACGGGTAAGACTCAGTAGAAATGGATGGATCTGTTCCCCCAAATTTATTTATTTTATTTTATGTTTTAAATGAATTTTGTTTCAGTCCGAGTTTGCTGGTCAAGTAGTATATTTTCTACAATTATGTTACAGTAATTAAGCCGCCATTATAGTTACAAAATAATCAGCCAGCCCACTTGTTAATAATCGGTCAATCGGTGGAAAAATTCTACTAATGGATATTTTACACGAGGCATTTTTCAGGCACGACCAAACACCGTATTGAAGCGCTTCAAGAAGTGTTTCGAATAAATGATTTACGGAATATAACATTTTTTTGATGTGTGCTAGCGTCAGCACACGTTAAGTTGAATTTTTAGGTAACGCGTTAGGTAACTGGTCCTCTGTTAAGTACCTCTGTACCTTGTAACTTTAATGGTCCAACGCCACAGAAATTTTTATTCAAGCAACTTTGTAAGCAATTAGTTATTATGTTAAAAATACAATTTGTGGATACGTTAGAACAACGAAACGTGATTTTTTTCCATTGATGTCGATAATGTGTTTTAATTAAATTCTCTAAGTATTTCGGTGGTGATGTTTCTGAACACGGTGCTTGTTTTTAAATTTAAAATTATATCGTAACAATGCACGTAGATATGGCTACGGTTTCAATTCCTTTGGAGCTTATCACGTTCCATGTTTCTATTTTGGTGGAGTACATTTTCCGAGGTTGTTGTTGTGATGAATTCGAAACCCGATAAACCGAATACTTTACTATATTTTGACAATTGGTTGTTTCAGGCTTTAGGATTGCAGTTCGCTGACATCCGATTGGGTGAAACCAAAATATTTGGTGTTTGTTATGTCTTCGTTTTCCTTCAAGTTTATATTTTTCAGGCAACCGAAAACTGAACATTCTAGTATCTACACAAATTAACAAATAACAAAAATGTAGTTACACAATAAAATGAAAAGTGTAGTTATACACACACAAAATATGGCAGGGTTGAATTTTCAATCTTTCTCATTAAAAATCGATTTTTACAAGAAAATGGAAAACGATTGGTTTTTATTCATTGAACATTATATAGCTATACACCCGGTCTCGAAGATATTTGATGGTCGTTAACGCTAGAGATATCTACTCAAATCTAAATTTTCGATATTTTCGAGAATGTTAGTGATTTGCGGTATATCGATGCGACCCTCGGGAAATTTTTATCGAATTTACAAGAAAACAAATTTACGAAAACTGTACGTACAGTCTTGTGGATGTTTGATGACCATTAACGCATAATTCTGCAGATGTCTACGCAAATCTAATTATACCGGCATTTTGAAGATACCTTTGCGATAATTTGCAAGGGTCGCATCGATATACTGCATATCACTAAAAATTGTCAAAAGTATCCCCAAAATGACGGTATAACCAAATTTGCATAGACATCTCCAGAATTATGTGTTAATGGTCATCAAACATTCACAAGGCTGTACTACACTTTTCATTATTTTGTTTTCTTGTAAATTCGATAAAAATTCATCGAGGGTCGCATCGATATTCTGCATATCACTAAAAATTTTCAACAGTATTTCCAAAATGCCGGTATAGCTAGATTTGTGGGACCACTAACACATAATTCTAGAGACATCTCTAGAATTATGTGTTAGTGGTCCCACAAGACTGTACTACACTTTTCGTAATTTTGTTTTGTTGTAAATTCGATAAAAAATTCCCCGAGGGTCGCATCGATATATCGCATATCACTAAAAATTATCAAAAGTATCCTCAAAATTATCAAAAGTATCCCCAACATGCCGGTATAGCCAGATTTACGTGGACATCTCTAGGATTATGTGTTAATGGTCATCAAACATCCACAAGTCTATACATATACTTTTCGTAATTTTGTTTTCTTGTAAATTCGATAAAAATTCCCCGAGGGTCGCATCTTTATACCGCATGCCTGTTTAAGAACTGGCCTGCAATGCCTGTTTAACTAGATTTGCGTAGACATCTGCAGAATTATGTGTTAATGGTCATCAAACATCCACAAGATTATACATATAAAGGGTGATTTTTTTGTGGTTAGGATTTTCATGCATTAGTATTTGACAGATCACGCGGGATTTCAGACAAGGTGTCAAAGAGAAAGATGCTCAGTATGCTTTGACATTTCATAATGAATAGACTTACTAACGAGCAACGCTTGCAAATAATTGAATTATATTACAAAAATCAGTGTTCGGTTCGAAAAGTGTTTCGCGATTTACGTCCGATTTATGGTCTACATAATCGACCAAGTGAGCAAACAATTAATGCGATTGTGACCAAGTTTCGCACTCAGTTTACTTTATTGGACATTAAACCAACCACACGAATGCGTACAGTGCGTACAGAAGAGAATATTGCGTCTGTTTCTGAGAGTGTTGCTGAAGACCGTGAAATGTCGATTCGTCGCCGTTCGCAGCAATTGGGTTTGTGTTATTCGACGACATGGAAGATTTTACGCAAAGATCTTGGTGTAAAACCGTATAAAATACAGCTCCTGCAAGAACTGAAGCCGAACGATCTGCCACAACGTCGAATTTTCAGTGAATGGGCCCTAGAAAAGTTGGCAGAAAATCCGCTTTTTTATCGACAAATTTTGTTCAGCGATGAGGCTCATTTCTGGTTGAATGGCTACGTAAATAAGCAAAATTGCCGCATTTGGAGTGAAGAGCAACCAGAAGCCGTTCAAGAACTGCCCATGCATCCCGAAAAATGCACTGTTTGGTGTGGTTTGTACGCTGGTGGAATCATTGGACCGTATTTTTTCAAAGATGCTGTTGGACGCAACGTTACGGTGAATGGCGATCGCTATCGTTCGATGCTAACAAACTTTTTGTTGCCAAAAATGGAAGAACTGAACTTAGTTGACATGTGGTTTCAACAAGATGGCGCTACATGCCACACAGCTCGCGATTCTATGGCCATTTTGAGGGAAAACTTCGGAGAACAATTCATCTCAAGAAATGGCCCGGTAAGTTGGGCACCAAGATCATGCGATTTGACGCCTTTAGACTATTTTTTGTGGGGCTACGTCAAGTCTAAAGTCTACAGAAATAAGCCAGCAACTATTCCAGTTTTGGAAGACAACATTTCCGAAGAAATTCGGGCTATTCCGGCCGAAATGCTCGAAAAAGTTGCCCAAAATTGGACTTTCCGAATGGACCACCTAAGACGCAGCCGCGGTCAACATTTAAATGAAATTATCTTCAAAAAGTAAATGTCATGGACCAATCTAACGTTTCAAATAAAGAACCGATGAGATTTTGCAAATTTTATGCGTTTTTTTTTTAAAAAAAGTTCTCAAGCTCTTAAAAAATCACCCGTTACTTTTCGTAATTTTGTTTTCTTGTAAATTCAATAAAAATTCTCCGAGGGTCGCATCAATATACCGCATATCACTAAAAATTGTCAAAAGTATCCTCAAAATGCCGCCGGTTTAACCAGATTTGCGTAGACATCTCTAGAATTATGTGTTAATGGTCATCAAACATCCACAAGACTGTACCTACACTTTTCGTAATTTTGTTTTGTTATAAATTTGATAAAAAATTCCCCGAGGGTCGCATCGATATACCGCATATCACTAAAAATTGTCAAAAGTATCCCCAAAATGCCGGTATAACCAGATTTGCGTAGACATCTCTAGAATTATGTGTTAATGGTCATCAAACATCCGCAACACTGTATATACACTTTTCGTGTTGTAAATTCGATAAAAAATTCCCCGATGGTCGCAACGGTATACCGCATATCACTAAAAATTGTCAAAAGTATCCCCAAAATGCCGGTATCACCAGATTTCTGTGGACATCTCTAGAATTATGTGTTAATGGTCATCAAACATCCACAAGTCTGTACATACACTTTTCGTGTTGTAAATTCGATAAAAAATTCTCCGAGGATCGCATCGATATACCGCAAGTCGAAAATTTTGATTTGAGTAGATATCTCTAGCATCACGTGTTAACGACCATCAAATATCTTCGAGACCACCCGTACAGTTGTATAATATTCAAACCAATCGTTTATTCTTCTACACGTCGGTTTTTAATGAGAAAAATTGAAAATTCAACCCTGCCATATTTTGTGTGGATATACTTTTTATTTTATTGTGTAACTACACTTTTGTTATTTGTTAATTTGTGTAGCTACATTTTTGATAAATGTTAAATACTTCACACCGGTGAAGAATTATAAAAAAATTTTTGAACTTGTAGTAATCAAATTGTATTTTTCCGCATTGTTTCGATTATGATTAAAGATATCAAAATACGTCTGTGATTTTGATGTTGTGCTACCAACAGGAGTGTGATCAACTTTATTAACAACACTTCCAAATAGGCGCGACCTTTTGGGTAATGGAACTTTTCAAGATGAGTATTTAGTTTGGTTTGCTATTGACAGTCGGCAATTTATATAATAATTTGACTCATATTTGATACTGTTTGCCTCAAAACGAAAGGTTTACAATAATGTAAAAAATTGTATGCTAATCTACCATCAATTTAATCATAAGCATATAACCTACTAAATTACTAACCAAGCCATAAACGTTCGTGCTATTAATTAAACTAAAAAAACGTGTTACCGCCCATGTAGGTACAAAGTATGTCTACTCAAAAATATTATGATGGTATACAAACAGTTTTAGTGTTAAACTTAATGTTAGTTCTAGGTGTGTAAATTAAAAAGCAAAATTATTACAAAAGTCTGCATAAATTACTAACACGCGCGTTAGCATATCCAATATATCATATTTGTACCAAGTCTCTAATAAAGAAGCAGTTCATTAGGTACATATAGCTGCACAACGAAACTCTGCAGCTAATTTAATCTAATAAAATAAAAATTTTACACTCTTTAATTACTGTACACTAAATATAAAATATGCAATCAAACACAGGTAAATTTACATATATAACCACTTTCAACTCATTGTCCTGTCCCTCCATACATCACATATTTTGTGATAAATTTCTTTTTCCCTATGTATTTGTATAAGCGAGAATAGAGGTACGTTGTATTCCCCATAATATACGTTCTCATATAAAATTCATGTCCTGGAAACATGATTTATATAAAATAAAAATTAAATCTTTTATTATTTACATATTACGAGTACTAAACGTACGTATACTAAGCCTCGCCAGTCCAACAACATTAATTCATAAAAAAAAGCTCCCGACATACAAAACTCTACACTAAATTTTAAAATTGCATTGAATACACACAACATTTGTTTAGAGAGATGTGCTTGCGAGTTATGTATGCGGTATATGTAAAAAAAATGTTATTTGTTAATGTAAATACCGCACCCCTTCCGCTATTACATAACTATATGTAAAAGGGTTGATGCCTCAAAACAAAAAGATTTTTATTTTCGGTTAGGTTTTTTCCATATTACCACCATGAATGGCAGGCAGAATGAATAATGCTTTATGTATACATACGGGTACCTTGGCTAAACTGTACATCCGAACATACTACACATTATACCCACCAGAGCTTTTTGGTTTTATTAATTTTTATGTTTAATTTCCATTCTTGTGCTTTTAATAATTGTGTGCATTATAAATTCATTTTGGTTAAATGTGTATTTGTAAAAAGTACGAATAATATTCTGGAAATAATTTTACTTACATTTTGTACAACTGGCGGATAATAACAACTAAAAAAAATCGCCAAACAACTGAAAAAGTTGTTATATTGTCTTGCAACGTACTGTACATTATATGAATACAGTACACACAATAATGATGACAATTGGCATGGGAATTGATGATGTTGGTATACACAGCAATATGCTGTAACCCAAAAAACGATGTTCAACTTGTCCGAACCAAAAAAAAAATGCTTGACGCCGTGTAATGTGAACAAAATTATGTTCCATGCGATATTTACCATATTGCCATATCATTATAATAGGAAGCTTTAACAAGAAGAACATGGCATGGTTGTTATGTATGTTTTTATAATCGCGCACTTGGTATATAACGTTTTAATATAAGATTATATACTTGAGTATATTATATGTAAGTACGAGTATATACGAAAAACAAGAACATTTATGCTAATTAGAGATAACAGCTAAAACATATACGAGTACACAGCATAACATATTTTTATGATAATGTTTTTTGGTTTATCTAGACATACGAGTAAGTATCTATAAGTAACGTATTGATTGTAATGAACTGAAATATTGATTATGACGGAAATCTTGTGGTTTTAAGTTTTATATACATCAAAATATGCGGTTTATACTTTACATAACATCGTTGGTAAAGAAGTAATCATGACGATGTTAATATGCTTGATTAAATTATCGAGATCTAAAGTTGGTATGATGGCAATGAAAGCTTTTGCAAATCTAATTTTGATTACACTTAAAACCAATCTGCTTGGAATGATAATGATTTTTAAATGGTACGGATTAAAGGTTAACTGAATATTTAGGCACGTGAAAGTCGATGTATCATTTAAAGATTATAACGTTTTGTATAAATAGAAATACTGGTATACTATTAAATTTATTATACTACTAAAATTGCAATCGAATCATTAGTCGTTATGGGTATGTCGATAGGTATATCACGATCAACAGTTTCATATCTTGAGAGATAATTCCTCGAAGAATACATGTGACGAGCTCATGAATTGTTTTTTTATTGATCAATCATGGTATTAGAGATCGTCTGCCCTTACTTTACCACGAACTTTTCCACTACAATATTTATAAATCAGCAGCAATATTTCACCTACCTGACACATATGTTACAGAAATATTAATTAACAATATTCCTGTTTCCAAAGCTTCATGCTTTGTTAAGGGAGCTCCTAATATTTGATTATAGGAACAAAACATGCGTATTTTTGCATAAAGTCAGCTTTTTGGGTGTACACAATATTCACGGTGTCTTAAAACATGATTAAATGTTATTAGCAATATTTCACCTACCTGACACATATGTTACAGAAATATTAATTAACAATATTCCTGTTTCCAAAGCTTCATGCTTTGTTAAGGGAGCTCCTAATATTTGATTATAGGAACAAAACATGCGTATTTTTGCATAAAGTCAGCTTTTTGGGTGTACACAATATTCACGGTGTCTTAAAACATGATTAAATGTAGAAATAATACTCTCTCAGTCTTCAACATCTTGGTCTAACTTAAGATATCTGTTACAGAACCACAATCACAAGCAAGTTACCATTGTACAAACAAAGTTATTTGTTTGTTATCAGAATGGAATGGAACGAAAACCATTGAAGTATTTTTGCAAAAGAACTTTATTTTAGTATTCTTGCAATTACCGAAACAATCTTACCGATTATTTATACAGTATTGGATATTTAATTTTTTACTTAATTTTTTTACAGATATAGTTGCCTGCCAAATAGAGGACAAGTACGGCTATATGTTCGATTTACATAGAACCATCTGCACATTGCATAGTTCCTTGCTAGCCACATTTCATAGTTCCTTGCCATAAATTCTGCACTCTGACAGGGGGTATTTGTGGCTTTCCTTTCATCGCAGATCGTCATCTGATGACGAAAAATCCCTTTTGCGTCCTGTCTCTATCGGGATTCGAACCCGACCAAACTTTGGAACTTGCAGGAATACCATCAGAACCACATCCTTCGCCGAATCACTACTTGAGATAAAAGTCTATGCCAACGATCCACAAACAATTGATGCCCTAATGGTGACTATTAATAACTGTCGGGCAGTACGTTGGTTTCACTGTTGAAAGAGATTCACAGGTGTTTTCTGTAATAGCATTCCGTAATGGTTTTTCTTTTGTTGTGATTAACCTTGATTCCTAATGAGTATTCTTTGCATTGAGGTCGCCACCTATTACGAACCTTTTGCCCAAGCGTTGGAAGAGTTCAAAGTTTTGGTTTTTCTTCAAAGAATCTCTTGGTTGACAGTATAAATCTGTCACTACAACAAGATAACAGTAGGATTGTAGCTCGTATTTCTTCTTTCCTCCATGTTCCTTCTTCAAAATGTTGTGTATTTCTTTTATGATAACTGCACTTTCTGTTCCGGGAGAGTTGCGTAGGTGGATGGTATACATCATACGATTGTCTCTAAATTTAATGTGGGAATGTTCTTGTCTTAGCAGACCATTAGCAATCCATAACAATATTATTAGGGTATTAGACATTTGTAATTTTACTTACATTTGGGATTAGCTACCAAAGCTCTATCTTCTAACTTTTGCAATATTTTGTCTAATGTACTTTAATTTCACTAGTATTTCCTGCAACATCTTTCTTCTTTGTTTCTAAGATTTTATGTGTACCTCCTAATATACGAGCATAGTCATCCCTTCAGTTCTGAATTGGAAGGATTCTTGTTTATGTTGCTTTTGAAGTTTACAGTTTGTCTGAGGGACCAATTTTATGGTTTCTTTTTTATTGAATTTCTTTAGTAATCACGCGTATTCCTCTAGCTAGCAGAGTGAGCTGTTCCGCATTGTATACACATCAGGATGTCACCTTTTGAGTTGACGCATTCTGCAGTTAGGCGATGTCCTGTACATTTAACACATCTTGGTTCTTTACTGCAATATCTGTTAGTTTAGGTTTTGTTAGTGGTTCCATTTCTACTCGGCAGCCTAATAAATTAGTTACTCCGTGAATTTTATTTGTGTCTTCTTCACAGCTGATTTTTAAAATAAACATCTTTAGCTATCTTTTGTATCTCTCTCTAGTATGGTGCAGATTTCGTGCTATGACTCACCCTAATGGGACTTTCTTGTTTTCACCAGGCTTTTATAGGCGATTCCGCACTTTTGACTTTCCGTTTATCTTAATTTTGTCGTGATTCATTAATTGTGTAGCAAATGATTCTTCTGAAATACTCTGCGTAATTATTTCATAGAAATCATGATAGTTTTGTCTGCCATGGTATGGGTTCAATTATTTGTTGTTTTTGTTACTTCTCTAGAGAAAGGAGTAATATTCATTTTTTACTTTTTCTTCCATTAGCACGAATTTTTTGTACAAGTTTTCCTTATCAGTGTGATACCTTGATTTGGCGCGGGTTTTTTCCAGTTTTATTCTAAGTCTCTTGAGTCAGTTTGTTGTTATCTTTCGTTTGCGGAACTGTTATTGCACCATTATGAGTATTTTTAGATTCAACATCTAATAGTGGCTGAGTTTTAGTTCTCTCAGGAGACCTGTAGATTTTCCAGTTAATTTGGACTTGATTTTAAGTCTGTTTTGTTTTTCAGTGCAATCAAAGGCTCTCCCCAGAATGCGTAAGACCAACGAAAACCCTCAATTTTTTGTTACATACCAATTTAAGTTGTCTAGTGTTTTTAACTGAAACTGTCGTGACCTTTTACTCTTAATGGAATGATTTAAACATCCTGGGATGTCATGCTTTATTGTCTGATGAACAACAGTATTTTTCTCGAGATTGTTAAAATTTGTTATCTTCTTACACTGAAAATGTCGCTTAGTTAATGCCAGTTAACAATTTTTTGAACAAAATTAAGTTGCTCATCGATTCATCCTCTGCAGCTTATTCTAATCTAAATGGAAAAGTAAGGATAGAAGAAAACATCAATTTGTGACATCAAGGTCTGGCGAAATGCCACCAGTAATAACGTCACCTAACCGACCTAACGTCACCTGACTCGTCACCGACTCCAGTTCAGTGTAAACCGATTGATGGTTCGGGATGCTTCATACTTAAGCTTTCAAAATTAATTAGTAAATCCCAGGGTTTTTTGACTGAAATCGCTCTATCATAAATCATAACTGGTTGGTTTTTTGCAAATATGTATTTACAAAAATAAGGGTTAGGGAAAAAGTTCGTGGCCTTTTTTGGGTGACATTGAAACAAAGAATTTTCTTATTTCAAATTAACTTTATTAAACCTAATATGTGCCATTTTGATAGAAGACCTTTTGCCATTTTTCTGGTAGAGCCATGATCTCATTCATCACTGTAGAACTCGAGTAGTTTAGAGGCGAAAAATCGAGATAACTCACTTTCGTAGGCCTCTTTTGAATTTAATGTAAAACCATTAAGATGGATCTGCATGGACCGGAACAAATGGTAGTCCGATGGTGCAAGGTCAGGACTATATGGTGGGTGCATCAAAATTTCCCAGCCACGCTCTCTCAATTTCTGCCGGGTCAACAATGATGTGTGTGGTCTAGTGCTATCATGCTGAAACACAACGCCCTTTCTGCTAATCAATTCTAGACGTTTTAACTGAATTACTTACCTTAAACGCGTTAGTTGGTGACAATAAAGATTAGAATGATTCGTTTGACCCGGTGGGAGCATCTCAACGTTGTCGTATCTTATCCACTTTTTATCACCAGTAATCATTCGCTTTAAAAATGGCTAGATTTCGTTCCGTTTCAGCAGCGTTTCGCAGATAGAAATCCGGTCCATTAAATTTTTAACCGTTAAATCATGTGGTACCCAAACGTCAAGCTTTTTTTGTATCCAGCCATTTTATACTGAGATATTTGAATTTAAAGCCATCTACTGGGAAAAAGGCCACGAACTTTTTCCCCTACCTATTACATATAAATTTCGAAAAAAATTTTTAGATTTTTTTTAAAATATTGTCGGAAATGACGAGTGATATTTAGATAAATAGAAATAGATTTCACTAACATTCGGCATCGGTAGACTGTAGAAGTCTACGCAAATTGACTTCATTGGACATCGACATTGAATGAAACTTCGTACTTAAGCTTATTCCATAAATTGGGAGACCCTTACGAAATTTGATTATAAAGGGTGATTTTTTTGTGGTTAGGATTTTCATGCATTAGTATTTGACAGATCACGCGGGATTTCAGACAAGGTGTCAAAGAGAAAGATGCTCAGTATGCTTTGACATTGCAAGAACTGAAGCCGAACGATCTGCCACAACGTCGAATTTTCAGTGAATGGGCCCTAGAAAAGTTGGCAGAAAATCCGCTTTTTTATCGACAAATTTTGTTCAGCGATGAGGCTCATTTCTGGTTGAATGGCTACGTAAATAAGCAAAATTGCCGCATTTGGAGTGAAGAGCAACCAGAAGCCGTTCAAGAACTGCCCATGCATCCCGAAAAATGCACTGTTTGGTGTGGTTTGTACGCTGGTGGAATCATTGGACCGTATTTTTTCAAAGATGCTGTTGGACGCAACGTTACGGTGAATGGCGATCGCTATCGTTCGATGCTAACAAACTTTTTGTTGCCAAAAATGGAAGAACTGAACTTAGTTGACATGTGGTTTCAACAAGATGGCGCTACATGCCACACAGCTCGCGATTCTATGGCCATTTTGAGGGAAAACTTCGGAGAACAATTCATCTCAAGAAATGGCCCGGTAAGTTGGGCACCAAGATCATGCGATTTGACGCCTTTAGACTATTTTTTGTGGGGCTAGGTCAAGTCTAAAGTCTACAGAAATAAGCCAGCAACTATTCCAGTTTTGGAAGACAACATTTCCGAAGAAATTCGGGCTATTCCGGCCGAAATGCTCGAAAAAGTTGCCCAAAATTGGACTTTCCGAATGGACCACCTAAGACGCAGCCGCGGTCAACATTTAAATGAAATTATCTTCAAAAAGTAAATGTCATGGACCAATCTAACGTTTCAAATAAAGAACCGATGAGATTTTGCAAATTTTATGCGTTTTTTTTTAAAAAAAAGTTCTCAAGCTCTTAAAAAATCACCCGTTATAAGACAGTTTCACCAAAAGTTCGGTAAGTTTAAATTTTGACTTTAGAAATCATGTGTGGCGCGTTCGGGTTCTGTGATTGTTTCATCCATGGTAACAGATAGTCGGGAGTTAGCCACAACATATTCGGCTCACCATTTTTGTACATTGTGAACAAACTTAGGTGAACTTTTCGTAACATCGGAATTCTGACAATTTTGTAAATTCTGCAGTATCGGCAATAAACAGCCTGCCAAACATATTGATTTTATAGGGGGTTTGCTTATTTACTATTGGTTTTTAAAGTTTTATGACGACTCATATGATCGTGAAAACTTTTAGCATGAAATATTTTTCAACTTGCAAAAATAATTCGATTTGTTTCATTGTCAAAACTTTTTTGAAGATTGCCACTAGTTTCTACAGGGTGGGCCATAAGTCACTGAACATTGTATTTTTGATATAATTTTTTTAAATTTTTTATTGAAAATGAATAATTTTGATTACAAAAGATAGTTTTATTCATGAAGAGTTTTAAAAAAATTATATTTTAAAAATAATATCTGTTAGATGCCTGCCATCAGCCTCGTTGCTGTACCTGGTCCACAACTGAAGCCAAAACTGGTTGATCAAGCGCAATAATTTCATTTATTATGTTGTCTTGTAGTTGTTGCAGTCCTTGCGGTTTATGTGCGTATACACGATCTTTCAAAAATCCTTACAAAAAGAAATCTGGTGGTGTTAAGTCGGGTGATTGTGATGGCCAATTAACATATCCAAATCGTGAAACGATACGGTTACCAAAAATCGTTCGCAGCAAATTTATTGTTTCCCTTGCAGTATGGGAGGTAGGTCTGTCTTGTCGAAACTACATTTCTTGAGTATCATCAAGTTCAGGAAACAAGAAATTTTATAACATAGCCCTGTAACGCTCACCATTTTCAAGTCAATGCATTGCCATCTTTGGCTTGGAAGAAGTACGGGCTGTAGATCTTGTCTGCTGATATTCCGCACCAACCTGTGACTCTAAGTGGATGCAACGGACACTGTTGAATCACTCTTGGGTTTTCAGTGCTCCAGATTCTAAAATGTTGCTTATTAATATAACCACTTAAATGGAAATGCGCTTATTCGGTCATTATAATTTTTTTCATAAAACCAGGATCATCCGTTAATAATTCGGTCAATTTTCTCGACCGCCAGTTTTATTTGCCGTCTTGCGGCAAAATTTCATGTACCATTTGTATCTTGTACGGAAACAGCTATAACTTTTTTTCATTATTCTACGCAGTGAAGTTCTGGACATGGAATGGCACGTTTACGAGTCGATGTTTCAGGGTTCAAATTTAAGCTCTCTCGAACTCGTTCGATATTATCTTGGCTTCGTGCTCCAAGCGGTCTTCCACTTCGAGATAAGTCACTAACAGATCCCGATGACTGAAATCGAGCGACTAGATTGCGTACTTGATTTCGTGATGGTGCATTTCGGGTGTTAAAAAAATTTCGAAATTTTCTTTGGGTTTCAATTATTGAATTTTGACTAGCAAAATAAAACTCAACAATTTTTGCTCGTTCCTCAATCGTATACATGGCTACTGAATCCCCAAACGTTGTTTCTAATACTGAAAACTACAATGTTCAGTGACGTATGGCCCACCCTGTAGTACTTATTTATATCTCGGTTGCCATTTAAATAACAAAATTATAGCTTTTTCTTCAAAATATGAAAAAAAAACTTATTCTGGTTACTAGATACTAGGGATAAAAATTTTCCTGTAGCTTATATTTTGGCATGAAAATTTTAGTTTACTTGAAATGAACTAGATCATTTTATTTTGTTTGAGCTATCGAAAAAACACAGACCAACATGAAGAGATACAGACAAGAAACGGACATGGGCGCACTAAAATGGTAAAAATCAATGTTCTTGAATGAATCTAAGTTTTTTTAGGATGTTGAATTCTAGTAGGTTTGGTATTTATTAGCAGGCACTTCATTTCACAGAACGCAATATTAATTTCTCTATATCATCTTGCACGAGGTTTAAATATGAACAATTTATCGAACTTCAGAAATTGATTAATAATCTTTCTTGGTATCAAGATAATAAATGTGAGCAAATTTATATACAAAAATAAAGTCAAATTTGATCACCACTTTTACAAAAGATGTCCGTATGGAATCAAAACCAATATTAGACTTCCAACCGTGATTTCCTATTGACTTTCACCAAAAATTCTCATTTCTCTCCCATTGACAATAACAATAACAACAGCAACATATAAAATAATGTTTTTATTGCGAAAATCAATTTGTTTAGCTTTTAATTTGTGTGCCATTGTTCTGTTGTATCCATTCCCTTTTAATATGACTTAGTTTTTGGTTTGCTCTATTTACGTTGGGGAGCATGGTGATTTTTATGTGTGTACAGAACGCAAAAAAGAAAATAATTTTTATTTATATTTTCATTAACGTAGATTTTCGGTATTTTCCTCGGATTTGCCCAGACTACAAAAACAATATACAAAGCAACTTAATAGACAAAAATAATTGAGATAGATTATAATCTCGACGATGTGAAAGTTGAATAACAATACAACAAATAAAAACACACAAACATATAGAGCAACAAATGCGACGGTGTTGGGCAAATGTATACGAAGAAAATATCCATTTAAAAATCTTTTCAAAGCTTCAAAGCGTTTTGTTTGTTTGTTTGCATGCACATGTATGTGTGTAGTGTGTGTTGTTTTGTGTGATTCAATCGCCTTATACATTGTATGAGCATACAAAGCTGCTGTACTGTACAGAAAAAGCTAAATAAAGGAAGGAAATTTTATTTTCCGCTTTTCATCTCCCGCTATATATATATATATATATATATATATATATATATATATATATATATATATATATATATATATATATATATATATATATATATATATATATTTCCCGTTATATACGAGTGTACGTTTGTATATAACGGTAATAATTTTTCCGTCTTGTTTTCCCTGTATTTTTGTTTTTGTTACATAGAGTTGGTTCCGAAGCAATAACATAAATTGAAATGAATTGAAATTAATGAATGAATGGATGATGAAAATTTGTCTGTTAGTATAGAGATCGTATTATTATTAAAATTTACTATTATTTTTATTACTTTTATAGTACATACATACTATAAACGAGTGTAGTATCTAGTTATATACGAGGAAGCTTGTTTTCCTTCTTTTTATTTTTTTTTAATTTCGTTTTAACAGCACTGAAATTTTTTAAATGGTGAGAATTTTTTTTCGTCTTATGTTGGTACGATGAGCATTTCATTTTCTATCGTGTTTATTTTTGTAGAAATGATGTGCTAGATGGAAGGGGGAGGAGGGTTGGAGAGGGATGAGGAAGCAAACCAAAAAAAACATTATGTTGTTTTGCTTATTTAGAATTGTGATAAATTGAAAAAATATTTTTTAAAATTTTAGAAAAAAATATATATTTTGCTATAAGCTGTTTTAGATTTATCATTATTATCTTTAGCAGCAGCAGAATACAAAAACAAAGAACATGTTTTTCGAAGATTTTCAAGGTTTATATAAGATTAATAAATTTTCAATGAAATGGAAGCTTTACTAAATAGATTTGTGTTTTTGTGAAAATTATCAGTTGTACTTTTGTTTCGTATGTACGTATACAGATTTCTTTGTCTAATTTGAGGTCAGTAGTTTTAATTTGAACGTGTTTCGTAACGTTAAGTTGAATCTAGGTCGAATTTCAACCGAATGTTAATCTGTTGTCTCGCTAATAATACAAAGAGGATCAACCAAAACTATGTTTTATAATTAAGTATCTAATCGATCCAACCAGTTTTTTTATAAAATATCTTTAAAGTTACGTTCCGCAAGAATTTTGGCTAAATTATCGAAAGATACGTACGAATTACCAGCCAATTTTAATTCATGTTTGCGATTTGTTTGGTTATGCGTTCACTAAAACTAAACCACTTGAGTCTTTACCATGCCAATTCCCAATTCAACCGTGCCTACATTTTTATAATTGAATGTAACTCTTTTAAGAGATGATTCACTCAGTGTTGTGTCGTATTGTCTACACCGACACCGTAGATAATACGTCGATAATGTCACAAATTATTATTCCTGTTAGCAATCAGTAAACTGTTCAGAATGTACGTAATTGTTAAATGAAACCATTTTAAGATGGCGAGCTTCCTACTCGTATGTATATAAAATATGACACTATGCTTGGAAACCAAAATAATCGGTAAAAAGTATATTTGAATATGCTTTAGCTTTTTTGGTCCGCAAAAAAATAAATATGGACAGCTGTGTTAAAAAGTGATTTACATACAGTTGAAGTTTTAAACTAAAGACAGAGCTATCAAAATCAAAAGCACATCAAAGCTTCTCAGACAAGTAAATATTTATTGATCCTATAAGTTCAACGATTCATAATCCTAATAAATGTGAAAGTTTGATATAAGTGTTCCTGGAAGTTTCAGGCAAAATAATTTCATAATCAAAAAGAAACAAGAAAACTAATCGTCGATTGATTATAAATTCATGCATTTTTCAGCCAAATGTAAACCTCAGTTGATCAGACGAAAATGGATTTTGATATTGAAAGATTAACCACAGTTAATACTAATTTTTAAACTGTTAAAATCAAATCTTTACTTACTATTTATATCCAGCTGGATTTATTGTTGAAAATTTATTGGTTATACATCCGGCGTTAAATTTGCCAATCAACATGTACCACACGTTTGGTACATTGCAAAGCGAATTTCTTTTGTAGCTGGATTTAATCTCTTAAAGTGTTATGATTATCGATAAAGCCCATGAAAAGACATTACACCCCGACAATTTATTTATTCCGTTTAAAGATGTAATTTGATTTTGATTAAAATTGAAATTATTTATTTCAATAGAGCAACCCTGGAAACAGAAAAACTATTTATCGATTCTATTTTACGGATATCCAAAGAAAGATTTCTACGTAGTGAATTCATCAGAACCGATAAGATATAAAGAGCATTGGTGAACAATCGAAGCTTTATTTAATTTACCATAAATGCCAAAAAATATATTATTTCATACAAATCGAATGGGAAAACATGATTTTTCTTATTCTATGGTTTTAAGTACATACGTCTTACAGGATTATTTACGGGGGTTTTTTATTTCGCTTTTTATTCTAAATTTAGTCCAAAACACAATGCGAATTGCTGTTAAAGCTAATCGGCGTATAAGTCTTATAATATTATTAATGTTGTAGCTATGGCCTCATATGTAATGTATACCGAGCAAAATCTGATTAATACTAGGTGAGAACTTGGTGTCCCCCAAGCATTACCTCCATCTATTTTGCCAATACCAAAACATTGCAGCATCCTTTTTATATGGCTCCATTCCTATAAACAATGAACATCAAATTGACGAGTAAAACTAAGAATGAGTCGAGAACGATACATGCATATCGCCACCACATACATCTGTGGGTGCAATGTGATCTTTATGTTTTTGGTCCCCTATAGAAATCCAATATTATATCAATATATAAACATACAAGTATATATACTCGTAGATCAACCTTTACTAAAACCTTGAAACAACTGGCAAAACAAGTCCGACGATCGACTAACAACGCTATGGGAGCAGTACGTTATAGTACGTACAGTACATTCGGTAAAAATCGAACATGGCCTACTGTTCTTGGTGGGACTCTATACAAAAAACACATTGAAGTCCACAGATAATGGTGTAACCAGCTTATCACTCAGAACGAACCTCATGCTGCAATGACAACTTCGGCCAAGCACACGCTACCTTAAAAATATTTTACGTAACAGCTTACCTATACTTTAATCATTCAATGATAAATTTGTAGGTACATCAAACACAACTCGATCATAATACTCAGGAACCACCAACAATAAATAATCCAGTACATGTAAATAGCCACTGAATGAAAACTATGATTCCACGTAGCATCACTACTCAGCGCACGAACGGACATAAGAAACCTCATGTCATAAAAAATCTTATTCCCCACGTATGCATGCACATAAACAAACATATTCATAAGAAGAAGTGGACAAGACCGTAATATCGGAAAGTAATTGAAGCATACTAGTTTCCGAAAACACTATGTATAGGTTCCGGAACGTGGCCAAGCGAAATCCATCAAAATTTATAATTGATTTGATATAATCACAAATGGAGTCGGTTAGTTCTGGCTGACCCAAGGTTCGAAACGGCTTCCCTATTGATATTTTATTGAGGCTGATATTTACGATGATTACGCGTGATCAAATATCAAAGAGCAAACCAAACACTATCAAAACCGATTTTAGCTGGATACCTGAAGGAGCATAGTGAGGCGAAGAAATCTACGAATAAGGATTACTCTATCGAAAAATCACGAGTCGAGAACAAACAACAACAACAACTTGTTGAACATATTTCTTAATTGAAATTTGTTGCAAGATGATTGTTGTGAAATACCCGTTAATTATATCGCCGACCCCAGGAATCGTTTTTTTAGGATTAATTGTCCAGTGGATTCAATGTTCTTTGAAGGTCCATTAATACCTCTCTTTTCATTTACTCACACACCATCCACTCACACACTTACAGTATACAACCTGTAAACTGAGATGGGCGATGGGTCGGTGCTAAATTATGCACTCCACAGATGGTTTTAGTTGTGTTTATTTACATCACCGATCGTAATCGATGATGAAAATTCGCTTTGCATCAAGCCTCTGGTGGGATTCGAACCCAGCACCTCCCGGTCCAAGTGCCGAAGCTTTAACCACTGCACCACTTGTCCGGTAAATCGTTTGATTCGTTTATCCCGTTAAGGGATCAAACCACAACATAAATTATTATATACAGGGTGGCTGAGAACAAATGTTACTGACTTCACTCTGCTGTCATTTGTGTAGTTGTCATTTTTTGATTGTTGTCAGATTGAAGTTTGGTTAGTTGTTTACATGTGGTCAACATGTAAACTGGAATTCAAACGTAATAGTGTAATTGCACTGTATTTGGGTGGAAATTCACAAACAGCAATAGTTCGTCAGCTCCAACATTTGAATGTGAATAAAATGTTTGTGTATCGAACCATAACTCGATACAACGAAACTGGTAGCATCGTTAAACGCAACAGAGGCGGTCCTAAAAAGACAGCAACATCAAAAGAAATGATACGAAATGTGAAGAAACGAATCCAACGAAATCCTCGTCAAAGTGCCAATCAATTAGCCTAGACGTGCGGCTCACGTTGTTTCACGATACAGCATTCAAACCATATTGAAAAAAGAACTACACTTGAAGCCCTACAAGATACAAAAGGTTCAAGATCTTACGGAGGCACAAAAAAAAGTTAGGCTTGAAAGAACACGAGCATTGAAGGCCTTGGCCGAACGTGATGAGATTCCAAAAATTGTCTTTTCTGATGAGAAAATTTTCACCATTCAACAGTATGTGAATAAACAAAATGATCGTGTTTGGTTAGAGCACAAGTCCAACGATAATTTGGAGTTGCCATGCGCAAGCGGTGACTGCAGATGGACGCACTCCTCTGGTTTTCATCGAACATGGAGTCAAGGTAAACCAAGAGGTGTACCGCCAAAAGATCCTAAACGATACTTTGCTTCCTTGGGCATGTAAACACTTTGGTACGAACCGTTGGATATTCCAACAGGACTCGGCACCGTCACACAAAGCTCGAGCGACACAGAAATTTTTACAAAATTGCGTTCCGCGGCTGATTTTGTCGAAATAATGGCCACCATATTCACCAGACTTGAATCCCATAGATTCCTCCATATGGTCCATTTTGGAGAGTAAGTTGTCCACTACAAAATACGAAAGTGTTGATGCATTGAAGTCAGCTCTTGTTCGAGAATGGAATAAAATTCCGCAAGCTCACGTTCGGTCAGCATGCAATGCTTTCTATGGAAGACTGAATCAAATAATCAGAGCCAAAGGAGGTCATATCGAGCTGTAACATGTTTTTCATAAAATGTAATATGTTTTCAACATATTCCAGAAAATTTCAATAAAAAATAATCAAAATTAAAAAAATTACAGCGTTTTCATTTGGTAACACTTGGTCTCAGCCACCCTGTATATGTATCTTCCTCTATATATTACTGCCGCTGAGTCATCTCTCGCCGTGTGTTGTTTCAAAGACTGGTGCGTCTTTTTGGCTTCCCCTTGGTTGTCGTTTGTGTGTTGGAGGCCTGCTGTCTGATTGCTTGATACAGCCGCTTGCTGAAGTGTCTCCTCTTCCACCAGGCGATGATGACCAGAGCTTGCAGCACTATGGTTATCCCTGAGCTCGAGTAGTGTGACAAATCGTGGATGTTGAACTGGTACCTGGTTTCGTCCTGCTGTAGGTCTCTGACAGCTGATATTATTTCTTCTATCTCAGGAGCCTGCGTGTCATCCGATTTCTTTAGCGTGTGAGTTATGTTGAAGCTCGGTAGGAAATAGGCATTTTGTTCTGAAACGTAGGTTCTCTGGCTCACCAACAAATAATCCTTTCCCATCAGTTTACAGTCGGGGCTCAGACCAAGTATTCCACTCCCCTGCATAGCTGCCCGCTTCACTGTACCATTGCACATAATATTAACGGTTTCCATCTGGGCCAGTGACATGATCCACCTATTGGCTCGGTTAAGTAGGCTAATACTTGTTCTTCTATTCGTGGATTGAATGGTACACTTTTCTAACTCCAGATCCTCTTGCAACAATAAACTGATTTCACATGGTCTGCCTTCCATATGCGTGGTTAATACAGCATGTTTACGCTTACAAACATGTTGTTCATCCTCCCACTCTTGGCACTCTTCGAACTCTGGGAACTGCATCTGATAATCCCAAGTTTGCTGCTGATTTACTAGTATGAAAGGTCAGGTGGGTTGCAGAGAAACCATTCGATCCCGATGTTCGATGAACAGTCAAAACTGGATATGTTTTGTAGATCTGGTACTCTTCAGGATCTACCAGTGGGATGCGGAGTTCAAAAATCAGGTGTAGGTTCACTAATCTGGCTGTCATCTTCAAATTTTTATAGAACTGTGAAAAATTCTGGTGGTACTTTGGAATGCGCAAATGTCTTGGCAACCAGGAGTCTAGTTCAGCTGGTCCTGAAGTTGAGAAGGTGTTATTAATCTGGTACTAATATGACCCTGGTGTAGGTCAATCATTACGTCAATTATGGCCCCCTGCATTTCCTTGAAAATGGTGATTTGTGTGGTTACTTGAACGATCGTTCAAGTAACCACACAAATCACCATTTTCAAGGAAATGCAGGGGGCCATAATACGATCGTTTATCCAGTACCCCAAAAGTCTCGCTTATAAATGTCCCAATGAATTCTAAAGGAGCTCACCGTGTTCGCTTAGGCTCTCGCAACAGCGCATTTCGGTCCTGCATGCCATCAAACATGACTTGTAGAGGTTGTAATAGGGCCTCTCACGGCCACTCTTTATCGGGGAACCACGTAGTTCGGTTATGGTCGGCGCATTGAACTCTGCGCCCCGCACAAATTTCATGAGACCGGTCCATTACACTATGGTGTAAGACCAATTTCCAGTCGTCCTGGGTAAGACTGGCTTTCCCCCAGCTCTTCCAAATATATTCCTGGGCGGTGATTGAGTTCTAGATACTCCATATCTGCTATAACCAGCAATACCCCCAAACACAACAAACTGGCTACCGTAAACCCGTGCATCTTTGCTCTTGTGCGCTGGTGGTGTCTCAAATACTCTGTTCGGTAAAGACATGTTTTATTCAGTCCCTTCTATTGCCGGTATTCGCAATACCAGCCTTCAATCTGCTATTACATCATCTTTGCAAGCAGTTATGGTTGTGTAGATGGTGTGACAACATACTGGACCGCGACTCCACAATTGTTTTTGTCCACGACAAATCGCCTTTGCTTTTATTTCTTAATCTTCGCGTTTCTCATTCTCATTCTTTTCTCTCGCCTCCTAGTGCTTAGCTGCAGCTTGAGGCGGTTCAACCATTCCTCTGTCTTAACCTTACCACCTGCCCTCACACAGCACTCCAAGATCCGAAACTCTTCCTGAATCTTTTCCTTCAACTCAACCTCGGTGCCACCGCGATGTGGGGTGGGTCTGCATTCTGCACCAATCCATGGCAAGATTACCATCGGCCTCCGAGTCCATCTTAACTTATTCAAAAAGTAACAAAAATAATAAAAAGAAAATTGCTACCAAAAACTATCTAAACAACAACAAAAAAAGAAAAAAATTACGAACCACACGAATATTAAGTTCATCCCACCGTCGCCATGAGGTGACAGTCAAATTCCACTACTTGGGTTAAACAAGGAAAACGAAATGGAGCGGATTATTAATTTTGACCAGCTTACTACTTTACCTTCAATAATGCAGTGGGCGTCCCAACTACTTACGAGTGATCCTCACTGCCATGTTGGTTAGCCTAACAAAGCTGACTAGATTACCTTCTTGATCATGTCATCAGTCTTACTCTCGTTCCACAATCCAGATTCCTACCCTACATTTGGAGACAATGGATTGTGTGAGTGATAAGTTTAAATCTGACATCCAATAATCTGATATATACAAGGCCAAATACTTAGCTCTCGAGACCGGATTACTGTTTTATCAATAAGGAACGATAATTCGCCAGATTTCCACAACGTGTCCCATAACCTACTTGTAACTTATGTCCAAAACTTGGAGTCTTATAACCGTCCACAATTAGAATACAAGATTGAACAGCTACAAGTGCTATATACTGGACGTACTTAATCTAAAGTGGAGGACTGGCGAACATATCCCTAAGGATGTATATTTATAACTAAATTAATGAAGTGAAAAGATGCGAAAATCTTACTAATGTTAGGTGGACATCTACTTTTAACCGAATTTAACAAATATATCTTCACTTGGAGTAACTTCTTACTACAAGCTGGATCATTAAAATGAAAAAATGACAAGACAATCTTCACAATCTGACCGGGATATGGAATGATGTTTCAAATTTAGCTGGGAATGTGCAGCGCTTCATACCTCTGGTATCTTCCCGACCGAGAAAGGGATATGCACATTGCTCCAGGGATCACATCATTCACCCTTGCCTGTACATAATTGAAAGATTGTAGTTGTACATGGTACCAAAAACCGTACAACTTGATAACAAATATTCTGAGCCAACGTATGTCTACGTAAGCCTTTACAGTATGTGTTTGTCCCACCAAGCATTAGGTCAGGTAAATATGCCAGAAGGCAAGACCGCGGTGCACACTCATACGGCAAAAACTTTGCTAATTTTTCAAAAGTCAGCCGCAGCAGATTTAAATAACTGAAGAAACTAATTTTTTATTTAATTAATGTTGGAGATCAAGGTGAAACAATTGTGAGGAAATCCTCAATCAAAATTCAAAATGTCATTGGTGAATAATACTAGGATGTTTGGGCCAAAATATGGCCCCTTTTGGGCGCCACTTGAAACGGGTTAGTCTCTACCTAAAGCTAGGGCTAACACAGTTTCATAGAAATTTTGCCTTTACCTGTATTCCAACCCCCCGCGGCATTAGCCCGTAGCTCAGCCGGGAGAGGTCAGTGCTTGGTCGTGGGGATGGGCAAGTAACGGCCTTGATAACCGCATCGAAAAAGAAAACAAAATCAAAATAGGAAAGGAAAAAGGGGGTATCAGACGCCAAAGTAGTAAGTTTGGCTTTACCAACCCATGACGAAGGTCAAATCAACTGTGGCTGCATATGGTGAGGGGGTTTCACACTAACATTTTATATCAACCCGTAGCATGTTAGCAGTACCTAATTTTTCCTGGGATTAGTAACATGTTTTTTTTAACAGTAAAATGTTTCCGACAGAAGAAAAATGAGTGCAAGCAACAGCAATTTCCGTCCCTAGACAGTCGGATGACAGTTTACCGCCGGTTCCCAGAATGTTAGTATGTTGTTTATACTTACGAAAGTTTGTGTGCCGCGTCAAAACCTCCAATCAAAACAAAAAAAAATTTATTATTTATTTTACACACAAACACTTTATTATTCACTACTAAAAATATGTACACAGTTATACCACTACCCGTTAGACTACTTTCACGGTTAACTTCAAAAGACTGACCCCTATCCAAGAAAATTTCGCGGTATTTATTCAAAAACAAAATTAGTTGTTAAGAGAGGGAATTACTATTTTTAGCACAATGATTAAAAGTGCTCTCTCAATCAAATTACATTTTTTTGATGATAAACCAAACAAACTGTAGAAACCGTGCGTGTTGCATATTTCCGATTTGTATTTTATACTTGCGGAAGTTTGTACAACTAACAACAAATACAAATGGTTTAAAATAATAGCATCCAATTACATAAACCTATTTACGATTACTCAACTGTTCACAAGTTCATTAATAAATTCTAACATGAATTAGTTAAATGGCCTTGTAGTAAATAAACGTAAAAAAATGTGGACATAGCATGACTAATACATAACTTACTCGTAGATATAAAGGGTGCCCAATAAGAAGTTCAGATTTAAAAATTTAATAAAACAAGAACGGCTTAATATATTTCCAAATTTACTTTTTCGTTTGAAAGTACAATTCTCCTGGTTATTTGTGGAAAATTATTTCTTTCAAATAGGAGCCACGTCTGGCCTCTGGCCAACACATTTTGGATTGTGTGCGGATCTATTTCGGCAATGGTTACTTCAATATTGGCTGTCAAATGCTCAATTGTTTGTGGATTGTCCGTATAACACTTGTCCTTCACGGCATCTCACAAATAAAAATCCAAAGGCGTCAAATGGCAGCTCCTTGCCGGCCAATTCACGTCACTCTTTCGACTAATAATGCGGCCATCGTGTGTGGCATACTGGCATGGCCCATGTTAACATGTGGCGGTAGTTGATTCCGTTAACCGTAACGGTGGCGTCGGCCTCATCTTCGAAGAAATACGGCCCAATAATGCCACCACACCACAAACCGCACTAAACAGTAACACGCAATGGATGCTTCTTTACATATCCTTGTGGGTTTTCCGGTCCCCAAATGTGACAATTTTGTTTGTTTACGAACTCACCGAGATGGAAATGCGCTTCGACCAAAAAGATGATTTTTTGAGCAAAAACCTCATCAATTTCGAGTTTATCGCAGGCCCACACAGCGAATCGATATCAAAAAGGATGGTCACGGGGCCTCAATTGCTGAAATAATATATAGAGTTTCTGTCAAAGAAAAAATGACATTAGTGTTGCCAGGGCCAAAATAACCGATATGTCAAATCTGAACCAGTTATTGTGACACCCTATAGTTGGAGATGTTATCTCCAACGTCATGCCGATAAGAAAATAATTTTATGTTTGGGATAGGTTAGTAACGGAATTAAATAGAATTTCGTTACAAAGTTTTTCACGAAAATGATATACTTTATAACATATTTGTAAAAAAACGAAAAAGCTCCTAGACCGATTTCGTCCAAAAATTCTCTTGGATATTAAAATTTATGATAAAAGTATAAAATTGCATGCCAATCAATCAATCCGTATGGGCAGCAGAGGGCTGAATTTTCGTTAAAAACAGTTTGTAGGCAGAAAACATCATTTCCGCTTAAATTTTTGAAAAATGAAGGAGACCGGTATTGTTGCAAATTTTAATTTAGAATCTTTAAATGATACACTTTTCAAAGTATTTACAAAACACGAAAAAGCTTCTATGAAGACTATCTCTTCCCGTGGGCCGATTTCAGCCGAAAATCATTTGAATCTGCCAATATATGACAAAAGCTTAAGCAGGAAGTTTCTGCTCGATCAGTCAATCTGTGTAGGCTATTCGCACACAGAATTTTAATTATTACTATACTCACTTTTACTACGTTAAAGAAAGTAAAATGGATATTATCCAAAAACTAAAATTTTTCAATATTTTAACTTTTCAAAACATGCGTTCATTAAATCATTCACAGAAATGTTTTTTGTTGCATGTTTTTTTGCTTTGTTAGATTTACCGAACTTATTGAACATCTCTCTTAGCTTATGCTAACCAATTTGCAATTAATACAGTTTTATAATCAAAACAAATCAATCAATAAATAAATCAATTAGGTAATATTATCATTTTCGTGTACCCTCATCTTAAACATTCATTTTGTTATCAAAATGTTCTACAAGGTAACATGGTTTTGTAATAAAGATAAACAAACGTGTGTACACACCGTACATGTAATAATAAACATGGATACAATACCAAAATACGTTTAAATAAAAAAATCTAAATTAATTTATGTACTTTTGGTTCAATTTAACATGGTAAACAACATTTATTTCATAAACATATACATTTACAAAAATACCAATACTCATATAAAGAAGATTGTTCTCGAAGTGGAAATAAATTTTCCATAGCAATACGATATATCCAGCAAGAAAAAACCCATTTTTCAATTTCTCAACAAAAAATAAAAATAATACTACATGCGGAATCACATTCAATTGAAATGTAATTTATATTTATATTGTAATAAAGATTAAAGCCTATATTCGATACCTAAACCCTACTCTTAATACATATATACATTATAGGTACTCCTGCTACCTAATGCTATACATATGTATATCGATTTTGGAGGCTTTATAATGCTCATATATAAAATTTACTTGTTTATGTCCTCTTTTCGAAAAAGTAATCCATTTTCCCATTTTCAGTTATTTTTCAATTATGTTATTATTTTTCGGTTGTTATGCTACACCAAGTACTCTCGAAACACAACGATGTGATGAGCGGTGGTTGCGATTTTGGATTTTTTTTTTCTATTTAGTTTTAGGTTTTCTACAATGAAACAAGATTATGTGTAGAGGTACTAGGTAGGCAGGCAGGCAGGCACAGCACAAGTTTTGGTTGAAGACAGAGAACAATAAAGTTCAATTACGTATAATTACTTAGCTAAACCTCCGCCCCGTGTTTTTCTTCCTTCGTTTTTATTTATTTTTGAAAAAATACAACATAAAAATGAATTTTTTTCGTTTTTCGCTTTCGCCTATTTCCATTTATGGTTTAATTTTGTTTCGTTTTGTTCTTGTGCTCTTCCAGTTTTCCAGTTCATAAAATATATTATAGCTTTACGATAAAAGTTTTTTGATAACAAAAAAAAACAAAATTTTATACTTTCGTTAATATAATATTTTTTCTTTTAGACTTCCGTTTTACACTTGAGTTGAATGAAAGTGAAAATATTCGTCTTATCCGAAATAAACTGCTGATATAAGATTCTATTATGATGAATAAAATTATTAACATGTGAAAAATTAATATTATTTCTCGTGGATTTGTCGCGCGATGAATTTTTTCAAGAACGATAGCATTTCGAATTGTTCATATACGGTAACGTACAGTTGCGATTCAAAGACCTTATGCATGACGAGATTTTATGCATGACGTACACGTTTACGTCATTCCACGCGGAAGTGATTGACCCTTTTATGGTTATCTATTAATTATGTTGATCTTTTTCATCAACTTTAGAATAACAAATTTTTTAATAAAATTTAACTAATTTAATCAGTAGGCCAGAAAAAATCAATTCAAACCAAAATGCTATGCGTGTTTTTAACAATCTCCTATTCCCAATTTATTTTTTCCAAGCAGCTGGAATCAAAGCTACATTTGATTTCGGTGTAACACATTCAACCATTGATGAATTCTGGAAATAAATAAGTAAATCGTCACTAATACAACCACCTAAACTCCTTTTGAACTCTTGATCAGGCAAACATACACGTAGCCTACAACAATGAAATACTCAAAGTACAAGTGGTTGAAATGAAACATGCAAACCTTCCTCGTTTCGTTATCAGGGTGTGGAACCTTCAACATGCTGTTTCCCACACACGTTTAGTTGGAAACAAAATTCAACACGCCTGAAACAAGTGTAAACTTACTAAAGCACAATGGCGACTTACGGATCAATATTTAATAATTGGTGGCACACACTTGCTGGTGGCAATGTTGTCTGGTCGTCTAATTTATTATTATTACATACGAGGGTGGAGTGCGAAGTCTGGTAAAAATGAAATAAGGAATAATATTTTCAGCCAAAAAAAAATTATTTTTCAACGTAGTCGCTTTTCAGCTCGATACACTTAGTCCAACGTTTTTCCAATTTTTCGATCCCTTCCGAATAATACGATTTCTCCAACCCTTCAAAATAGGCGTTTGTTGCATGGATAATCTCCACATTGGAGCCGAATCGCTTTCCGCCGAGCCATTTCTTGAAGTTCGGAAACAGGAAATAGTTGCAAGCTAAGTCTGCAGAATATGGCAGATGTTGAAGCAATTCGAAGCTTAATTCATGGATTTTGGCCAGGTCAACTACATACGTGTGCACCCGTGCATTGTCTTGATGGAAGAGAACTTTTTTCTTCGCCAAATGCTGTCGGTTTTTTTTTCAAAACGTCGTTGAAACGGTCCAATAAGTTGCTGTAATATTCGCCGTTGACTGTTCTCTCCTTTTGAAGGTAGTCGATGTGGATTATGCCGCAAGCATCCCATAAAACTGTGGTTATGACCTTGTTGGACGATAAAACCGCCTTAGTCTTCTTCGGCGCAGATTCGCGAGTAGAAATCCACTATTTAGGCTTATGAAACGACGCATAAACTCCTTATTTGGCTTGAACATCGCCAAACCTGCCTCTGAAGTTGTCACGCGGTGCATTTTTGGTCGATTGTAAGCAAACGCGGCACCCAACGCGCGGATAGCCTTTTCATATTCAAATGTTCGTATAATATATTGCGCACACGTTCATCTGAGATGCCTACTATCTCAGCTATCTCGCGCACTTTCATTCTGCGGTCTTGCAATACCGTATCATGGAGTTTGTCAACCATTTTTGGTGTGGTGACTTCATTTGGGCGTCCTGAACGTTCGGCACCACAACGAAAATCAGTAAACCACTTGTGAATCATTTTAATCGATTGTGAAAAGTCCCCATAATATTGGTCTGCGTAATGGTTTTTCTACGAAAAAAATCATGTTTAATTAACACACGAAATTCACTTTTTTCCATGTTTGCAAAAAAACATGGGTTGTCTATTTCCAATGGCTGTCAAAACTGAACTAAATGACAGATCTGTCTGAAAATTTTAATTTGGTGTAGTAACAGATGGTATTGGCACATGTCATCTGAGATTTGCGATTGTGGCGCCCTCTGTTGTAATTTTACCAGACTTCTCACTACGCCCTCGTATTAACTCATTTGCGATATACTTTAATGATATCGCTTTCACCGGAAAGAATTACACTAAGCACATGCAAAATTTAAAACACTTACTGACACGATTAGAAACAGAAGGTTTCCGGATTAAAGGACGGGGACATGGGTACCTGGGTACACATTCCAACCTAACAGTTCATTCAAAATAGAGGTTTGGCTATGCTCAGATATGAGCAGATCGACACGGTGTTTTAACACGACAAGATACCTACAAAAGGCCCCGATCAATCAAGCAGAATAAAACGCCGAAATCTAAATTATGTTAAAAAGGAAGACTTATCTGTATGGCCTTGGGAACAGTTGTCCAGTTTCCGTTAGGCTTCGGGCACACTTTTACTACTCATACCTTTCACTTATTCGACTTTTTTTTGTCTATTGTCACTGAACATTCCACTAATGCTGCGCCATGCCAAACCGCAATACAAACCGAACCAAACGCAATATAAGTTCACTGGCTTTTTATTCATTCACGGTATCTGTTTAGATGACTCAGTTTCAACCGAATTGTCCGCCGACCAACTTTTTACCACATTTTCAATATCAGATTCAACTGGTGGCTACTCGACTGGTATTGTCAATTCGTTGGATCACAACTGATAGCCCCTTGTCCGTCTTCGTCCGATACAACAAATAAAAGAGTTTACTTTCTATCTCTAAATCACACATTATTTATACTGTATTAGTTTGGTTACTTCATTTACATAAAACTCGATGTCTAAATTTTTCTTACAGAATTTATTTTATGTGATTACACAATCAGACAATCATGAATAAATAAATAATTTTAATACTATTCTAGCAACCTTAATTGTCGGAACATTGATTTAATTTCCCGAACCGCCCGACTTGGAAACATTTTAATGTCATTAAGTTGGCGCAATCACAATCACGCATATCTGTAAGCCCAATTTTCAGATTTTGACAACAATTCATCGGCCTTCATGATGATATAATGTTTGATTTTATGTACATCAAATCTCGCCCAGAAGGATGCTATTGAAATACTTCATTTGTGCTAAGTATGCTCAGTGCTCATAAAATTTTATTGGCCAATTTTATTGGCCATAAAAATAGAAGAAAAATGTTAAATTAATAATTAAGATTTTATTTTTTTTACGAGGCAATAAATTATATAACATCCATCCATCTACACCAAAACAAAACAGCAACAAAAATCAGCTGTTACGATCGGCGATATCTTATCAACAGACGAGTCTTTAAGGTGAGCATGCATTTTGGAAAGTATAGCCAGACATACAGAGAAGGAATGGATACATAACCAAAGGAATTCGACGTTCGTAAAATATGATTTGTATTCACTCGATGAACGAGTTCACGATGAATTCTTGCTAGCGCTAGCGATCAAAATCTATCACTACATAATTCGAATGTTTAAAGGTAATATGAACTGGGTGAAGTTAGACTACCGGATCCCATATTTATTATTGGTTGTGTTAGGGGATATGAATTTGAGTTCGTTCTTTAAAGTCTTCTTTCAAAGACAGGGTTATCTAACATATGGCGAATATAGGGGTTTCCATGTTCCTGGAGCCTTATTTCGTGTTTGGCGACATGCTTTTTTATTTCATCTTTGATGTATTCCATCTGTAAGTCCCTGTGAAGGTCTTCATTTCTTATGTACCACGGAGCATTTACGATGCTACGGAGAACCTTATTTTGAAACGTCTGTATTATTTTGGCGTTTGTTTGCTTAGTAAATCCCCAGAGTTGAATACCGTAGCTCCATATCGGCTTCAGTATTTGCCGATATAGCAGCAGCTTGCTGTGTATTGTAAACTCAGAGGCTCTACCTATGAGCCAATATATTTTTCTGAACTTAATATTAAGTTATTTTTTTTCTTTTTGACATGCTCTCTCCACTTGAGCTTGGCATTGAGTGGCATGTCAAGATATTTAGCTTTGTTTGCATATGACACCGTTCGTGAGTTAATTTCTATCGGTAGATGGGAAGCCTTTTGATATGTAAAGTTAATATGCATGGATTTCGTCTCAAATAAACCGTATTGGTAATCTTCTGGATTTTGCTCGTTGCATCACCGACATTAGTTGCAATCTTCATGATTGCTGTGTCATCTGCAAAGGTGGCTATGGTTCATCATCTGTTGTTGGAATATATCTTGTATATAATAAATACAGGATTGGTCCTAAGAAATTCCCCTGCAGGACACCGGCATAGATTTTCTTTAGTTCGGAGTATTTTTCCTCGTATTTCACACGAAAATCCCTATTGGGTAAATAAGATCTTAGTATGGCATAGAATTGCCTCGGCAGATCTTTATGCAGCTTGAATTCCAGTCCACTGTGTCAGACTTTATCGAACGCTTGGGCGACGTCCAGAAATGTGCTGGATCATACTTTTTTACGTTCTAACTTTCTTTCAATAATGTTGATGATTCTATGCACCTATTCAATTGTGAAGTGCTTTTCCCTGAATCAAAATTGATGTTGAGGAATTAGTTGTCGGTCCTCAATTATTGGTTTTATTGTTGATTTTTGATCGTTAGGTGATTTATCAGGTTTTGCTATCATGATTACTTCTGCTACTTTCCATTGCCACGAAACATAGTTTAACCGAAAGCTTGCATTAATTATGTGTAATAGCTTACGATATTCTTTATCTGGTAGAGCCTTGATTATTTGGCAAGTATTCAAGTTATATCCTGGGGCTTTTTTAACATTCATGTTGCTTTTTTACTTCTTCTTTTAATTCTTTGAGAGTTACTATGGTTGTATATAAAAATCATCTAGCTTGTGGATTGACATTATATTTTCATTGGCCGTTTGCCTTGGTAGTGGTTGGAAGGTATCCTCGAGATACTCCGCAAACAGATCAGCCTTTTCTTTATGGCCTCGTTCCCAGGTTCCATCCTCCTTTTTAGTTGGAGGCACTTGCATTTTGGGTCTTTTGAGTCCCTTCGTCGTCTTCCACAGAGAATAATCAGAATTTTTTTCATCGATTAGGCTAACTAGATATCTTGTTGATTGATGCATTTTTAACTTCTTTAAGAAAAGATTTGAGACTGTTACCTTAATCGTTAAGAATTGGTTTGTTCTCCGGTGTTCTAGTTATTTGCCAGGTTTTACGTGCCCGTCGTTTTTGTCTTACCAACTCTCTAACTTCCATTGGGTAGGATATGTTAAGCTTCTTCTTATTTTGTATAATGGGGGTACTTGCCAAAGCAGAATTGCTTCATTGCGTTGTTCTAATTCATCTTCCAACTAACGGGGATTTCTTATTGGTACCTGAAGATTGATTTTTTCCTCCAATACTTTACGAAAAAGATCCCAGTTTGTTTTTGAATTTATTAATCTGGGTGCAGTCCCCTTTGAATTACCATTTCACTGACTGTAATGATAATCGGCGACGGATCCGATACTAGAGAATTACTGTCTTCAATGTGAATGTAGTTCTGGGATATACCTCTTGCTACATAAAAGTCTATTTGATCAGATATCTTCGTTCCGTCACTGGGCCAGTATGTTGGGGAACCACCAGAGTTAAATTCACATTTTGATGTCTGCCCTGCTTGAAGCAATTCTTAGCCTTTTGACGTCGTAACTCTAGATCCCCAATAGGTGTTTTTCGCATTAAAGTCACCTCCAATAATAAAATCACGTCCAAGCGATTTAAATAATTTAAGATAGTCCTTCCTTTTCAAGTTATGCCGGGGAGGACAATATATTGCAGAGACAGTAAGCTGTCTGTGTTTAATTTGGATCCTTACAGTAGTGACTTGCATTGTTTCTTCTTCGATATTTGATTCTAAATGGTGTTTTATATACTCTTTTATTAGTAATGCAGAACCACCTCTTGCTCTTTCCGCTGGATGAACGAAGTGATATAAGTTATAACCCCGTATTTTAACAAACGAAGATTTTACTAGATGGCTTTCAGATATTAAGAAAATGTCGATTTTTTCTGAATTTAAAAATATTTCTATTTCTGGAATATGTTGCATAATTCCATTCGCATTCCATATTACTATTTTGAAAGTTGTGTTCTTACTTAACATTTTTTGTTGGATTGCGTCGAGGGAGTTGCATTTTCTTCAGTTGATCAAGTATCATGTTGTTCAGATTACTTTGGTCATCTAGCCGCTTTATAATAGCTGCAATGCTGTTCATAATATTTTTCATAATTTGGATACTTTCCCATATGTTTGGTTGAATCCAAACCTTTGACTACCTGCGCAAATTAACTTCTTTGCCCTGTGTTGCTTGGTTGTGGGTTTTGATCCATCTGATTTGATATTTGAATCCTTCGATTTTCGTGATTTTGCGATTGATTTCTTGTTTTATCTTCTTAATTTATGTAGCTGTTTAGCAACCTCACAGCCTCGATAATTAGCCGGATGTTGGTCCTTACAATTTATACACATGGCTGGCACATCTCTCCCTATTGTTCATGCCTGGGTAAAATGATTACCTGAGCATTTTACACATCTTGGATCTCGGCCGCAATATCTTTGGGTGTGATTAAATGCCTGACATGCATTGGGGTATGCATGTTGTGGTTCCCCTCATTGGTTCGATTTTCACCTTCATGTGAAGGATTTCCCGTTTCCTTCCTGAGTTTCTGTTCTCTCTTTTTAACAATATTCACAGCATCTAGTATTTTAAGACCTTTATTTTGTAAGTCTTCCATTATTTCTTTGCTTGACCAAGTGTGATGCAAACCTCTTGCCATGACTTTTATAGGTCTGGCCTGTTTGTTATCGTAAGTGAACCACTGATACTTTTCAGCATTCAATTTCATAGATAAGGTTCTATAAGTATCTAAGTCCAGAGTATTAATTTTCCAAACGTCATTATTTAACGCTGTTACCTTATAGTCTTTGTCAGTAACCGATTTCATCAGTGACCAAATTTCTGGGTAACTGGTTTCACCCACAATATTTATTGATGGGGGTGATTTTTGGTAGATTTACTACCTTTTGGTTGATTGGCTTTGGGTAGAATATCTTTTCAATCTAGACTAGATTGTTCCCTACCATTTAATTGCTTAGCCTCAGGTGACGATTCATGTTTTCTTTTCTTACTCTTCCTGGACTGTTTTTCTTCTTTAGGATCCAGAGTCCGTTTCTATTTGTAATTCATCTTCATCAGGGGAATAGATGAGTTTGTCTGGTTCAGTGCTTCCTATGTCGCAATCTTCTTTTGAATCCCGATTCATTTTTAGGTTTTCTTTTTCTTGCTTTATATACTCAATTTCATCGCTTAGCTTGGCAAATAATTGCTCCATATGCTCTAGCCTCGCCAAGAGATGCATATGCTACTTTTCAAGGTCAATAGTTGTTTTACTCGATTCGGCTATTTGCAAAGTAAAATTTCCGGTGGCATCACTTATTTCGTGTAATGTTTGTCTAGATATAGCGTTAGAAAAAGTCTCGGCTTGGTCAGCTATCGAGTTGCTTCTATTTTGCTTTATCAGTGATCTTTGTAAATTTACCCTTCTCTGGAACGGATTTGATGTTCCCTGAGAATGCAATAGATGGCCCTCCCCAGAATCCAAAGGGCCAGTCTCCACGAGAGTGGATTTACCAATATTGATATTGATGTACCACCTTGGGTATTATTTCCTTTTATTGGTACCATTGCATAGTTTTGATTGACTAATTAGTTATTCTGCTCCACTATTACGAAGGGATTAGGTACCACAACCATTCGTTCTACAGAACATTGCCCAAAGTAAGGCCGAATCCATTTATGAATACTTCGTGGAGGCAGTCAACCCCGTACTCCAATCATCATAGTGAAATAAATTAAAATCCGGATGCATGTTTAGTGGTAATTTGTACTGGGTAAAGTTAGACCGATTCGTAAATAGCTGGATCCCGTATTTATAATTTGATGTATTAGGGGCCAATGAATTTGAGTTGTGGCACTACCAGTGAACACCTGTGCCGAAAATCAGACTAGATTTTATGTAGCATCATAGTGAAATAAATCCAGTTATATTGAGTTTTGAAAAGTTTTCGGCGAAAATTTACTGCTAACTTCAATAACATGTCATTTTCGGCTAATATTAACATAATTTTGTACTACCACCTGATACAAAATATGTCGATAATGCAGGGTTTTTCGGCTAACTTCAGTAGCATCTACCTATTTGTAAGTATTTCTCTATCTAAAGTTCTCAGGGATGGTCTGGATAGTATATTTTTGTTTCAGTTATATTTGAACAGAAAGCTGACAATGATCAACGTATTGTAGTTTTTATTGAAACATAATACGACAAACCTGAGATTGAGTTCATTATTCTGTGAAATGAAAATCCAAGTTACATTTTATAAATTCAGGTTAAATTCAAAAGCTGTTTAAATTTAAATAATGCAAACGATTTACTCGTCATAATGCCAAAAGGTTTCAAATTTTCTTATATAATACATTTATATTCCACGTAATAGGATAAAAAAAATTTAATATTTTTTGCGACTTTACTAAAAATATCCAGATAAATCTGTTGCCTCGAAATCATTTACATTTCGTATGAAATCAATCGGGTGAAATCGATTTATCAACATATTTACATACATATATTCGTTTACAGGAAGAACAACAGTTTATATTTATACTAAATTAACCTTATGTTCCGGTAGTTTTGATTTTCACCGCCCCTAACCATAATGATGTTTCCGTCTTAATTATTTATCAAATCTGTAAATTGTTTAGTTTCATTATTAGGCGGCAATATTTACAAAATGTATTCTCGAATTTCTCAAAAATTCATACGATGCTTTAAAATTATGCGCCAAAATTTTTATTGGAATAATTTTTCTGTTCTATGAAAAGCTTTACCACAATAATAGAGCGGCAGAAACCGGGAGTAATATCAGAAACATAAAAATTATGGTTTTTCATTTGAATTTTATTCCATCGTAAATAATTAATTGACAAATAATTGCTTTTGTTGTTGTTGTTGTGTATAATTTTGGTTTGCGCGAGATATTTTCATAAAATTATAATTATTTTAACCCTTTAATTATCTTTCTTTTTTATATTGTGCACTTGTTTACGAGGAAATTCTGGATTTTGGAAAATATATTTCCGACTATATATGGAAATTATTTATGTTATTGCAAATATTATTATAATAAAATAATTATGATGTGGTGGCGCTGGCGATTAATATTAATTTCGTAATATAAAACAAATTGTTTACCGATTTTATATTTTGTGTGAGTCTGTGCAATATGAGAAACTTAATTTCATGGGTTTGGTGAGTGGTATCAAATTCCAGAGGTGTAAATAAATTAGTTTTGTGTTATGAGGTGGGCTTTTTTGATAATCCTAATTAAATTTTATTGCAAAATATTTAAACGGGAAATTAGATCGTTTATTTATTTATTTTGGTGCTGTGTTTTTTCAATTTACGTTCTAGTTTATAATTTTATTAATGAGGTAATTTGTTTTTTTTTATAAATTAAATAGAGGGGTGCATGATGTTGGCAAATTTTTTCACCAGACATCAAATCTATTTATTAAAATACGGCAATAATGATATAGGAAGAATAGGAATAAATAAAGCTCTGTGGGTATTTCACTCTATGTATTTTAAATTGCATAGAACGGATTCTAAAATGTAAAATTTTTCGATACACTGTTCGTATATATTTTCTTACTTTGTTCAATATAAATTGTTTCAGAAAGCTGCAAAATATTCCAAGATTATTGGAAATTGACAGCCTTAGACACTCATTGCAAGAAAATGTTAAATACATAGAATACATTTAACGGAACTTGACGTTAAAGCTAAACTCATCGCAAAGTGTTTATTGTGTTCGAGTTCAACCATACACACAAAGTGTAATAAAGTTTTATTAAAGTACAAGCGTTGATAGCAAAGTGAGATAAATTGAAACACTTGCACACGTCGATACGAGAGAAAAGTTATATAAAAGACGGTTTTTTTATGCATTGCACTCACCTCACCTAATTTTTTGTGTGTTCGAGAAAACTACTCGTTATATCAGAATAAATATTGAAGTATACTGAATGATTCGTTTTAACTATAATAAACCCAATTCTCCTAAAAATATTAATTCAAATGAAATTTATCAAATTCATTTCACCACCAATAGTACAAATATAAAGTATGAAAAAGAATAAACAAATAAATTGCCTGTAAGTGTATTTGCTATTTAGTTTCCTGTGGCAGTATTCTGGCTTTCCCTGGGAATAGAGAATTAGGAAAAATATTTTCATAGTATTTTTGTCTAAATTATAGTTTTCTGGCCTTTTGTTGGGATTAGTTAGGAGTAAATATTTTTGAAACAAAATTGATAGGGAAACTTTTGTTCCACAAAACATTTGTAGGGAAAAATAATTATCATATATATCTATGTTTCAAAAATATTTACACCAAACTGATTCCAATAGTAGGCCACACACATATAATTTAGACAAAAATGTTATCAAATCATTTTTCCCAATTCCCTATGTCCAAGGAAAACCAGAAAACCAGAATAATGCCACTGATAAGTTAATGGCCCGATTCTGAAAATGTAAAAGTTCTATAGCAGTAACTTTGTAGGAAATGCTTACAGAGATACAGTGTTCTAAAAAATGAAATTCACAGACTGTAGATTTTTCGCCACTGTAAATTAATACGAAATAAAATCGCCGCTGTACCCTGGGGAGGGTAACCAAATCACATTTTATTTTAAAATATCCTATCAAATTTGATGGCGAAACTCGAATATTGACATAAATTCGCGTTATAAATAAAATTTTCTATGTTTGTGTATCATAAAAATATGGATTTGTATGTAAATTAATTAAGAAATAAATAAAAATAAGAATGTTTTGTACAGTAGTCAAAACACATATTAGTACAGTTGGCGACATTCGTTTGTATACTATAAAAAGAATATTATTTCTGTGTATATCAGAGACAAAATATTTGTACCGACTGTACATGTGTGTATTGTATTATCAACATTTGTGACTGCTGGTGTATATTAGAAGTAATAAATCTTAAAGAAATAAATTTTATCTAAAAGTTATAATTTATCTAAAAGTTATAAGTCATTAGTTTATTGGGTTGCAAAGTGGAAATTCAACCACTTAGAAAGTATAAACTAGTTCCGCAATGCAAATGATGTCAAGCATATGGAAACACGCTGAAATATTGTGGTTAACTTCCAAGGTGTATTAAATGTGTCGGACACCATCTAACTGGAGAATGCGACAATCCGCAAGCACACTAAAGTGTGTACACTGTTGATAAGGCCATCCTGCTAATTATCGAGGATGTATTGTTACAAAGGAAATTCAGAAAATTAAAATCCACAGGATGAAAAAAACTCAAATGTATAGTGAAGCAAATCGATAAGCAGGTAAAACAAGACAATCATTTGGTCGTCATCTGAGAACTGAAGGTGTTACATATGCCGAATCAATGAGAGGTGTAGTCAATAAACCGCAGCAAAAATCAATAGATGTAGACATCAGTCAAACATTACAAGATATTCTCATGAAACTAATAAAATTTGATGAGAGGATATAAAAATTGGAAGATAACGCATTGGGAGCTAAACCAAAATCCACACAAAAATGAACATTACAATGAAAATCATGTCATGGAATGCTAATGGTCTGCTCTGACATCAACAAGAACTACAAGCAGTCCTCGACATTGAGAATATAGATGTGTGTCTTATTTCGGAAACACATTTTACTAGCAGTAAAAGCAGATAATTCAGCCAGAAGAGGTACTGCAGTCATCATAAAAATATCCAACATTTTGAAGAAGCAAATTATGAAAAAGAAGAAATTCAGGCCACAGCGGTTTATATAAAAACCAACAACTTTCCTATTGTTGTTGCAGAATTCTACTGTCCACCAAGACATTCTATTAAAAACAAACAATACTCAGAGTTCTTCAAGTGTCTGGGAAAAGGTTCATAATAAGTAATGACTTCAATGGGAAGAATACTCACTGGGAATATTAACTACAACTAAAAAGAAAGAATTACTGATTACCATTAAAGAAAGTGGACGTAAATCCATTTCAACAGAAAAACCAACATATTGGCCAACTCACCCAGGAAAAATACCTGACCTGATCGATTTTTTTATAATCAAAAATATTTCTAATAATTTTATGAAAGTCGAAGAAAGCCAAGATATGAGCTCAGATCATTCTCCAATAGTCCTAGCCCTAAGCGAGTTTATCATCCAAATCGGAAATAATCCAGTACTACCCAACAAACATACGGACTGGGAATGTTTTAAAGTACACCTTGAACAAGGAATATTTTTGAATGTTCCTTTAAAACTATGTATCAACTGGATGAAGAAGTATAGAAAAGGTCATTACGGATATTCACCAATCGGCATAGAAAAGTACTCCAGAAATCAAATCAAGACTAAAAGAAATCTCCTTAGGGATAAACGAAAATCCAGAAAAAAGTGGCACCAAACTAGAGAGAGCTCCACAAGACAAAAAAAGACTAGACAATCTTACTCAACAATTAATAAGAGAAATGCAGAAACTAAAAAATGAGTCAGTTAATTTTTACTTAAGTAAGTTGACGAATGACAGTAATACGGATTATTTGCTCTGGAAAGCAACTAAAACTCTGAAAAGGCCAATAACCCCGATTCATTCTATCAGGAAACTGGATGGAACATGGCAAGGAAAAACAAAGAAAAAGCTGATAAGCGGCTCTTTGACAAAGTTTGGTACGAAGGTTTAATCTACCTTATATATAGGAACCTTATATAGAGTAGACAGACTCGAGAAACATGGAATTGGGTAAATTTGCAAACATGTGTTCGAACATTTTCATAATTACTAAATGTAAAATAAATTAACACCAGTGACGTTAGCTAATACATAGAGCGAAAAAATCATTGCCCGGATAACACCACGTGGAGGTATAACTCGTATTTCGTTTTCCTTTGTTTTTGTTTTTTTGTATTTTTTATTTTTTTTGTAACTTTTTTTTAAAATTTTTTAAAATTTTGGTTTGATAATTGAATTACGAAACGAATCTAGTTGCTGCAATGTTTTCGAATAGGCATATTCCGTGTATATCGGGGATCTACAATTTCTGCTAACGGGGAAATAAAGGGAATAAAAATTTATTAATTTCTCGCGCATTTCATTTTCAAAAAAAAATATCATCTCTCTCAATTTGCTTCTATCTTGAGGTTATAATTCAGTGATGTCCAAACAAAAAAAAGGCAGTAATCACTTTGAGTTATGTGCAATTGTCCTTGCACTTGATAATAATAAGGATGCAGTTTATTAATAGTAATTATCTGTGTGTCTTTATCATATTTGAAACATCGTATTTGACCCAACTTGATGGCATCTACTGGATTCATATCTCGTGAAGCATATGCACAGTTTACTTCAACGACACCTTTATCATCGTCTAATAACCCATCTGGTGAAGCAGCTAAGCAGTACACATCGGTCTCATCGATAAAACTTCCGGGTGGATACACTTTTACATTTAGTTGCGTCTCTAATTGAGCTATTGCAATGTACTCAGTTTGTCTCCCAAAGGCAATAGCTTTTGAGGATATTTGCGTGCGATATAATATATCCATAACTTTATTAGGATAAATATCGATATTCCTAGCTCTACAAATCGAACCAAAATTAGATGCAGTTATTCTAAACCGACGAACATCATGCCATCTGACACAATTTCCCTGTGCAATGGTTTCTCGCTCTACCGTTACTCGATTTTCACGTTCATGCAAGTACCGACAGAATTCTTTCCTTTTCACTATGGGTTTCATCTGGATTCAAATCTGTTTTTGGTCCCATAATTTTCCGCTTTTTTCAAATTCTTCTGCGTGGATCACCTTTTTTTGGTCTTTGCAAAATTCTGTCGCGGGGTCTTTATTCTACAGTAATAATATGGAACTTTGAATCACCCTTCAACACCCACTATTGTAGTATATAATGGGCACGAAGCGTGTTGTGCCGTAATTCTGCTCTGCTGGTATATGATTGCTTTTTGGAAAAATTTATTCTTTTTCCCCCGACAGTTTTAGCAATTAGCGAGTGCAAATGCTCAACTCTATTGGAATCAACATCGTAGATAAGGCTTTTAGCATTAATACGCAATCGACGAATAACCGAGGAAATTTTTTCAAGAAATCCTACAAGAAATCCCAACTTCTGCATCTCAGGCACCAAATTTTTTTCACCCACCTTTACTCCATTACAAAAGTAAGCATCACAACTTGTATGCTGCCGAAACACGTGGAATGGCGCATTATTAAATTCTTTTTGCAATAAGACAATTTATCCTTGCAAGGGATAAGGCCAACAGAAAGTCGTTTTAAATTTGCTCCCAACGCTTTTCGTAATATTATTGAAAATGTAGTATTAGTTATCAGTTCCCGAATTTTTTGACGAAAATTGCATGCAAATGGTTTCGACATTCAATCTTTTCAATGTACGTGTTTTTATAAGACCTAGAGTCAAGTTTTATACACGCTGATAGTAACGAACAGCATACAATCTCTCGCTGTTTTTGAAACCGTCCACTATTAATTCGCCTTCCATGACAGTGGAATAACCTCTGAAATTGTCATTATGACTGTAATGTGTTTAGGTGCCGTTTCCAATGAATGTAATGAGTATACGGAACAAAATGTGTTTGCCACTTTGCTCCATATTACCTTTCCTGTATCATGTACTATAATGGAAGCAACTCCTGATAAGGATGAATAATCGCTGCTACTACCATAAGTTTGTTTCGAAAAACAAGCACCGGCTGATACAGTCAACAATGGAACACCATCAATATCTACACAAAATGGTTTTACATTTTTCAGTTACTCGTACATAACATAAAGATGAATTTTTTTTTGTAATTTTTGTTAGATCAAGACAAACAAACAAATATCCAACAATTAAAGATTATTTGGAAAAATATCCACATTTTGCAACTGGAACTTTGGTGTCGGCAGAATTATTAATGGGAAAGTCAATCCGTTGCATTAAATGCAGCGGCTCCACCAGTTAACATTGAAGATAGATGAAATGAGTTATTATAATTTTCAAACAATTTCTACAATCTAATTTATATATGTATTAATTTTTAGATATTGAAGGATTGGATTTATATAAAATTAGAAGTAAAATGGTAGCCAACAAACAGGTCCGGGCAGGAACTGGTGGGGGACCCAGTAATGAGTTAGCATTTTCCGGATTTGGAGGAAAGGCTAGTAGAATTGATAGGTGTACGGCAGACTGACGAAGGAGTAGGTCACTCTTTTAGAGTTTCAGTTGTGGTTGTACAACCAATAGAAGATAATTTACGCTAACCACAATACGAGACATAAATTAAGAATCAACAGCTAAATGCAATAGAATGGACGCAAAGTTCACATTTAAGTGTTTTCTCATAACTGAAATGTGTAGCATCATAATAAGGGAAACAAATCGCAATGCACAGCGCAGCTATGAAACGTGGAACACCAATAATCCTGAGTCAATTAAAGTTTGGAAACCTATAAATGAAGAAAAGTTCGATGCATACCTTGGAGTACTAATAACTGCAGGCGTATCTAGATCTAAAAACGAATGTATTACTGATCTGTGAAAAACATTGTCAAATTCTGTTTCGGGGGCCAGCATGGGTCTTCGTACATTTTGGAGTATAACACAGTTCATTCGCTTTGACAATGAAAATACCCGCGCAGCTCGCTTGGAGAAAGATAAAGCAGTACCAATTAGATATTTATTCGTAATGCTAAACGCTCACCTCCGTAAATATTTTATACCATACGATGCAGTAACGATCGACGAGCAATTATATGCATAATTCCATACATCGAGGCAGGACAAAATTTACTCAGTATATTCCTTCGAAACCCGGCAAATATGGCATGCGATGCAAAAACTGCCTACCCATTACAGGCTGATCTATATACTGGTGAACTATCCAATGAGTCGCGAGAGGTTAATCAAGGTGATAAAATTGTAACTAAGTTGATGGAACCATATATAAACAGTGGCCGTATACTTACAAGCGATAACTTTTTTACGTCTTAACCGCTGGAAAAATAAACCATTCATTCCAACCGAGTTCCAGGAATAAAGACAACGTGATGTGCTACTACAACTACAAAATTTTGCATTGTGTAACGGGGCTCAAACGGCTCATACTAATATCGTTTGTCGAAGCTAATGTATTAGATACAAAGAAAAAGCTTAACGAGCATATGAAAGCAATCGACATTTGAACTATTCCAATAATATGCGTATTGGACCGATGTTAACACTGATGAATTGTATCATGCCTGCATACCAATTTTATTACATGCCGAAGCTGAAAAGTCATGTTCAGTGCAGGCCAAGAACCTCTTCCATGAGTCGCGCACACACCCTTCAACAAAGCTGTGATGTCTCTAGCAAAATTTGAACAAATAACTCGTTTTATTAGATTCGATGACACAATTGTACGACAAGACCAGCTCGCTTGCAGTCGGACAAACTAGCTGCATTCCGCCATGTGTGGAGTTTATTTCAAAACAACCTTGCAGAGCACTTTATCCCGTCCAGAGAGATATCCATTGATGAGCAGTTGGTTACAACCCGAGGAAGATGTAGTTTCAAACAACACATCCTAAGCAAACCGGGGAAGTACGGGATACACATTTTTTTCGCTTGCCGATGCTACTACGAATTATTCATTAGTAGGAGAAATATGTTTGGACACACAGCTAGGGGAATATATATATATATATATATATTTATATATATATTTATATATATATATATATATACTCTAAATATTGCTGACGATCTCGTACTTCGTCTTAGTAAATAAACCGTAATTAGTTGACTTTTTCGAATGAAATAAAACGTAGAGAAGCATATACTAATATTTCGGCGTTCTCTGATAACAAGGATGGCAAGTTATTTTGGAACACAATGCTACGAAGGGTGTTGTTGATACGTTCGACCAAATGACACATGCAAACGAAATACTAATCGTTGGCCCGTCACACTGTTTTATAACATGTTGGATGTAGGCTCCCTTGTTGTCTACCGCATATTTCAACTGAGTAATCGAACCTTGTGTACGTCATCGAAACGCGAAAATTGTTTTTAAAATTGCTAAACAGCTTTGCAGTTAATTAGTTATGAGATTACGAACATTATAAGACTCCCGGAAATTCTGAACAATAAAATAAAACGAAGCCTGCAAGCGTAATCGAAAAGATCAAACGGTTGATACGAAAACCACTGCAGTTTGTCATGTTTGTCGCATCGCAACATGCTCCAAACACTGTATTTGGGTACGCGAACAGTGCTATGCGAGAAGCGCAGATCCAGTGACTGATGAGGATAAAGACTGTAATTCGAATTTTGTCTATGCAATCCACCTCCTCTTCGGTACCACCATCGAAGCGACCGAGAACGCATTCACAAAATTAAATGTTAGAATTGTTGAATAATAGTTATGTAATATATTTTCAAAAATAAATCACATGAATTCAATATAGCTAATCAAACAAATTTTTGTGTAGAACCGAGCAACGAATTTTTGGAAAATGGCTGCTTTAGTTCCGAATAAAAAAATTCGTTGCTCTGTTCTACACAAAAATTTGTTGGATTAAGTATTTTATTCTGCAGGGCATTCATTTTCCACCAAAAAATATTGGGGCATTGAGTACTCCTAAGTACGATAAAGCGAAGTAACACATATGTACGGCTCTAGGGTTAAAGGCTGCCTTTGAAATTCGAATCAAATGTTTAAACCTAAAACAAGGGTTGAATTATATTTTGATATGAAATTCTATATTATTTGTACTTATAACCTATAAATCCTTACTCTTTCTCGTTTAATAATATAATAAAGAGAGTTTTTAGAGGTTCACCATTTTAAATTAAAATAGAACAAAGAAAAACATGTTGAATATCGGTGAAACTAGCTTTATTGCATGTGGCCACTGCGACTGGCGCGTAGATGACATAAACTGGAAATTCAATTTTCGATCAATCTTCGCAGCAATTGCGGCCGTATCTCGCTAATAACTCGCCGAATGTTGTGTTCCAAGTGTTCAATCGTCTCTGGTTTATCGGCGTAGACAAGTGACTTAACATATCCCCAAAGAAAATAATCTAAAGCTAGCTCCTTAATATCGGTTATCTTTTGATATCGGTGGCCAATTAACAGAACCATTACGTGAAATTTGTCTTTCATCAAATGTTTCTTTGAGTAAATTAATTGAATCCACCGCTGTGTGACATGTGACACGGTCCTGTTGGAATCACATATCAGCAAGAATTATGCCCGCCAATTGGGGTACAAAAAGGTGAGAAATCATGTCTCTATACCGTTCACCAACGGAAGCGCACCAAACAGTGACAGAAACGTCATTACAAGTAAGATCATTTAGAATGTATATGTTGCTTTAACAATGTAAGCGTGTATCTGTCGGTACAAGGTTTTGCATATAATTCCGAAATTTTTCGACGTTTGACATAGAATCTAGTTATTTTGGGTTAGAATTGGATAATTCGAATCTTTGGAATTCAGATCGAGTGTGTCTTGTTATTTTTGATTTTGGCAGACAATGCAAGCCCATTTGGAATTATTATTTTTCATTGATGACCAAATTATTTCGTGGCTGCCTTTTTCATTGATGCTGTAACTCCAGAATGTGTTAGTTTGTGGATGTTATCAAAGATTTGACGTCTCGTCGGTTCCGGAATATAAGGTGGAAGAGTTACGGTTGACGCTTCACACCATATTGATCTCGAGTCGTTATCCGGTGAGACGTTTTCGACTTTTAACATTATATTTATTAGAATTGAGCCATCTAAATAAACTTTAAGTTCTACATCCTGTTCCTGTGATTAAATTAGTTTACCGGTATCGCAACCAAAGAAAGTCAGAGCGAAAATATCGTCGTATCATTTACATGAAATGTAAGTTGTGAATTGACGCGATCACTTTTAATTGACGCGTCTGTCTCGGACTTCTTTATGTCTTCCAGGAAATAAGGAATTTTTTATTACTGTTAAAACTACTAGGAGCTCACAATCAAAAGTTGAATATTCTTGTTATGTGGTCGAGAACTTTTCAGAAGGGAATGCTAAAGGTTCCCGCTTGTTACTGTTTAGCTATTCAAAGACACCCCCACACACTATGCTTGAAGCGTCGGTTCTAATACAATAAGTTGTATTACCCATGGGGTGTACAAGTAACGTGCAATTAGCTTGAGAGTTCTATATTGTCTTCAGAGCTCTTGACATTCTGGTGGCCAAGAGAATATATATTTTCTTACCTTTCTTAATGAAAGAGTTCATTTAATTGTAAATTGGCGATAATTGTTCTGCCAAGTTGGGTAGAACTCTTTTGTGTCAAGTGTCCTATTGTAGTGGGGTGAGGAAATTCTTTGATCGCGATGACTCTCTCCATTGAGGGTTGAATTCCATTTTGAGTTATTACATGACTCAGGAAATTTAGTTTTGAAACGCCAAACCCACATTTAGACAAACGAATCGTGATCCGTTATCTGATAAACGCTTTAATAATATTTGTAAAGGTTCAGTGTGTTCCTCGGTCGTTTTACTCGCGAGTAGATTATCATCGACGAAAGCGAAAAGAAATGGTAAATGTTTAACCTGCGTTTCTCAGACCAAAAGACAAACGACAGAAATTGAACATTGCAAAAGGTGTTGTTTTTGGAAAGATAAATTTTTGAAATTTTTTTACATCCATTTAAATGACGTGAGAAATCATATGTATGTGAGGCAATGGATATCTGTCAGGAATAGTGACGTCGTGTTGTCTGTTCCTTTTTAGGAACCATATGAAGAGCAGAGCATGTAAAGGATGCAGATTGCTTACAAAGACCAAAATTTTGCATGTGTTGAAAAGCGTCGTTGGCTTATGTAAATTTTTTTTGCAGACGACGTAGTTTTCAGAAAGGAATTGACCTTCTGTCGCAATTCTGTGAACTACGTTATACTTCACGGGTAAACCAATAGGTATGAGTTCCTGGGCGAGCTCAGGAAATTTTAGCAATGAACCATAAAACCTTTGATATTAAAAATTCGTGGTGATGGCTAGTAGAATCAGAAATGTCAGCGCCTGTATCAACTAGAAATAATAAATTGATGTTTTTACAGTTAACGAATAAACGATGGACCGCGGTTACTCCAGCATCTTGTTTTGAACTAAACATTACTTTACCGACGAGAACGAATAATATTGCTTTGATTTTAGGAAGAGTGATGGATACTAGATCACAGTGCTCTAAACCTGCACCGACCAAATTAGCCCGCATCAATGAAACCTGTACTATAATTTGTTACAATGTGTAACAAATATCTGGTGGCGGTCTGGTGTAATAAATTAATAAATTTTGCAAAATCGACCTTTAAATTAAAAATTTCAAGCCTTTAACGTTCGGAGCAAATTCCGTCTAACCTGACACAAAAATAATTTATTACACAACTGGATAAGGTTTACCTGCCCACCACAATGTCCAAAAAGTAAGATTTGATTCAATATCTGGTGGCGGTCTGATGTTATAAATTATTAAAAGTGGTAAAATCAACCTTTAAATTATTTATTTGGAGTCTCCAACGTTTGGAGTCAATTCCGTGTATCCTGACACAAAAATAATTTATTACACACCTGGATAAGACTGACCTACTCTCGACAAGACTTCTTACAACATTTTTCCCAAAATCTGGTGTAAATTTGTTTATTAAAGTTGGTTAAATTGACGGTTTTGAAATATATTGTCGTTTTGAGGTGAAATTTACCCTTAGGATAGTTATAGGGGCGGTCTTGAACTAACTTATTCAAGGTAATTAATTTGTAATAAATTCTGGTTCAAAAACTTTCCGATATCACATCTACATCAAAAGTGGCAATTTTGGCGGTGTAGGTTTAATTGTAAGCTAAACCGACCACTGGTTCATCGAAAACGGTAACTGTAATAAAATCGGGACTTATTGTAATAAATTTTAATAAATGTGTAACAAATTATAGTACAAATTTATTGAGGCGGGCTAATTTGGTCGGTGCAGGCTTAGAGCATTCTAGATCACTCCAAGGTGATTCACCCGGTTTCTACACCCGAGGGTTTAAATAAAAAGCAACATGGAGTAGATTCATTCCTCTTTAGTAAACGTTATTTTTGTGGTATTGTCGAAACCCGTTGCATAATATTTTTTAAAAATATTTTGCGGTTTTTCGATATTATGAATTTCGTTTTTAAATATTTTTAATTTCAATCGATAGTGGTTATTTCAGAATTATAATTTTCAGTTATGTGATAATTTCAAAAATTAAAGTGCCTCGATTTATGTCGGTCGTCTAAATAAGGATACTATTTTAAATTTATGTTAGAGAACCATAAGTGAATAGAATCCCTATTATACTTTATTGTTTACATTGTTGAAAATTTCAGATTTCTCCGAAAACCTTCTTGCTAAAGTAAAACAAAAAAACAGCATCATTTTAATTTCGATTATGAAGTTACTGCTCCGAGCTCTAATTTTATAATTAAATTTTCCGGACAATCGATTTTGTTCAAAGTATACTCAAACTTAATTTTAAACATCGAATACCTAAATCAACATCCTTAAATTACCATCCATAAAAATTTTCAACCGTTTCCCGCATTAATCGCAAATCCCCCTTAACCGACGAAGTAAAGTTTTGGATTCGAGGGAATTAAATATAAGATACACATTCGATAATACTGTAATATAGTTAAGAGACGTATACGTTACGAGTATAACACTCGCATATAAATAAAATATAATTCCAAGTGACAAATCTTATACCCCCTGAAGGTACATTTACAATAAGCCAATAATTATGTTAATACTATCAAATTTTATTGTTTTCAATTTATTATCTATTTGTGTACATATACACATGGCTAGTTGGACACGCACACAAACACATCATTCCGTTTACGTACATAAAAAGCATTATAGAGAGACTATTTTTACTTATTAGATTTTTGTCCTAATGAACATGACCAGCATAAATAATTTCGGTTTATTGTCCAAAATTTCATACATCTATACATAAATAACGTATATATTACCAGACAATGTCTGGCCATTGTGCTTGTGTATATGGGGATTGATGTATATATAAAATGGAATTTTATGTAGTTGTAGTATATGGATAGAGTTGTTGTGAAGCTTTTTATATGCTTTCACTTTATGTTGATTTTTAATAGGAATAAATGAAATTCTACTGAGGGCAATAGACATATAAAATCCTATCTGTTGTATGTGGTGTATGCGATAAGAATCATTTTACGTTTTGTTTTGTTTCTGGTTTTGTGTGACACAAAAGGTTTTCGTTCAATTACCATAACCAATGGATACGATTTTTCCGACGCACATTTATTTAGGGGACGACATATTAATGTGGCATGATTTTCTCGGAATAGTTAATGCAATAATAAGAAGTCGATGTATGGTAACTTTATGTTATTTTAGGAAATTGGCAATTAATCATTTTAAAGAATTGTGGTTAATATGATTGACTCAATATCAATATGAAGTACATGAATACTTAGGTCCTACTGACTAAAGTTCTATTTAAAATTTGATATCACAAATAGTTTAGACAATTTTGAAATTATATTTGTATTCATTCTTCACAGCGTATTTCCAACGAAATTCATACTCTACAAATGCTTGCAATATAAATCATTGTCTTTGAAATACACAGAGTTATTTTTAGCGCATTAAAATCGCAAAGCGCCGTATATTAGGATTCTGAAAAACAATTTTAATGCAATTTTATATTTAAACGCGCATAGAGTGATGGCTAAGCTTCTATTGACTTATTTCTGCTTTAAAGTAAACCAAAGAATTTTCAATCTAAAATAAAATTCTAATATTTTATGGAGATTTCCCAGCAAATTCAATTATAATGGGCTTAAGACTGTTAAGGATGATTTTATATGTTTTAGCTGTTATAATAGCTGCATGGTAAAAATAAAATAAACGTTCGGGACAAATATGTAAATATGTATTATACAATGTATTTATACAATCTGCATTAAATTTCAATATTTATAAACATTGGGAGACCTTTAGATTTACCACCCGTATATCGCATAAGTCCGAATATGTAGTTTTGAAAGTTCTTTGCCTGGTTGTACTATTTGTAGCTTTTTACATACATTTGGCACATTAAATAGTCCGGTTTAAATTCAAAAAAGTAATTTCAATAAGTTTTGTTGCATAAGTTGCTAGGTCCAAGAGAAAATTTGACGGAGATCAACTCATCTCCGTCAGATTCCACGATAGGTTTTAGTTTTCTGCAAATATGTTAACCCTAATCAACATAGCTCATTTTAGTTACATTAATCCATACGATGAGCCTCTCAGACTCATAAGAATTTGTTTTACAGAAAAATGCCAGTTTACTTTATTACAATTATTTATGTACATAGATATTTATGCCCATAGTTATGACAGAGTAACCCTTTTTTAGAGTGTTGAATACATCCATTTTGTCTACAGTCGCCGCAAAGCCTCGCTTACTTACAAGTGGCTTGTTTTACCTCTGGAGTATTTCGCCCATCTTCCTAAATTTGTGAAGATAAGCCAAATGTAGATTAAACCTGTCCTATTGCGCATTTTGAGAATTTTAAGAAGCGTGAAGAACTTATTCTTTGGATATTTGGCATAACCAACCCATGAATCAATTCTTTCAGATATATTTTTAAGCGGATATTTGGTTTGGTTGCATTCCATCCCTGATATAAATTAATCCAAATAGCTTTTGCTGCTACTCAGTTACATCAAGTAAATAAAAAACTGGGCCAGTGGTTATCGGTAAATTTTCCGTTTTGACAGAAAAGCGTGACACAGCTGGTCCAACGTATCAACTCCTTCTTTCGTAAAGTTGTAATACAGATTTAGGATGTGTAACGAAATTCAGGTTTTCAAAATCCCGGTTTGTCAAAATCCCGTTTTTTTTATAAATCCCGGTTTTCAATATTCCGGTTTTCAAAATCCCGGTTTTAAAAATCCTGGTTTTCAAAATCCTGGTTTTCGGAATCCCGGTTTTTAAAATCCTGGTTTTCAAAATCTCGTTTTGTATTAAAAAAAACCCCGATTTTTAGGAAATCTCGGTTTGAATTTTTAAAATTTGACATGTGGGAAAATGGGACTCTTAAACGATTTTTTGACAAAATTCAAAAATGAGTTTGCGATAAAGTTCTAGAAAAAGACTAATAGAGATGGAATTTCGCCATTTCTTAACAGATTTTGTTGAAATTCTACACGTGCGATGGCCATCGCTATGGAACTAGCCCATTTTTTAACCGATTTAGTTGAAATTCGACATGTGGGATCTAGATGAGCAACTACAAAATGTTGGAATTACAAAATATTGCAAGTACAAAATGTTACAATTACAAAATATTGCATAACAAAATGGTGCAATTATTTTTCTTTTTAGTAGGTGTCATTATTAGATTCTATATAATCTGCTCCTACGCGCGGCACGCAGTACGACATGTTTGCTGATCCCAACTCCTACGTCTCCCAAAGTTCAAATCTAAAGCCCCTCGGAGGGCTAAGTGGGAGGAGGGAGGAGCGCAGCGACCTCGTGCCCGTGAGAGTTGGCAAAGCCGTTAGCCTCTACAATTATTGCATTTCAAAATGTTGCATTGTTGTTGTAATTTGAGAAAAAAATAAGAGTTCAGTTTTTTCCGGCTCCAACTCCGAAAAATAGCACCGACTCCACAAAACCGACTCCTGCCTCTGATTTCGCAGCCTCGGTTTTTCCTAGTAAATTTTTGGAAAAGATATCTTATTTTTATGTTAAAATATTATTAGTCTGGCCCGCCCGAATTATTGTAATAAAACATATTTTATTCAAAATCAAGACTTTAGAATTTTAAAAACCTGAATTTTGAAAATCGGGATTCGTAGTACATCGTTTCTCTACATCTACTGTATCATCAAAGTGGATTGACGACAGTAAAATAACGGCTCGATTTTTCTTTGCAAATCATTGTCGATGTGGTTGAAATTCAGTAAGAATACAGCTGTTAGCTTATCAATTTTGTAATAAATTGGTATTTATTGTATCCCAAATTTACCGAAAAGGAGCAAATTTATCACGGAATCTACTGGTGAAATGGGTTGTTTTATCATGAAATCGGATGAACCGACATAAAAGCTCGAATTCCTGACTTGAATTGGTCCAGCATTTAGTAGTAATCAGATGAAGTAATGAATCTCCACTTTATCTGTGGGCTTTGAAATTTCTGTATTTTTCGTAAGCATGAAGGTTTGTGTGGTTCTAAAAGTCTTTCTATAACTTTGGCACTAACAAAAGGCGAGATGGCAGGTCTATCGGCTATTCGCATGCTGTCCAGGTGGGAGTATACGACCTCGTTAATTCCACCTTTAATGATGTTACATGATGGGGTGGACGGAAGTTCGATATCAACAGTATTCTCGGTTACTTGTTCGTCGTCATTTTCGGAAACGGTTTCGGCAATATCTGTCTCGATATCGATATCTGTCTCGATATCTGTAGAATCAATCATAATGTATGGGATTACTAGTTGGGGTGGAATTTACTTTGCTAATATTGTCGATCTTTTTATAGCGCAAAAAAGAATTGTTAAATTAATTTACGCTCGTCCGACAGTTACACCCACAATTCCGCTTTTTCGTGAGTTGAATTTGTTGCCTCTGAGGTATCTATATAAGTATTGAAAATGTTTTTTCTTCGCAGCAATAGTTACCATAGTCGCATATATCACGCGTATAATACGAGAAATCCAAACAATTTTGTCGGGCTTCGTTGTAATAATGAAAAATTTAGAAGATTTTATTTATACATGGCACCGTATTGGTTCCATCTCTTACCGAATCACATTAAAATGCTTCCATTGGAGCGGAAACACAAATTTCTGAGAGAAATTCGGATTTGGCTGCTTGGCATCGATGATATCGAGCAATATTTTTAGTAAAGAAATTAACTGTTTATATGATATCCAAATGATTCGTAGAGTAAACTTAGAATAATAACAAATCTAAACTGAGCTTGTATATGGTATATGTGGAAATTGTATTATAAATAATAAATATTATTTTTATGTCAATTATAAATTCTCTTTGCTCCACTACAGACATAATGTCTAAAGGAGCTGTACTTTAGTTCAAATTTTAAATTGTATATTTATATTTTTCACTTTTTATTACCTTTTGTAATTTGAAATAAAGATAATAATAATAATAATAATAATAATAATAATAATATCTAGGGTTATCTTTTAGAATAGTGTTTTCTGGTCCTTGCTATTACTTGGGGCCGTATTCTTGAAATCGATGGAAATTTCTCCAATCGGAATACAATCTGCTTTGAAATTCTCTACATTATTCGAATTTTTCGCCGGCTACTTTAATCATTTTTCAAATTTGTTTTCAAGTTTACTAATATGTTTTCTCCTACTAAGGGAATAATTTTGAATCGATTTACCCAGTCGGATTTTTTCCCTTAGGGGGAAACAACTATGTTTTTAAATTTAAAAAAATATGATTAAAGTAGCCGGCGAGAAATTCGAATAATATAGATAATTTCAATCCAAATGTATTCCGATTGGGGAAATTTCACCGATTTCAAGAATACGGCCTTGGTAAGAATTTTATTTACGAATTTATAGAAAATATATAATAAATATTAAAACACATACAGCTCAATTTGCAAAAAAATTAAAGTGAGTCTCTGAGACTCACCCCATGTTGATTAGGGTTAAATGTACAGCTTTATGACAAATACACAATTAAGAACAACGAAACATTTTGAATTTACGAATTCGAGATCTTTTTCTCCTGTTTGTCTATGGAGGAATCTGGCTACTTTTTAATAAAACATAAGAACTGCCCGATTTCCATTCTTAGTTTAAGCGAATAGACAATTTCATTAAATTTGTACAAATTTTTGGTAGGTAGGTGTTTAAAATTAAATAATTGAAGTTTTCGATACATAGAGAGAGGAAAAAGTATGAAAACCCTAAACAAACTGAGAAAATAAACATCTGATTGAAAATAAAAATAAAAACACGGTCAATTTTTTTTAAAAGTTATAAAGTGGGCGGAAGCAATTTTAATATTTTAAATGTAAACCGGAACAGGGACAGGAATATTCTTATATGATCATTTTGATGATCCCATTAAACTTAAATTCTGTGTGAATTAGCTTCCAATGGGAAATAATTTTGTAACTAATAATAATTGTGTACCGCTACCGGTCAATTGAAATAGTGCACTAACACGAATATTCTTGTGTGATCATCAATCACGTGGGTTATTTTTATCGGGGCATTCATATATTAGTTTTCAGTTGAGGGCAGTAATTTTTATTAGGTTATTTTTCCTTAAGGCTGGATGGTACTGAAAAAAACAATTTCTTCTTGTTATCGATATTTAAATGCTCAACTAATGTGTCTAAATTGGTTTGGATCTTTAATAACTTAATAATTAAATAATTTAATTCACTTTATTTATATTATTCTTACGTGTAAAATTAATAATCTAATTTCTCAATTTTCATTATTTTTTGCTTCTAGGGACAATAAAAAATATTCATGTTTTATCGCCATTGCGGCATAAAAACAAAAAAACTTATCGTTTGACGTAATTTTCCAATCGATCAGAATTGAAATTTTAATTTTTTTTAAACTAAAATATTCACTTTCTACGTTATTAAAAGTATTGTCTATCGGTACCTACGACTTTTTTCTATCTTTTAGACAGGATACGGGTTCCGCGGCGAAAAAATTCCTCGTGTCTTGATTCGACTCAAGAATCGATTCAATTTATGGTTTCTTTGTAAGCAGTGAGGTGCGCTCGGCCAGGCGATGAGTCAGCGACCGGAACAAGCGGAAGTCGGAAGGAGCAATGCCTGGTGAATACTGCGAGCGGAGGAGAACAACCCATTGAAGCGCCTCCAAAGTTTCCTTGACGACTCTTGCAACATATGGCCAAGCGTTTTCGTGTTGATAGATCATTCTGTCATGTCATTTGGCATATTGTGGGCTTTTGAGCTTAAATGTTCGGCTTAATTGCATCAATTGTTGTTGATAACTGTTGCCCTCTAGCGATGGTTTCGTTAGGCTGAAGATTTGGTTTGAATAGATGAAGAACCAGAATTAGATAAAAGTTTGTTAATCCGATTATACGAGTGCTCTAATTTCTTCCAGTGGCCACAAATCTGGACGTTGTGGCTAATCTTTGCGCTGGCGAAATAGCCTGTCTCATTACCGTATTTTGTTTTTAATTTTTGGAGACACTTTTTCCAAAAGTATTGCAAATGTTTTTTCATCCATCCATTCACATGTTATAGTCTGTTTCGCTATAGACATCAGCATTTAGCTCACTTAAAAGTTGCATATCTGAGTGATTGCTTATTTTTAAATACCAACTTTTGGGCCACAATATTCTTGCCTTTTTCTTCTTTTTGAGTAACATCACCATTCCAGTCATGATAAAAACTAATGCCTTTTTCGACTCTTGTCATTTATTGTATTTTAAGTTGTAACCGCACTTCTAAATTTTAAGTAATAAACGAACAACGAAAAAATAATATTGCACAAAAAAAACTTATCGTGTGTACGTGTATACCTTTACACTTCAACTTGATAATTATGATCGTGTGTTCTACTAAAACAACCAAAATTCACATTTTAGTTGTTTGCAAAAAAAAAAACAAAATTAAATTAAATTCTTTAGGCCTGCTAAAATTATTTCTATTTAAACATTTCTTAATTGTATACAAATGGTCCCTGCTCGGGCGCCATTTTGTAACCGTCCATCCTAAGCGGTAGCAGGTTTATTTAGCATTCGGGTATACTCATCGGTTGGGGGTTATTTTGTTTTTACCACTTAGTTGTAGATGGGCGGACAAACCATACGTGCAAACCGTTAGAGGTAATAAGAATTAATTATACCACATGATCATTCTCCATCTTCAATCACTCACAAAAAAAAAACCAAATCGCTTCATTTAAAATAAAAAATTATAATTCATGATAATGAATGTATCGGGCTTTCCATAAGAAATTCAAAAAAAAAAGGAAATATGTAGTTATAATAATATAAGGAAAAATTTTAAAAACTCACCAAACCACATCTGAATAGTACTCCTAGCGTGTGCTTTGTCCTCCAATAACCTGAAAACCGTATATACAGTGCTGGGGAAAAAAATTGGGCAAACATATTTTATTGCAAATTGGAGTCTTTTTTTGCTAAAATTACAAAACTTTTGAAAGCAATTGGCTTATTGTTTCATTTTAAATATATACATGTATGACGTAATTTTTAGAAAAAAAAATTACCTGCAATTTAGGGCAAAACCCCGAAAAATGCCAAAATATTCAACATACGTTGATTGGAGTTAAAGTAAGGAAATAAATTAAACAGCTATTTTTTTTTTTTTTGCTTTTTATTGAATTATAGAAGTTCTATCTTTAATATTAACATTTTGTTGGACCGCTTTGCTTTTATTACAGCAATACACCTCCGATTCATTGAATTTGATAAATTTTTCAAAGTCGTAGGAGGAATGAATTCCCAAATCGTCAACAACAAACTTTTTGAAGCTTGAATCGATTCTGGGCGCTTTCTTGCTACTTCTAACTTCATTATAGACCAAATATTTTCAATGGGATTTAAGTCTGGACTATACGGGGGCCAGCTCAACACATCGATACTTCTTTATTCGAAATTCTTTTTTACCTTTAAATGAGGAGATAAGAAAAAAACCAGTTTTTAACAAATTATTTATGTTTATCTGAAAGGCAATTTTTCTATCTACAATTTAAAATTAATAACTCACAACATTGGCTGTATGGCACGGAGCGTTGTCCTGTTGAAAAACAAATTTGCAAGTCTCGCCAAAAAGCTTTAACACAGAAGACTCAAATTCGTTTTGTAGGACCTGCAGATAAACAGCTGCTGTAATGCTGGAACTAAGGAAGCACAATCGACCGGTTTCATTTCCAGAAAAGCATCCCCAGACCATAATTCCTCCATTTTACTTCTCTTATGATAATGGGTTACCTTTGCATGAAATACACCGAGTTTCTTACCAGACTGATCCTTTATCTCGTAATTGACCTTGCCCAATTTTCTCATAACTGTCCCCTTAACAAACCGAGGTGTAAACTTTGAACAAAATTTATTTGATGCATCGCTTTGCGGGTGTGTACGTGTAAACACTACCTGACCTATATTGTATGTGACAGGCCGTGTTCTCAAGTTGTACCTGTCCGCACTTTTTTGGTATGACTTCTTTATATTCCCTTTAACTTGATTATGAATAATCGAAAGACGATCTGGCAAGGGAAGACGTATTTCACCATCTGATATTGCTCCGAGTGTTTGAGTATTTTATAATCCTGACCGTGATTGATTTTATTGTATCCAAAAAGCAAAAAGTGATGGGAATATTTAACTATTTCGTAGGCAAATATTTATCCCAGGTAGTATGTTTTTGTCCCACGTATGCTCGAATAGCCGATAATATAGAACGGTTAACTCTTTCCGATTGATTTGACTGGGGCGAGTAAACTGCTGTCTTTGAGTCAATCACTCCAAACTGATTTAACAAGTCCTTTTATTCGGAGCTCTTGAATTGCGCTCCGTTGTCAGAATGGATAGTTTCAGGTACGCCATAAACAAAAAAGATTTCATTTTTTAGAAATTCGACAATCTGTTGCGAGCTACCCTTGGTTAAGGACTTTAATACGACGAATTTTGTAAAGTGGTCCATTACAATTAGGATTAAGGTTTTTCCTTTTGACGACCGAGGGTATAGTCCAAGTAGGTCTGCATAAATTCTTTGCCAAGGAAGGTCTCATAGTTCTATTTGCCTATTTTGTTGCCTTACAAATATCACAATTTCCAATAAAATTTCTTACTTGCTTTGCCATTCCTGGCCAATAATAATATCGCCGTAATCTTTCAAGTGTTTTTGTTATTCCACCATGTGTTGATAATGGTTCATTATGTTCTTTTTCAATTAATTTATGTCTGAGTTCGCTTGGTACCCACAATTTCCAAATTGAGAGGTCAGATAATTGATCTGTAAGTTTAGCTTCTAACTGTATGAATATTCTCTTATTATCCACCCAGAATGCTTCAAAGCTGTTCGGATCGTTCTCGATTTTAGTCCGTAGTTGTATATATACGTCATCTTCAAATCGCGCTGAATTAATGTCAGGTAGCGAATTAACTTTAGATACGAGTATGCTAGAAAATGCTCATCTTTTGTATCGCAATAAATTCGTGATAACATATCTGGCACCACGTTATCTTTACCTTTTTGATGCTGTATGGCGAAACTATAGCCCTGCAACTTTAAGCTCCAGCGTGCGAGACGCCCACTCAAATTGCGCTGTGCCATAAGCCATTTTAGACTTGCATGATCCGTTATTAATGTGAATTCATGCCCCTCCACGTACGATCTGAATTTATTACAGTCAGTAACTTTTTCGGTTGGTGGAGGGCATGTTGTGCGTCTTGGGTCCAGCTAAATTCACCTTTCCGCAAGTAATTTTTAATTGGATCTGTTATTGCGGCAAAGTTAAGGATATCGTTCGCAGTACAGCAATGCCTTTACGAGGAGATCGACCGAATGTTGGAGTTAGGAGTGATTGAGCAGAGTAAAAGTGCATGGAACAAACAAAGTTTGGCGATTTCTGGATATCTCTAAAAATAAATACGATTAGACTTATTTTAATGAGCAGTACAGATAAACAGTCACCTTAGTCTACATGATTTAATAGTTGTAATATTGTACTTTTTCTGATAATTTTTGCCAATGAACTGGATTTTCTAACTATGTCATATTGTCATATTAATGTATGTACGTATTCTTCTCGTTTCAGGTAAATAAACCATGTGGATGACACCAAAAATATATAATGTGAAAGTGCAAGGTAAACTTATATTAAATCGATTGTGCTTACTCGTCGTTATTGATTTTATTTAGCAATGAGTAAATCGTAAATCCAACAAATTTGAATATTTGCCAAAATAAATCTCGATAGATTTAACTAACGGGTGTTTTTTTAGGAGGTTTGTTTTTCCGATAGATGTCGTTTTATTTTATGACAGTTGTTTTGACAGCTCAAAGTGGCATTTCTACTCAGTATTGTTTGGCAAATCATTATGAATAGGTTAACTCCAGAACAACGTTTTCAAATCGTGGAAATTTATTTTCAAAATCAGTGTTCAATTAAAAATGTTTATAGAGCACTTCGTGAATTTTATGGTGCACATAATCGTCCGTCAGAGACCACCATAAAGAACGTAATTACCAAATTTCGGTCTACATTCACTCTTTTGGATGCCAAGCCACCGACAAGAATGAGAAGAGTTCGTACAGAAGAAAATATTGCTGTCGTTGAGGCCAGTGTCGAAGAAAACGACAATTTATCGATTCGTCGTCGTGCTCAGCAAATTGGACTTTGTCCATCGACTTTATGGAAAATTTTACGTAAAGATTTGGGTTTGGTGCCATACAAAATTCAATTGGTGCAAGAATTAAAGCCACACGACCATCGTTTGCGCCGTGAATTCAGTGATTGGTCGTTAAATCAATTGAACGAAGATCCATTTTTTTACCGTAAAATTCTCTTCAGTGATGAGGCGCATTTTTGGTTAAATGGATACGTCAACAAACAAAATTGTCGCATTTGGAGCAAAGATAATCCACACGCCGTTCTAGAATTACCAATGCATCCTGATAAATGTACTGTTTGGTGCGGTCTATGGGCTGGTGGGATCATCGGTCCATATTTCTTTAAAAATGAGGAAGGACGACGCGTTACCGTGAATGGAAATCGATACAGAACCATGTTAAATGAGTTTTTGTTGTCAAATCTTGAAGATATGGATATGAATGAAATGTGGTTTCAACAAGATGGTGCCACTTGCCATACAGCACGTGAAACAATCGACTTATTGAAAGAAACTTTCAACGACAACATTATTTCGAGAAATGGTCCGGTGAATTGGCCTCCGCGTTCGTGCGATTTGACGCCACTCGATTACTTTTTGTGGGGATACGTGAAGTCATTGGTTTATGTGGATAAACCTCAATCGATTGACGCTTTGGAAACCAATATTCAACGTGTCATTGCTGACATACGCCCTCAAATGCTTGAAAAAGTGCTGGAAAATTGGACCTCCAGAATGACATTTGTGAAAAATAGTCGTGGTAGCCATATGCCAGAAATTGTGTTTAAATGTTAAATGCCAAAAAATTATCTACCAAATAAAAAAAAATTTTGGTCATTTCATAATTTTATATGTGTTTTATTCAAAAAAAAAATCGGCAACCTCTTAAAAAAACACCCTTTATTTAATAACTCATATATTATCGCTGTTTATTCAGAACGGTTGGATTTGCATAAAGCAATCATATGTTTTGCAAGCCATCGTATAACATAACTGTTTTTGCCCAAACACAATCAATTTTAAAATAATTATAAATCCGGTATATATAAAATAACATCCAACTTATGCCAATTATAATTTCATTTTTTATTCAGTTGATTAAAAAAAGCGTATATAGTATATTTTGTATTCTAAAAATAACAAAAAACTATTAGCCAACAAAAAAATAGTGCACATGCAAAATGCAAACATTACAGATATAACATTGCAAATAAATATTTAGATTGCTCGAGAATATTATTATTTTTGTTAGCTCTGAATATGGAAAACTATATAAACAATTTTTCAATTAAATGCAATATTCCTGTTCGCTATTGCTCGACTATGTACTCCGTACGCGGTACTAATATATTTTATTTTGTTAATAAATACAAAAATATTTTGTTGTAACGCTTACCTGCGCTTATATTTTATACATATACAGAATGGTTTACTTTTAAAAGTTTCATAATTAAAAGCTCTGTTCCACCTATATTCAGCGCTCAAAAATCGTTTACATTTTACCGTGATAATCGGAATTCGAGTGGAAATTCAAAGAGATTAAACGTAATATTTTTTTAGTAGCAACATACCTGTAAAATATGTTCGGTTGTAAAACATATCGTTTTTAAGCGTATCTATGTAAATTATGAACTAGTGCTTATTTTTTTGTAAATTTTTTGGAACTAGAATCATGAACAAGTTTGTTTTGTGTTACATACATATTTTGCAATTTTGAGCTTATGTTTATACTTATGCATCGAAGTGCATAAAACTCTGTGGTACAGGGTCTTTCAAAAGTCGCACACATGTCAAAACGCATGTGAAAAATGACATCAATTAAATGTTCATCACGGGCACGTCTACAGTCTTCTATACGAAAATCACAATTTTTAAGAACTTGCTCACACATTACCGTATTAAGTTCACCAATTTCGGTCCGAATGTTGTTTTTGAGACGTGCTTTTTGTTGGTTTACTCAAATAAACTTAACTTTTCAAGAAACCACAAAGAAAGTAATCTACTGGCGTTAAATCGCATGATCTACGAAATTTTGTAAGGATGCAAATGCAAATTCTCATGTAAAATTCGCCAAACAGTCGATAGATGAATGCCTAATTCCTATGAACGTCGTGATATCGATGATAATGGTTCCTCTGCGACACTTTCACTAGAACGTCCTCTTTTTGGTGTGCCAGACCTTTTTCGAGCCTCGACAGAACCAGTCTCTTCAAATTTTGTCACTATCCTTTGATTTGTTGACTCATCTGGACGATTATTTACACCAAAATCACGAATTTGCGTGTAAGTATCAATCGTTAAAATTGTACATCTCTCTACTTCACAAATTTAAAAGATGACATGAAAAAAGGTTGCGTTTAGAAATTATTTACTACTGACATCTAGGCGGGACTTTTGAAAAACCCGTTATTATATCGGAAGCAAAAAAATTCGTAAAAGTTTGAATGAATTTGAAATTTTATCTATGCCTGATTGAATGTTATAAAATACGATGGAATTTTTAGTTTTAGATGATGAATTCCAATAGATGTTGGATGAAATATAGAATTTGCATATTGCCCGATGAACAAAAAATAGTTAGATGAACAAAAAATAATTTTTTGTTGTGCGAAATTGTTTGATTTGCTTGATTAATTAAGTAAGTGGTTCACTGGTGCATTCTAATACCGATTAACTCAGATGAGAAAATTAGAAACAGAGAAGTGTTTAATGTAACATTTTTATTGCACTTACCTCTCAACTCTAATATTTATTGGTTTAAAAACGTTAATATGGCCATCCGACCATTATAAAATGTTTGAAACATATAAACTAAAATGTACATAATGTTTGAAATTTAATTAGTAATTTATTAATTTATTTTAATTAGTAATTTATTAAATAGAAAACTTACAAGAATGTTAACAAATAAAATATTAATTTTATATTTCAATATCTGAACCCATATTGAAGACAGATATTGAGAAATTTAATATATTTTAATTAATATCACACAAAAAAATAAAATTTAAATGTATAAAATAAATGAATAAATAATATTTTGTAGTTTAAGCAACGCCCAAAATTAAAATTAGATATGTTTATGTAAGAAAAAAAAATATTTTGCTAATGAAATCAATATCGGAACATTTTTATTAAAATTCTTGTTCTAAAAATTATTAGCCAATTATAGCCAAGCTTATATCTATTTTCTGATTCCACCCGTTAAATTCAATAATATTTGTTATAAAATTATTATGGTTAAAATAATCAGGTAACATGTAAACCTGAAAAAGATGGCGTTGGTTTTTCTGTTTTTTTACAATAGTTACCTTGTCATTTTTGACTAAAAGCATTTGAGTCTGACTATAATACAGCACTACCATGTATTCTTTGCATTAAGTTTTGTTTTGGTTGATTTTGCAATATGCGGATTATTCAGGCAACTCAAATGGTTTTATTCTTTTGAATTTTCTTATGATACCCTCTTGAGGAAGTAGTCTTGCAGCGTCAGTGTTATAGGATATCGATGGAGCCTTTTCTGGTATTTTGGGCACATTTCTTTATTTCACTTGCGACTGTGTGGCTGCATGGCCTTTCATGTAGTCACTTAAACTGATTTTATTCAACTCATCTTATTAATAATATTTTACAGTTTAAATATTTAAGCAAGCAGGGCTTGCGGTGTGTCTCTTCGATTTGGTTTCAAGTAGTTTGTTGTCTTCTTTGATATTGTTAAACTGTAACTGGAGTTGTTGTACCAAGATATGACAATGTATCGATTACAGGCAGATTACATAATTTTGTTGTAGGACATTTAATTTCTCCTTTGATAGTAGAAATCATGGCTGCATTTACAAGATTATCTTTATCTGGGTGAATTTCCTTGATTCGACTCCTTGCCCACATCAAAGGAGGTAAGTTATCATCTTTTATCAGCACTAAGTCAACCACCGTTATGTTTGTATGTCTTTATTTTACAAATCATTTTCTGGTGGATCCAATAAGCATTACCAGCTAACCCTAAACCTCTTAACATAGTTTATAACAAATCTTTTCAGTTATAACAAGAGCTTATCAGTCTCTATATTGTAACTGCTTGTAAATATTAGGTTTTAATGAAAAAGTAAATGTGTAATATTATTTTAAAGCAATTCATTTATCGCTGCATTGACGGCACTGACGAGTTGATGTTGAATGTTGATTGCATACACTCTTTTAGCACGTTCCACACGATTGTTTTTGCATTCTTGATTTAGCATATGGACATAAGCGGCATCTCCGACGCTTGGCATTATCATTTGACAAACTTGGTCCCGCAACTTCTTCGCCGATGTCCTGTACATGCCTCAATACTTTCGATATTGCTTGGCAACTCCCGGTTTGAAGTTTTGGATTATTGGCCCGTTTTGTTTTATCAGTGGTGTAACTAATTCCTCACCAAGAGCCATTAGAAACCAATTTCTTTTATTTGATTTTTTTGAATTCCAATTAGGAAATTTTTTGCACCATATAACGTATGCTGCGATATTTGATACATCTAGAAAATTCATAAAAAATAAAAAAGGCCAACGGGTCTGTCTTACTCTTTATCATGTATTTATGAACCATCTGATCAAGGGTATCGACACCTGACTTTATTTCATTATAATATTTATTTATGGCTGATATTGGTTTTTCATCGCTTTCAACTATAATTTCGGCATTGTGGTGCATAGATAAAAATAAAACAGCCTTCCCAGGTTTAGGAACATGTGATGCTATTGTAAATGCCTTTTTAAAACCAAATGTGTTGCATGTGTTGTTTTTTCACAACGTTCCAACCAACCTCAATTCATTCGATAATAAGGGTTCTACCAATTCAATACTGATAAAGTAGTTATCCATTGTAATATTCCGATTTATTCGAAAAAATGGCGTGTACAAACGTTCAACAATATTTTGCACTAAACCAACCGCTCTGGTATTGCTTCCTTGCCTGTATATGATATGCCCATTAGTGGATATGCAGTTTTTGAATCGCAAATCCACCAAATTTTTATTCCGTACTTATTTGGTTCACTTGGCATGTATTGAATAAATGAGTAACAAGCTCTGCAAGGCATCACTTGCTCATCAACAACTGTCAAATTTTTTTATGGTAGTATGTAATACTTGACCAGATTTTTATTTACGGCTTCCCATACATCACGAATGGTTCAGAGCTAATCCGTCTTTTGTCTTTCACTATTTGTTTATTTGTCATTGAAACGTAAGAAGTTCAGTATATTCTCAAAACGGATCCCAGAAACTTCGGTAATTTTTTTTGGTCCATTTTAATTATCCAGCAATAATCAACAGACCTATAAACGGATACAACTCGTCCTCATCCAAGTCTTGCCATTTTCTATTTACACCTAACCCTTTTTTTTGCTAATGCGTTTGTGTACTTGATAATAATTTTGCAAACTGAATCAGTTATAAACAATTTGAAACAATCCACTGGATTTTCAATGTTATATCCGGGTGTGGAAGGTCTACCTTGTCTACAGCTCCACGTATGATGTTATGACCACCCGTTCTTGCCTGAACAAGCGGAATCTTATGTATTGAACTAGCTCTACCTATCTAGCAGAGTGATCTATTTCATCCTCCACTTCAGAGGCTTATAATTTCCTCTTCGGAATCACCCACATGTACGTTCAAATAATTTTGTGGTTCTGCAATAACAATTGCATCCGCTTCATCACTTTCGTTTAAAATTCCCATTTCTAAAATTTCAGCTACGGTTAGCGCTCTGTTTGACATTTTCTGTAAAACATGACAGAAATAAATATACGAGTAATGTGACATAAAATATTGATTTGATTTGATTGATTTTGAATGTACGACCAAGTTCTTAGGCTTGAGTTCCCGGATGACGCCGGGTCCACCGTACACACTTTTTTACACATAACAAAACCGAAGGATTGGATAGGTTAGTTAAGTGGGACAGAATCGGCCCGGTTACAGACACCTAGGTATAGCCGATAGTTAGTAACACAAAGACAACACAATTCTAATCTACTAGATGAAGGATAAAGGCTTAATAGGTTAATGGATAACGATGGTATTGGTCTTCAACAATTGCTTCTTTAAAACGGCAACCTAAGAAAAAATATTATTATTTCACATGCATCTGGAATTTTCCTGAAATTTAATTCTATTAATACTTTTCGGCTTCCTAACCAAAATTGGTTGACTCGACCCGTTACAGACACCTATGTAAAGTCGTTAGTAATAAAATGACAACACAATTCTAAACTACACAATCAGCAATTACAATGAAGCATTAATTCACAGCAATTAATTTCCTGAAATTAAATTCTAAATTCATATTTTCCGGCTTCCTAAATAATTGAAACATTTATTAATTTAATCATTCTGCAACTCCGCAACTTACAGTAGAATTTCCTGAAACCAAAGTTATTTGAACTATATTCAAAATAACTCTAAAATTCATTAGTATTTAACCGTTGAATTGGGCGAACACGAAATAGCAACAAAAAAAACACATTAACTAGATTAACTACCGGATTGCATTCAAATATCCCTTAAAATATCCATCCATGAAAATATCCTAAATAATTTAGAATTCGCAAAAATTTCGTATGTTTACTAAAAATTTTTTATAAAACTGATGAATTTTTCCCGACGCCCATCCTTTTTCACAAGGAAACAAATACTTTTATCACTATTTTTGCACTAGTTCTGGAACTTCTTCTACGTTTGCTGGGGATATATCACATACAATTAATCTCAGACATGACACATGCGACTCGTCTATGACTTGTCACCTCGTATTAGACTTGTCATAAACGATTCATCTCAGACTGGTAACAAACGTAGATTAGTAATTAGTGTGTCGTCAATGGCTTTCCTGCTGGAAGGTAATATTTAAGTAAAGGCAACTAGATAAAATTTGAAAAAATTATTCTAAAATGAATGACAAATAAGTTTATTTTATAATTTTTATAATTAAATAAAAATCGTACCAGTATCTTAAAAGAGGGATAATATGTACTCGTATATTAAATATATTTGAATGAGATTTCCTGAGAACCGAATAATTTTAATATAATAGCTCGGCACTGTACATGTAGATTAATATTTAGGGTTGATTTGAAATTGGGAATTAATAATTATAATTCTTGTACTAAAACAGTCAAGATTGGCAACGTTGCATTTTATGACAAACATCCAGTCGTTGGTGTATTGAAGTATACAAACCTTCTCTTTCTTTTGAATAATTATATTAATTATATCAAATATTTCTAGCTTTTCAGTTACATAGATATAACGAAGTTGCCGATAAACAATTCGTTATGTTAAGATTGTTAAAATCCAAAATCCAATGCAAATAATATTTCTTTTTATAAAGCTAAAATATCGCTAATAAGCTGTGAGAAAATACTAGTAACCCATTGAGTGTCACAAAATGGCAATTTTGCGGTAAATAATAGGATTCGTTACCAACTCCAACATAGTTGCAATTAATCTTGCAAAAATGATGGATTATGAAGGAAATAAACTATAGAAAACAGCTAATCACAAATTACCTACACTATATTCTCAATGCACGGAAGAAATACGGAAACGGAAAATTCTATCGCTAATCAAACCAAAATAAAAATATAACAATTTATTACACAAACGCTGAATAATAGGATGAAGGAACATCACCAAAATAGCTCTCTCCGAAAATCTCCGAAATCAAAGCGTGGAAGAAACCACCTCTACAAACAATCGTAGTAAAATGTACCAAGAGAATTATGCAATCTCCATCCAGGAGCTAAAATTACCTCGAAACGATCCCAACAGACGGCATGAATCTTCCCACCATGAAACCACTACCATCCACCAAGCGACCTCCTGCCAACACCACCATTCAACAAAAACCACGCTTCACAAAGCCGTGACGAATCCATGACAGATCACAAACGAACCATGGCAACCCTACAGCTCAAAAACTTCAGCGTACGACCGATCATACCAAAACTCCCAAAATGATTCAGCCCCCGTCAAATCGACGGCAAACTCCAACAAAAACACCCGAAGCATTCAGCAAAGAAACCCATTTGGACATACAAATCCAACATTCAGGCAATGATTCAATACAAAACTGCAAATCCGCCCGCATACACTAACAAATGAGAACTACCTCAAGTCCTAAACAAAACAACTCAAAACAGTCAAAAATACCTTATAAATACAGGTAACGACAGAACACACATGAACACAACTCTCCGCAAGTTGAGAAACACAACGTTCAACGAACAACCACCACAAACCGCAGACACCGAGCCATTACTCACCATGAACGAAACCCATTCAAATCACTCCAAATATCAAAAAAGATTCACTGCAATACAGCTGCAGCACATCCTCGCCGCACATCCTGTGTAAACCAATCACACACATACACCACTCGTCAAAATCTAATCCAGTTTTCGCACCACAGAGAAAAAGTATAACCCCCTCCCAATCGCCAAAAATATACATTCCTTTATATGTACAATATTCATTTTGCGCGATCTCGACCTGCGACAACATCCACCCCTTGCCGATGACGCCAACCCAGGTCGACAAGGAGAGGTCAACGTCAGCCGCCTCTCCACAACGACGGCAAAAAATCTCACAAAGTTAACAAAAGTCTAAATTATTATACATATAACAAATCAATAAATTATGAACAATTAAAGCCTAATCGACTTTCCCAATTCACAAATTGAATCATCCACATTCAAGAACATTTAGTGCAAATCCAAAGAAATTCGCCCATTTAGACAACGTAATACGAAGTCTTAGTGTAATCCACTACAAAAATAACGGGTGTTTTTTTAGGAGGTTTGTTTTTCCGATAGATGTCGTTTTATTTTATGACAGTTGTTTTGACAGCTCAAAGTGGCATTTCTACTCAGTATTGTTTGGCAAATCATTATGAATAGGTTAACTCCAGAACAACGTTTTCAAATCGTGGAAATTTATTTTCAAAATCAGTGTTCAATTAAAAATGTTTATAGAGCACTTCGTGAATTTTATGGTGCACATAATCGTCCGTCAGAGACCACCATAAAGAACGTAATTACCAAATTTCGGTCTACATTCACTCTTTTGGATGCCAAGCCACCGACAAGAATGAGAAGAGTTCGTACAGAAGAAAATATTGCTGTCGTTGAGGCCAGTGTCGAAGAAAACGACAATTTATCGATTCGTCGTCGTGCTCAGCAAATTGGACTTTGTCCATCGACTTTATGGAAAATTTTACGTAAAGATTTGGGTTTGGTGCCATACAAAATTCAATTGGTGCAAGAATTAAAGCCACACGACCATCGTTTGCGCCGTGAATTCAGTGATTGGTCGTTAAATCAATTGAACGAAGATCCATTTTTTTACCGTAAAATTCTCTTCAGTGATGAGGCGCATTTTTGGTTAAATGGATACGTCAACAAACAAAATTGTCGCATTTGGAGCAAAGATAATCCACACGCCGTTCTAGAATTACCAATGCATCCTGATAAATGTACTGTTTGGTGCGGTCTATGGGCTGGTGGGATCATCGGTCCATATTTCTTTAAAAATGAGGAAGGACGACGCGTTACCGTGAATGGAAATCGATACAGAACCATGTTAAATGAGTTTTTGTTGTCAAATCTTGAAGATATGGATATGAATGAAATGTGGTTTCAACAAGATGGTGCCACTTGCCATACAGCACGTGAAACAATCGACTTATTGAAAGAAACTTTCAACGACAACATTATTTCGAGAAATGGTCCGGTGAATTGGCCTCCGCGTTCGTGCGATTTGACGCCACTCGATTACTTTTTGTGGGGATACGTGAAGTCATTGGTTTATGTGGATAAACCTCAATCGATTGACGCTTTGGAAACCAATATTCAACGTGTCATTGCTGACATACGCCCTCAAATGCTTGAAAAAGTGCTGGAAAATTGGACCTCCAGAATGACATTTGTGAAAAATAGTCGTGGTAGCCATATGCCAGAAATTGTGTTTAAATGTTAAATGCCAAAAAATTATCTACCAAATAAAAAAAAATTTTGGTCATTTCATAATTTTATATGTGTTTTATTCAAAAAAAAAATCGGCAACCTCTTAAAAAAACACCCTTTATAAATACAACCGTTTTGTTTATATTTTGCGCATCCCATATACCATATTTTCACTTATATGTGTATCCTTAAATAAAAAAATTAAAAGAAATAAGGATTTCAGTACAACATGCAATAAAGACTTGATATCCAAATTTTAAATTAGCTTTTTGGTCGTGATTTGTTCAACTTTTCCAAGAAAATACCATCTACTCATATAACGAAATTCAACAAAATCACTGTGTACATAAAAAACTATAAACAATACGTATGCGAGAGAAAAACAAAATTATAAAAATTAGAGACCACGACAGTATTTTTCATAGAAACAGATTACATAGAATGAATGCTAGCAACTGTCGTCACAAACTGTTTCATACCACAACAACACAAATAACTCATCCATACGATTCATTGATTATTATGTAATAAAATATAATGTATAATGTAAAATAAAGTAATAAAAATAACACTTATCTTAAGCTTCCTTTGTAATCAAAAAGTCCTACAAATTGAATATTAACATACAATGCGTACGATGCATTCAAACAACGGTGTCGAAAAACATATAAACGAAATTGTTATATATATATATCCTACACCATTGCAAGCGCACCGCACACAAATTAATATATTAACACAATACGTATAACTTTTCACTTTACTCATTACTTCTTTACACACAAATTATTATTAATATTATTATTTATTTATTTCATAAGACATATATTAATAAATAATATTATGATTAATATTATAATTAATCAATTATTAACACATATTTAAACTATTTATTTATTTATTTAAAGGAGAGACAAAAATCACGTCTTTCCTTTACGACGTTCAATCGCCGACCGTAAATATTATACTCACGAGTAATGTGACATAAAATATACAATAAAATTACTTACCAGTAATCAACAAAAAAAAACGAACACGCAAAGTTCAACTTGCACACGCAACGAATTGCAACTCACACTTCACTAAATGATACACACTGAATTAAAACATTCGCTATTCAAAACAATTATACATCCACTATTAGCTGACTGCACTATTTCATTTATATTAAATAAGGATAGCGACTTACACAGACTCTGTTTAAGAATTTATGTAAAAAACAACAAAAGCGCGATAAGTAACGGGATTATTTTACAAAACTATTTTTTTACTCTTTTCCTTGTAAAATTACCGGTAAATTGAGATTAGAGGGAACTTTCATGCGCAAAGAAAAGTGTGTTAGAAATGTATACATAGGTGATGCTTCAATGATTTTACTGCAGCCTCCCATAACCAAAAGTGCCATGTAATGCTCTACATTGAGAAATGATCCGAATCTTCTCCCAGTGTCGTTGGTTTTGGATTAGAAGTTTGTGTGTCTTAATGAAGTTCGTACCTTATCACGAAAAGCAAACTATAAAATTTTAAAACCGCAAGATGTTAGCTACAATGTGTTCAAATTCTGCAGGACAATCAAATAAGGCCGAATATCCAGAGTAAGTTCAATAAGATATTCGTAAAGCGACCATTGCAATTTGGTGAGACAGACGTTGAACAGCGGAATCAGATTCCAGACGACCGAATTACATTTAGAAAGTTATATTTCAAACTCATTAGTTAGACTAGAGAATATCTAGCCTTCAGCGATTAAGCTGAACTTATGATGCCAAATTATATAAAAGCGATTAAAAATTTATTTCTAATGGCATGATACTAACTGAAACGTAAATAAAGATGAAATCAAGGAAACTCAATAGCTATTTTGATTCATTTTAAATATTCTATCATTTTATTGCTTACACTTAAGATGTGCAATTACTATTTATTTATTATTTTAATTTAAGCTGGTTGTGCATAACGGTAGTGCATGAAACGATTTCGAACAAAGGAATATTTATGAACTAATTTGTCAGAAAATTCGACAAAACATTTCCAATTCCTTCGGCCACCGCTAACGAAAACAAAAAATCCGTCAATATCACCACAACAGTTCACTTACAATTCAGCATCATGTGCAAAACGTTCGAGATTGTTCATCAAACCCCACCAATACACTTACCAGAACCTACAGATTAGGATAGCTCCGACTTAAATCGAACCGCCAAAAATGGTTCGTAAAACAGCTGACCAGTAATTTGTGAACAAATATTGGCATACAAAAAAAAAGCGGATTGAAACGTAGAATAAACTTTTTCACAATCTGAAATGTTAGCACATCACAGAGTGGTTACACCATGCTAATGAAGTTTATCCTAAATTAATCCTAAATTATAATAATGGCGGTTAGTACTATTTTAGGAAAAAATTCATACCTATACTGAGAAATATGAAGTTTATTCTATAATACAAAATAAACGAAAATGTAAAGATGTATTAGTGATTTGCGAACATTTAGGCGATTTTACAACATTGTTAGGTTTACAAATAATTTCATTTCACAATGTTTATATTAGGATCAACTTGCACAACAAAGAAATTATGTTATGCTAGAAGTAACTAAACATCGTTCAAAGATTTTATCAAAAAAAGTAAAAATACGATCAAATAAGAGGGTGAATTATCGGAAAACAATAATCGTTAAGATCTTATGCACTTTATCCCTACTAAGTACTCAAAATTAAAGTAAGATAGTTATAGAAATACTAAATAATTTAAATTCATCAACTATGTAATGCTAACCAAATTATAATTCCGATGGAGCTCGCATACCTAAAATGACATTCTTGTGAAGAACGGAATTTCTTAGAAATTTTGATTCTAAGAAAATTAGTATTTCAAAATTTTCACCGATCGGCAAACTTGTCACTATAATATTTTGGTAGACCCATATGTGCACTCTACTTGTGCCAAGCCGATTAAAATTCTAATGGAGTTCGCATACCTAAAATGACATTCTTGTGAAGAACGGAATTTCTTAGAAATTTTGATTCTAAGAAAATTAGTATTTCAAAATTTTCACCGATCGGCAAACTTGCCACTATAATATTTTGGTAGACCCATATGTGCACTCTACTTGTGCGAAGCCGATTAAAATTCTAATGGAGTTCGCATACCTAACATGACATTCTTATGAAAAACGGAGGTTCTTAGAAATGTTGATTCTAAGAAAATTAATATTTCAAAATTTTCACCGATCGGCATACCTAAAATGACATTCTTGTGAAGAACGGAATTTCTTAGAAATTTTGATTCTAAGAAAATTAGTATCTCAAAATTTTCACCGATCGGCAAACTCTTCACTATAATATTTTGGTAGACACATATGTGCACTCTACTTGTGCGAAGCCGATTAAAATTCTAATGGAGCTCGCATACCTAAAATGACATTCTTGCGAAGAACGGAATTTCTTAGAAATTTTGATTCTAAGAAAATTAGTATCTCAAAATTTTCACCGATCGGCAAACTCTTCACTATAATATTTTGGTAGACCCATATGTGCACTCTACTTGTGCGAAGCCGATTAAAATTCTAATGGAGCTCGCATACCTAAGATGTCTATCTTATGAAAAACGGAATTTCTTAGAAATGTTGATTCTAAGAAAATTAATATTTCAAAATTTTCACCGATCGGCAAACTTGTCACTATAATATTTTGGTAGACCCATATGTGCACTCTACTTGTGCGAAGCCGATTAAAATTCTAATGGAGCTCGCATACCTAAAATGACATTCTTTTGAAGAACGGAAATTCTTGGAAATTTTGATTCTAGGAAAGTTAGTATTTCAAAATTTTCACCGCTCGACAAACTTGCCACTATAATATTTTGGTAGACCCATATGTGCACTCTACTGACATTCTTGTGAAGAGCGGAATTTCTTCATTAATTCTCTATCATTAATTCTCTTATGTGAGAAGTTTTAAATGATTTGGTAACATAAGAAATCAGTAAGGTGCCATAAAGAGATAAAAACGCCTATATTTTTAGTAGAAGTCTGAACTCACGGAAAAGTGGAACTGTGCTGGTCCTTACAGAACGGTTATAAATTAATTTAACAATCCGTTTCTGTGCAATATAGAGATCGTCAATATGTGTGTCTGAGACAGACATAAGTTGTCCTCTTACATTAAATAAAACAGACGGAACTACATTACATTCAATCACACAAAATTTATTCATCACACAAATTACACCTCACTGGCAGAATCTTGACATTGAATAACCATTGATAATAATCTTGACATTGAAATATTTTCGATCTGTAAAACATAAATTTTTGTTAAAATGTAATCGCAAATGTGTACTTACCAATCTCCAATATTAATTGAACATCTCTGTTTACTATATCTAGATTAGGATTAAATAATAATTAATTAATTAATGTATTTTAAGTTAAATCAAAACAAATAATTTATAATGAATTACTTACGATTTCTTGTTTACATAAAGGTGACAGCTGTTTTGATTGCAGTAATTGTTAAACTTTTAGTACTCAACTTAATTGGGTGCATTCTATAATTAGTAGATTATCTGTTTTTCCTTTATCTTGTAAAAACTCTGGCCTTGTTTCATTGGCGTTCATACAAGACGGATGTGCTGCATTATTATAATCAAAATACAACTGCTGATAACATAACTTATAAAATATATATAAAAAATTAACATGGTGGTTTGTATTACAGAAGTGGTTTAACATTAATCGAATTCCTAAACTATTGGTTCCGCGTGCTGAATATTATTAGCTCCTTGGAAAATAAACCAAGCATCGATTCACCTTTTCAACCGAGCATCGATTCATGTATCTTGAGTTCATCGTAATATCTAGTAGCTGCACGAATAATGTGAAACATAAATCCCACACCTACTAGAGATGCCATATATAATTATCGTTTAACCAGAGCAGTAAGAACAGAACGGTTTCAAATTTTAAAATTTATAAACAGCAGCGATAACGCTTTTCTTGACTTTATAAAGGTGAGAATCCAAATTTAGTTTAGTTATTAAGTTGAAAGCACCGTGGAGAGCAGGGATTTCTGTTGCATAAGTAGCCATGAAACGTCAATGTATTTGGGACAATTACTACGTATCGCTTAGAGCCAACCGATGGTAATAAAACCATTTACTAAGTTTTGATAAATCACTTTGTAATGCAAGTTGAGATTCTGATGAATTTCAATCAAATGGATAAGTCAACGCGAGGTCGTCGGCGAACGCTGTGGTCTGACCCAATTTATTGATTTCGAAAATGGAATTAAAGTAAATAAGAAATAGCAGGGTCCAAGCACAGAGCCCTGGGGAACACCACAACTCAAGTTACTTGGGTCACTGATAGAGCTTTCCACTTCAACCACTTGACGACATTTTTTAGGATAACTATCAAACCAATCTAGTATGACGCCTCTCACCCCTATGAACCTCAAATTCGTAAGCAAAATGTCGTTAACACTAACGAATGCTTTGGATATATCTTGAAATAACAGTAGGCTTTTGTGACTTGTTTATGGCCAAATATATATAACTTAGAAAGTGCAACAATGTCGCAATGTTTCTCGTTTAGAAATTTAATGTTACCGAGATAATTGAGCAATCTGCGCTTCATCATTTTCTCAAATAGTTTAGAAAAAGTACATAAAAGAGCTATGGGCCTATAGTTATTAAGCACCAATTCATCTCATTTTTTATAAAGCGGTATTACCAGGGCTAGTTTAAATACGCCTGGAGAGATTCCTCTATCCAGGCTCAAATTAAACAGATATTTCACAATATCCAATAAATACCAAGAACAATTTGTCACTAAAAAATTGTCAATCTCATCAATACCTTTGGATGGTTTGTTTTTTAATTTCGGATATAAGTTCAACCGATTGTATTAGTTCAAGATGTCATATAACTATTGGAAGAACCCGTTGTATATCTTGAGAAATCATGGAGATCGGTGCATAATGTGGTATTGTGGTATTGAGGATGTAACATTTATAAAAAAGATATTAAATTCATTAGAAATGGCTAACGAACCAGAAACAACCAAATCTGCGTTTAATTTTCTAATGCGGATTATTGGGCTTTGGCCTAAGTTTTTTCCTAGAACCTCATCAATTAGTTTCCAAGTTTTTTAGAGTTATTACCTGCTGAAGAAAATTTTTTTTTGTAATGATTATTCTTTGTAGCCCTAACACTGCTCTTCACTTACACTTGGATTACACTTTAGTTTCTTCGAAAACTTGTGAAGCTTTTTTATTTGACGTAAAAAATGTCAGTTCATCCAGTGTTATGAGTGAGTTTTCTAGTGTTATCAATAGCTACTGTATAACGTGAAGAAGCGATGTACGATTCAAGAATGCCAAGAAATGTTTCGAAGGCTAAGTTGCAGTTAGCTTCGCAATAAATTGAATCCCAAGTTTCAAGCAGCAAAGAATTTTTAAATAATAATTTACTCTAGAATAATCCGCATTACTGCCTAACGTAATCATGCGACAAGTAGAGCTTGATATTTTTAACTTAAAATTGTTTAATGAGCTTTTTATTTTAAATTAAAGTTAACAGTAATTAGCTCAGTTTTAAAAACTAACTTTATTATTTCTTTAGCTTTCGGAACCTTTTCGGTTCCATTCTCAAAAGAACCGAAAATGTTCCGAAAGCTAAAGAAATAATAAAGTTAGTTTTTAAAATTGAGCTAATTACTGTTAACTTTAATTGATATTTTTAGTTTAGTTAAGTTGTGATCGGTAATACCCAAAGGTAGGTTATCGACTTCGAACGCATAATTCTTTACCGATTTTACAAATACATGATCGAGACATGATTAAGCTCTAGTTGGCGTATTTATTAGACAAAGGAAACCGTGAGCCGCTAGTGTTTGATATGCGTAACTTTCCGTAAGGTTCATTAAAATTGATATTAATATCGCCTAATATTATAATGTTGTCTTGTTACTAGATAGCAGAAATACATATATCGAGGTCATTACAGAATGAAGTTTTGATAAAAAAAAACATTTTTTGCAGTATTTACTATGTTTGTGGTAAAATTAGGGCGCGTGTTGACCATAAGTGCATAACATACACACCTCAGCAATTTTTAAATAGGTTTCAGTATTTTGTGCAAAAAGTACGAGTATGTAGAAAAATGTTTGAAAACCACCTTAAAGTTAAATATTATGAACAACAGTTTATTATTTATTGTCATGTTGAGAGTAAAAAAAATTATTGGACGAGCTGAACTGTTCCAAATAAACGACGATCTGTTTGATTTATTAGATTAATTGAAATATTTAATGCTTCAGCTAATATTATTTACATAAAACTAATTCAATCAACATAATAAATACGTAAACCAATTCTTCACTAGAAAGAATAAAAAATCGATTAGCTTCCCAGCGAATATGGAATAAGTTCATTCCTTCATACGTAGAAAATATATAGACCAAAAATATCGTTGAAATCAACACCACAGCGACACAGGTACAACATAAAAGTTTTTCACACATTTTCCAGGTAATCTACAATACAATAAAATAAAATAACAACAACAAATGTAAACAATACCGCCTACAAATTCGTTTCTCATTCTCCATAATAGAGAAACTACCGGATCCTGTGTAGCAAAGAATAAAAAAAATATTCACAAATTATTTTCTAAAAATTAAGCCTCCCAAAAAGTAAATAAAATCCAATTTCGAAAATAACCATCCTCATCGTCGTCGCTACTTTTGTTGTTTCCGATATAACAACATCGTATTTTGATTGTCGTCGTTGAGCATAGAACCTATTTCGATTTTATATCAGCATCCAGCCGGAGGTGGGTCATAATGGTGTGTACGTAAGGCCATAAACAGAATAGTGTTTTTTCACATCTTTTTCTCATTCGGTATCTTAAATATCTTTTTAAGATATCTCAAAATAGATGTTATGTGTATGTGTGTGTGTGTGTGTGCATCTAGAGAATAAAATAATGAGTTGATACACAACATTCGCATCTACGTATATTACGAAAAGGGTACATTTAAGGCGCTGTGTGTCTGTTTATTTTATTTATATGGATCCATATATGTAAGTTTTGTCGTTTGTAATAAAACTCAAATTAAGGATAATCCTAGAAAATTCTTTGCTTTTAAAACGTTTTTTCTTCTGATCTGTTTGTCTATATCCGTATAACTAGATAGACGGATATAGTGAAAATATATGTTACATAAATAAATGAAGGATGATGATATGCTGAAGATAACATAAGTATCTTATCTTTTGAAAAGGATTCATAACAAAAACAACAACCTTTATATATAGATACTCGTAAGTTCCTGGTATTTATTACGTAATGGTGTGATTATTTTACTATCTCGATATAATTATAATATTACGTAATGGCAACAAACACATACACAAAATCGAATATTTTAAATTGTAATGGATTTGGTTTGCAGCAGCATACCTTCTAAGAATTTTAAATTAGATTTTGTACATATATAAAATGTACAACAAAAAAATTTTCAAATATTTCTTATAAAAAAACATAACAAAACAAAAATTTCGAAATTGAAAAATATTTTGTCGAAAACAATTCCAAATATAAATAAAATTTCGTAGAAAAATTTAATAACTTTGGTACATGACAATATATCACTGATAAAATTATACTCGAACTCATTTTGTCGTTCTGTTTTCGAAAAACTAAAAATGACAATATTTTTGTTCGTTAACAGACAGGATATAATAATAAATAAGAAAATAATTTTAAAAGGAATTGAGCGAGTTGTGGTATGTGGAGATTATTGAGGGTGGTAGGTTGTGGTTGCCGGTAGTATAAAAGGAAAACTTTCTCATTTGATTATACAACAACCGACATACATAAAAAATAAAATATTAAAAAATTCTATAATAAATTTCATCTGTCAAAAAGTTTGAACATTTCTGTTCGAATTTCTTTTGTCTTTTCTTTTATTTTAAAATATTTATCTAGAGCAAAGCTTTTATGTCTGTTTACGGGCAAATTATGTTGATAAGATAGATATTTAGCTCGATTTATCGATATTGGTTTAGCAACGCAGTCAATAAATGTTTGGTCACATAATTAAAATTTCTACTTGCAAAACAGTATAAAGTGTAATCGTGGATTTAAATGAATAAACTACGAAGCTGGTCTTTTACAATTATTTAATACTTTAAAGAATAAAATAGCTAGGGTATATTGCTCTTATATGTTGTGTCGAACACCTAAATTCAATTATTTATTTCACTAAAGAACGTAGAAGATCAGAATGAATCAGATTTTACTATACCACAACATAGGTAAACTTAACGATTTAAGTTAAGATAAAAAATACCCACTAACAAAAGTTCGACATTCATATTACCAAATGTTATGAGGCCTTAACTAGCGTCAATTGAAGTGAAGAAATTGATGATGAATTTCCCCCGAACCAAGCACAATATTTGCAAGTGCAGTAAAGTGCTACTTCCGATTTTCAACGCTAGAAGAACGTTTAAAATTCAAACAAGCCTTTTTTTAGAAAAGAAAGTATTATTTGTCCAGTGGATTTCATGTCAATTAATACCGCCATTTTCGTTCACGCACACACCATTTACGACGCAATTAAAGTATACCTACACCATCTTCACATTGCAAGTTCCATGTCAACCTGGACACTGACACGGACGGTGGGTGGCGCTGAATTATGCAGACGGTCTTAGTTGTGTTTATTAACATCACCGATCATAATCGATGACATAAATTCGCTTTGCATCCGGACTCTGGTGGGACTCGAACCCTGTATCTCCCGGTCCAAGTGCCTAAGCTTTAACCATTGCACCACTTGTCCGATAAAAAAGCCTTAAGTTAGAAAACTGATGCGTAGCGCTAAACGCCAAAAAAGTAGCTCTAAATCAAAATTTTACGTTCCATGCGACACAAAAATGATAGAAAAGAATTAGATGATTAGATTGATAGAATCAATTTAAAAAAAATTGTGTGCAGTTCACACGCACTAGAAATGAAACTTTCCGGAATCTAAGCAGCCAGAGAATGAGAAGAATGCAGTATCAGGAGTGGGATTATTAAAGGGTGTATTCATCATAATACAACACAACAAACAAAATTTCGATGTTTTTTTAACATTTTATTATTTCGACTCCATGTTTTCTTTTTCGACGAATGACACGATTGGTTTATGGTAACTAAAATAGGACACGAGTGCGCTAGTTTGAATTCTATCAACATATCGTTGAAAGACTGCGTCGATAACAGTTTTTGATCGCGTTGTCGATTCAGTACGACTGCTGCACATTTTTAAATTTAATTCTGTATTGAGGAATTGAATGAAAGAGAGCGCCGTATCTAATGCAAAATTCACATTGAAATCCCCCCTCAAAATCATTGGGATTGTATCATATTTTTTTTTTCAGAATCCGCGATACTTTTGGCGTATGCTTTATCAAATTCTCGTGGATAAATTGAATATTATTTTCCATCGATTGGTTGGGAGAAATGTAAATTGCCGCAATAATTATAAATGTGTCATAGTCTAATTTACTTTCGCAAGTACATATTTCTCCCACTTTAGAAACCTGAACCGACAAGGATTCCAGTTGAAGTTCATTGATGTCAATTTGTGAGGTGACAACACGGGTTCCATAATTTACATTATGATAGATTGCAACGCCACCTTCCCTTATATTTGGCCTTTTATATTGATCGACAATATCGAAATTTGGAATCTCTACAATGTTCTCATTATCCACACACGTCTCCGAAAAAAATCAGAAAATTCGACGACGAAACTTTGACAGTTGAAGGTAAATAGTGACAATCCTTTCCGTATTTATGAAAAAAATCATTTTTTAATAGTCTCAAGTCTATTCAGGTTCAGCCTTTGAAATTCAGCTTGCAATTCCAGTGTGGATACTGTTGCTCTTCGACCATGATAAAAAATTTTATCATTTTTTTTTCGGAACAATATGTAACCCTTGAATCGATGTTACTCGTGATAGTGTGACGTACAGGAGCTGTTGAGCATGTGTTTTATCATATCCATATACAATTTCATCAAGTGTACCTCCCTGGGACTTACGAATTGTTATTGCACACGCAGAAACTAGTGGAAAATGATTACGTTTTAAAATCACTGTTTTATTAGGCACTAATGGTATAGAGGATGTTTTCAGATCGATTGGTACTGTCAGTCGACTAAGATTGTGTCTTTGTATTGATGCCACTGCCTTTCTACGGATTTTTTCACCAGTTTTGGGAAAGCCATGGAATTCCAGCCATAAACGACCTAACTCTCGTTTGTCGTTATGTTCGATATAAATCAATTTTCCTGTCGCACCATTCACCAATCCATCTGATACGTCGATATTAGTCGTTATGATGTATGGTTTTTTTATAACCAATGATTGTTTTGGCGTCAGCCTGGCGAAATACCGATTTATGATTTCGACGCGTACGGAATGGCGTAAGCCTAGCGAAATACCGTTTATTTCACGTACACAAAATTATTAAGATAAAGCCAACAAATTATTATTATATAATTGGACAATTTATTATTATAGAATTATAATTATTATTATTATCTAAAATGTTCCTCACCTCACCTGACGGTCTCAAAATCGCAATAGAAAGAAATTATATTTTTTTGATTGACAAGTAAAGAATTGAGCAAAAATTTAAGCAAAAGGAAAACATATTGTGTTTTTGCTAATTATGAGACGTCAAATAAGGCAATTTCAAGTGTAATTAGCATTTGTTACTTTGTTCTGACGTAAGTTACTAATAATAAATATTTTGACATTTTATGTAATTCAACTAATTTAGTTTCCAATTTTCAGAAATTTAAACTTACATGTAAGAATTTATATAACACAAGAAGGTAAATAAGAATATGTATCTATCTTAAATTTTTTAATTAATTTCTTTTTATTTTAATTTTAGGAATTCTAAACATACTGCCCCCAAAAAGAAATTAATTAATTTATACAGATACTAATCATTAGAAAATTTTATAGACAACAAAAAATAGAAATACATCACGTATTGTTCAATTAATCCACTGGAAGTGGACAGATTTTAGCTATAGGCCGTCGCAGCTCTCCTTTCATTGTTTTTATTGTAACCACTCGAGTTAAGCCATCTCGTCCTTCGTGTAAGTGAGTAACTCGTCCCATGGCCCACTTCGATGGTGGTAAGTTGTCTTCCTTTACAACAACCAGCTGATTGATGACGGGTTGTTTTTCAATATTTGCCCATTTGTGGCGTTGTTGTAATGACGTTAGATAGTCCGTTGACCAGGACTTCCAAAAGCCCTGAACGCGTTGTTGAATGTTTTGCCATCTGCTTAGCCGTGATTCAGGTAAGTGCGTGAGCTCTGGTTCCGGAATCGACGTTAAAGGTGCCCCGATTAAAAAGTGGCCTGGTGTTAATGGGTCGTATACGGTTGCGTCTTCACTTAATGGACATAGAGGCCTGGAATTCAGCACAGCTTCAATTTGCGCCAAAAGAGTACTAATCTCCTCGAATGTTAATGTTGTGGAACCAGCTACTCTATTCAAATGATGCTTCGTTGATTTTATGTTGGCCTCCCAAAGGCCCCCAAAGTGTGGGGCACTAGCAGGGTTGAATTTATGTTTAATTTTATTCTGTGTGAGAAATAATGAAACCGTATTAATATGGGTTTGATTTTCAAATAATTGATACAGTTCGTCTAGATATCGTCGACTTCCAACCAGATTGCTTCCATTGTCACTAATTATTTCTGTAGGAGCCCCTCTCCTCGCTATAAATCTCCTTAATGCTGCGATGTAAGCTTCTGTCGTCATATCGCTGACCAACTCAATGTGTACTGCCTTCACCGCGAAGCATATAAATAGTACAATATATCCTTTAATTATCTTCTTCCTGCCGCGACTATTGTCAGCCTTAAGGTATATAGGACCAGCCAGATCAACACCTGTTGACAGAAACGGTCTTCCAGAAGACACCCTTGATCTTGGCAGATTGCCCATCAGCTGTGTACGGGTTGCAGCCTTTTGACGAAAGCATACCATGCATTTGCTAACGTAGATTTTGACCATGTTTCGAGCGCCTAATATCCAAAATCGTTGACGGAGCAAACTCAATAATAAAGTGGGTCCTGGATGGAGATGTTTTTCGTGATATTCTGCAATATAATTTAAACTTATTATGTGATTTTTGGGCAGAATTAGGGGATGTTTAGTGTCAAAAGGGCATGATGACTCTTCTAGGCGCCCACCAACACGAATTAACCCATGTATATCTAAAAATGGATTTAACGAACGTATCGCACGATTTTTTAGTGAGCGGCCTGATTGAACTGCTTCGATTTCTTCTTGAAAGGTAGAGTTTTGTGCCCATTTTATGAGTAATCGATCGGTGGCTTGCATTTCGTCTAATGTAGGCGGTTCAATCCCTATGGTTAATGAGCTTAATTCTGGTGTATCCGACCTTGTTGCCCTTCTTAGCTTGTAATGATATCTGAAAATATAGCTCACGATTCGTTTAATTTTTGCAAATGATGAGAATTTTACAAATAGTTCATGAATAAAATCAAAATTTAACTGTCCATGAAAAATGTCTAAAGTCCGTTTACGTTTTTCTAGCTCACAAAACACTTCACTTTCACTAAACTGTAGATCATGAGTTGATAAGGAAGGCCAGGTGTTGCGATGAAGTTGTAACCAATGTGGCCCTTGCCACCATAATTTGTTGCCAACCAGTTTTGATGGTGTTATGCCTCTTGTCGCACAGTCCGATGGGTTGTCCTTTGATGATACATGGTTCCAAAATTGACGTGGTATATCTTCGAGAATTTGAGACGTCCGATTCGCAATGAATGTTTGCCATTTTCTGGGGTGCTCTGAGAGCCAAGCGAGTACGATCTTCGAATCGGTCCATGCGTGAATGTATTCAAACTTTACGGATAGTGATTCCTTGACCAATTTTACTAGTTTACAAAGTAGATAAGCTCCGCAAAGTTCAAGCCTTGGTAAAGATACCTGTTTCAATGGTGCTACCTTTGTTTTTGCCATTATTAACCTAGTGATGATGTCACCAGAATCCATTTCGACGCGCACGTAAATACAGCAAGCGTAAGCTAATTCAGAAGCGTCGCAAAATGCATGTAACTCTATGGTTTTTGCATGTTTCGTGGTAGATAGAGATCGAGGAATGCGAATTTTCTCGAGTTCCGGTAGCTCTTGTCTCATATTCCACCAGCTTTGTTCTATTTTGGCAGGCAGTTGGTCGTCCCATCCAAGTTTTAGTAGCCATAGACGTTGGAATAAAATTTTTATTTGGATCGTGGTAGGAGACAACCATCCCAATGGATCAAATAACCTTGCAGCTTCTGACAAGACGTTGCGTTTGGTTGCTTTTCGGTATTCCTCGAGATGCACCTTGAACTGAAATGTGTCTTCTTTTGGATTCCAATTTAGGCCAAGTGTTTTAATCCCAAATGATTCATCATCAAATTCCAAGGGTTTAGTTTCCTGGTGTTCCAACGGTATGCTATTGAGAAGTTCTTGCGAATTTGACATCCATTTTCTCATGTTGAAACCGCCCGCTTTACATAAAGCGATCGTTTGTTTATATAATTCAATCGCCTCTTCTGTATTATCAGCTCCGGAAAGTAAATCGTCCATATAAAGATCTTTATTTAGTACTGGTGCGGCTAATGGATAATCGCTTCCGTGGTCAGTCACTAATTGCTGGACAGATCGAACTGCGAGGAATGAAGCTGGTGTTGTTCCGTATGTGACCGTACACAGACGGTAGTGAGAGATGGGTTCATAAGCATTTTGTCTCCAGACAATTCTTTGGAAATCTCTGTCCGATTTATGTACCCACACTTGTCGGAACATTTTCTCCATGTCAGAAGAAATGGCTATAGTATTCAGCCTAAATCTAAGCAGTATGTTGACGAGATTTTGCTGAAGTTTTGGACCAGTTAGTAGAATGTCGTTTAATGACTGGCCAGAGCTAGATTTAGTTGAACCGTCGAATACCACCCTCAATTTAGTAGTTGAACTCGACATTTTTATGACTGCGTGATGAGGCAGATAATATTTCAAGTTCCACTGTAGGTTGACTTCAGAATTTGGAACCTTTTCCATGTGACCTAATCGAAGATATTCTGCCATGAAATCCTTATATGCGGTTTTTAAGGATTGGTCTCGTTCAAATTTTCTCTCCATGGAAAATAACCGTGTTATAGCTGCGTTAAATGAATTTCCTAGAGCAGGTGTATTTCGGAATGGCAAACGTACTACATATCTACCTGCTAGGTCACGACTATGATTTTCTGAAAAGATAGTTTCACATCGTTTATCTTCTAGAGATGGCTGTGGCAAGATGTTGATATCCTCCAATTGCCAAAATTTTTCGAGGGTTGAATGTAGATCCGTATGATGGCAAATCAGGTGATTACTATGGCATTCCGATTCTTTACTCTTTTGCTTTTCGTAAAATTGTCCACACAGTATCCAACCAAATATTGTAAGCTGGGCGATTGGATGGTTATCCGAAATAATACGGTCGCTACACAATATATTAAAGAAGGCATCAGCACCAATTATAATTTCGATTTGGCTAGGATGGTTGAATTGCGGGTCCGCTAGTTGTAGGCTTTGGATGTAAGTCCATTTCCTTATCTCGACTTTCCTAGATGGCACATTAGACGTAAGTCTGTTGAGGATTAAAGCAGAAACCGAAATGGTGTTTTCCGCATTATATCGGGAAACAAGTTGTAACTGTACTGCCCCCTTTGTAGTCCCAGCTTTCGCCATGGCTAGACCGTTAACTGAGATGCAGGAATGCGTTCTGGATAATCGTAGCCGTTGAACACAGTTTTCACTTATAAACGTAGATTGAGAGCCAGAATCTAACAGGGCTCTTACGACTTGCAGTTTGCCGGTGGCATCTTTAATGTAGATCAATGCTGTAGGTAATAACGTATGCATTTGGTTTCTAAAATTAGAAAATAGATTTTGAGAACATTGTATAGCTTTGTCTGTCAGGTGAGAATACGAATTAGGCTTAGTCGTGCTCGAAACAAGCGCGTGATGGCTTCCAATTGTTGTATCGTTGATTGGGGCGTTGGCAGCAGTGGTATTTTGTCGTTTAGACGTATGATCATGGAGCATTGTATGATGCGGCTGTGCACAGATTGAACATTTATAACTCGAAGAACACTCCTTCTCACTATGATCACTGCGCAAACAATTCATACAGACTCTGTGGTTATCAATAAATTCCATTCTTCCTTTGTGATCAAGAGCTTGGAACCGGAAACATCTGTGAAGAAAATGCTTCGATTTACACATCGGACATGATATTGCTAGATACGTTGCGTGCGAAGATGTGGATTGCCGTTTGTTGGTAAATTGTGCAGGTTTAGCGACCTTTTGTGTTTGAGCTTGTATTGGTTGGCACGCTTCCAAAATGTTACACCTCTTGACTAAAAACTTTATAAGATTATTAAATGTTGGGTAATCGTCATCGTTTGACTCTTCAGCCCAATGCATGCGGGTTTCATTATCCAACTTTTCAACTAAAAGATATATTAGCCAAACGTCTCTGGTTTCTGCCTCCTTGCCGATTGCCTTTAGACCTCGAATTACCTCGTCAGCATTTTCAGTTAATTCTCTCAGCGTTTTGTTTCCTTTACTGATGACACCCTGCTGCATAAACCTGTTAATTAGTGCTTGTATAAGGATTTTAGGTTTGCTGTACCTTTCACTTAACTTCTCCCACGCATCGGGATAATTTGCATCGGTTACCGGAATATTCACGAGGAGTTGGTGCGCCGGACCTTTCAAAAAACTCATCAAGCATTTAAATTTTTGCACATTAGACAATTTATCGTTATTGTGTATCGAAGACAGATAGAGATCTCTGAAGGTCATCCAAGATTCATAATTACCATCGAAAGGCTCGATTGTAATGCGTGGTGGCCGTAAGTCAACTGTTTGAGCCCTCGAGAAATCAGTGAAGCCGTCGAAAAATGATCGCTGCTGTTGTACCAACTGGTCAATACTCGAATTTAGCCTGAGAGTGTGATCGTTTGTTGAGCCGGTAGCAGGCTCGTTTCGAGATCTTAGGTGACGAGCCAGCAGGGCCTTAGTTTCAAAAAACTTGTCATGAAAGGCGTCAGCATCAGATTCACCTCCATTCATCGAAATTTCATCATTGACTTGATTGAAATCGTCCCAAAGTTTATCAAGCTTTTCTAAACGCGCCTCCATTTGCTCAACAAAAACTGTTTGATCAATTTTATCGACCCATTTCCGAATATTAGTAAGAATACCCTTTAAGTTTCCACGCTTTTGAGTTAAGCCGCCAAGATCCGCCATTTTGTACTACACAGAAAATTTTTCGAATACCCTGAAACGCGAGCTGCAGTTCTAGAAATCAAGACAGAGCACAAAATCACTATGACTAGCCTAGTAATGTCTTTAATATTATTAAATTTAAAGTTATTATCACAATTGTTAAAACACTAATTCACTTTAGCACCATCCGGCTCGAAGGACCATGTTTTGGCGTCAGCCTGGCGAAATACCGATTTATGATTTCGACGCGTACGGAATGGCGTAAGCCTAGCGAAATACCGTTTATTTCACGTACACAAAATTATTAAGATAAAGCCAACAAATTATTATTATATAATTGGACAATTTATTATTATAGAATTATAATTATTATTATTATCTAAAATGTTCCTCACCTCACCTGACGGTCTCAAAATCGCAATAGAAAGAAATTATATTTTTTTGATTGACAAGTAAAGAATTGAGCAAAAATTTAAGCAAAAGGAAAACATATTGTGTTTTTGCTAATTATGAGACGTCAAATAAGGCAATTTCAAGTGTAATTAGCATTTGTTACTTTGTTCTGACGTAAGTTACTAATAATAAATATTTTGACATTTTATGTAATTCAACTAATTTAGTTTCCAATTTTCAGAAATTTAAACTTACATGTAAGAATTTATATAACACAAGAAGGTAAATAAGAATATGTATCTATCTTAAATTTTTTAATTAATTTCTTTTTATTTTAATTTTAGGAATTCTAAACAATGATATTTCAATGGGCAAACGTCCTGTATCAATTGTTGACATTTTGTGTAATTTTTGACGCATGATAGAGAGCTTTTCAACACTCTGACAACCAATATACACACCCATTGATTGTGAAATGACTTTTTCGACTAATTCTGACGAAGAAAATACTGAGGAAGCCAAATAATTTGCGCAGGTATTGCACCACTGAATTCTTAAATTGTTTAATAACACTTACCGATAGTTTAACTAAATTAAAGATCGCAACTGTTTTTTAAAATATAATCATGAAACTAGTGACAAGTTAGTTCAGGCCTTCAAAGAAAATTTGGTATTTTTTTTATTTTACAAAAATTATTATTCATACTAATATTTTAAAGTGTATTTGGTGATTGCAATTATTGTCTAGTACGCAGCTGAAGTGAAATTAAATTTTTCAAATAAAAATGACACAAACGACAACGAAAATGAAAATTTCACCTCTGAATTTTATTTTGCGGTACGCAGTTTAGCTAGTGAAATTTTTATTTTAAGTATTAGAATATAGATGTCTCTGTTTAACTCTAAATATTTGTCACTGCATTTTTGTCTGCAGGTACGAAAATTGTTTTATAAAAAATCTGTTTTAAAATTTTACAAACAACGAAATATTAATTTTTCATGGATTAATTTATTTGATTGTTTTTGAAGACCAGCGAAACTTCCATTTCACGTGAGCTGCGTACTAGCCTTATAGGGTAGTATAATTTTCTTAATGGTGAAGTGAGGATACTATGGGTTTTTAGGGTTCAACAAGTGGAATGTGTGAGATGGGGAACAGCGACATTTAATCTCAATGTTAGGATGCAATTTTTTATTTAATTAGTAATAGTGGATTACAAGTTGGACTTTTTAAATTTAATGGATTTTCAGTTGTAGGCAAATAGCAGATTGTACGTGTGAACTCAAAATTTATTTAGTTTGGTGTTATTTCAGCATTTTTCATGATTTTTGGAATAACAGATAGCGGTGAATTTACTAACTTAACTTAGGATCTAGAAGTACAGTACTCCTGTATACGACTACCCCGGAACATGACCAACTCAGTATACGTCCTTTTTGGCTGAGGAAATTTTGTTCGGTATACGACGCAAGATTCGGTACACGAAAAATATAGAAAAAAACTTCTTATTAATTTAGTCTATCACTATTAATAACTATGACAGTGTTTAAATTATTTTTGAACCCATTAACATAGTTATATCTGGAAATTTTTCACATGGGAACGGATTAATTCTTTTTACATGGCTTCTTGTGGGAAGGTAGCTTCTGTATACGACCAATTCGGTAAACAACGGAGCGAATTAAGGCCGTATACCGAGGTACCATTGGATCTTAATTAAACAAATTTGAACTAAACTGTGCTGTCTTGTGTAATTAAATACTATTGTATCTGTTGCCTTTATTAGGTGCCTGTAATCGGGCCAAGTCTTTCATAACTAAAATATTCCGGGAGATCTTGCCTAATAAAGCTTGGTCGTGCACTCTCTATAAATCAATCAATAAATATAAATAAAAAACTAAAAATTAAATTTATTAAATTAAAAACTTTGAAGTAAGTGTGAAGTGAATGTGGTACCCCCTTTAAGAGAGCAATAAAATAATTAGAGGAGTAGGGCACGTAAATTACAAACGCAAAATTTTTAGGGCAATTAACCGGATGTGTACTGACTCCAATGTATAATTTAGAAAAAGAATCAACAAAACTACTGTGGTATTTATTCGTTAAAATTATAATTTTCTTTATTTTATTCACAAAATAATTTTTATTGAACAAATTGATGAAGCGGCTCTGCGGTCCAAAAGTAAGTGAACGAGAAAAGCAAAGTTCAACAGCTTGAGCTTATCAGCTTATAAAAAGCTGTAATCTAAATTCAAATAAATATGCTGAATACTTGTGCTGCCATTTATTAGTTAAAACTGCCGATAAAACAATTCCCTACATTATCGTGAATGAAAATGACAATTCTAAATGTCAAGATCAACAGAACAGCTGCTTTCATTCAACATTTTTAGGTAAGTAAAATTGATTTAACAAAAATTCAAAAATAAATAATTTACAATTTTAACTATTATAGGCAAAATGGAAAGAACAATAAATATATGGCGAATGCCAAAAAATAATTAAAAGGAATTCAACTTTAACTAAATGTAACTAAACAGCAATAAAAAATCAATAGCAGTTAATCCAGCGGTCACACATCAAACCACATCAACGGTCACGTACATATCTTATGAAAAACGCAACATCAACGGCTGCTAAATTCACCAAATTCATCGTAATAACAACGACCGTGTCATCACCATGAACTGCATAATTTTTGAAACACTAAAGAAGCCAATTCCATTAAATAGGGTTATTTTTTTAAATGTTATGGAGTCATTTAAGTGATGTAAATTCGCAAAATTCGGCGATGTTTATAGGCGCTTGTATAGACAGAATCCCACGGTTTGGTTTTCCATTTTAGAGACACAATTTTTAGGCGTTCAGAAACAACAAAAGTCTCGAGCAGTGGGGGCGTGGAACTCCCGATTACAGGATCAGTTTGCTGACTTGACATTCCGCGATACAGATTTGCGTCGATATCCTACATTCTAAGAGGAAGTGCCTCGGTTGAATTAAGCATGTTTTAACGAATCTTACTTTATGTGATACAAATCATTCGCCAATAGTAAACCTTATTCGTACCCTCTTTGATTCAGTGCCGACGTTCTTTGCGATTGAAGCCATCACTTTGTTTAGGGCGTCAGCATTATCACCATTGGATAAATCACAGATGAGTTCCCAAACTCAAAAATTACTATCTAAGTTTTCAAACATTTTGATTATTTCGTTGAATATTAAACCTATTAAATATCAATTAACGCATCAATTAGAAACTTTTGAACTTCCTGTTTCCTTAGAAGGATGTCGTAGGATAATGATAATTATGCATTATTATATTAGGAAGCGAATCCTGTCAAACGGCTGGTAATGCCCGACTGGACAGAGTTAGTCCTTTCCATAGACTATTAGAAACTGTGCAGCCAGGCTGTACCATCATATTCCTAGGAGAATGGAACACTTTTCTCGTATTCTTTTATGGGACCATATATTGTTTGGCTATTTGTTCCAATCCTTCATACGACTAGGATTACCTACTTTGTCATTGTAAGCCCTTACAATTATCAAGTCACGACAGTATCTATCATTTCCGGCAAATCGTATTCTTCGGAGAGTGGCAATTTTATATTTTTTTCTGGAATAAAAAACTGGGTTATCTTAATATGTTTTGAATTATTTGTTATTCAAGCCATACAAAATATGCATTAATTTCCTTTCTGTTACAAATTCCAATCCAATATGTCATAAGAAGATCGCTTAAAATAAAACACAGTTTAAATTTTTGTTAGATTCTGCAAAGCAGGGAAGCCGCTTGAGTTTATTCCAGGGTTGGCAAAAACATGTTTTTTTAAATCCAACAAAAAAAACGTTTTTTATAGTCATAAACTACTTTTTTAGTCGTAAACAAAGTGTTTAAAATATGTGAAAAACATGTTTAAAATCTCTTTCGGTTTTGAAATCACATCCTTTTCGTTTCATTTCACCACTGCGAATATGCATACGGATCAAAATCAAAGGTAAATAAACAAAGATTGCGCTCAGGAGAATGAAAATTTAATTTTCTGTCACATTTACGAGATATAATAAATAAATAAAGTAAAAAAAAAACTTTTCAAAAAAAAATGTTCATAGCATTTGTTTGAAAGTTTTTTTCGTGTTTACGTTATTTGACCCTTTTTACATTCACTCAATATAAATATTATGGCCGTATACATACAGAGGCATTGGTTTCACTTATTATCTCACAAAATTCTCTGAAAATACCGTACACTGTGAGAGTAATTCCATTTAGTTAGTTTTGCGGGAATCCCCGTTTCACAAAAATAGATTTTATAGTAGTATAGTGTTGATCTTTTCTGTTTCACTGGAAATGTCATCCTTTGTTGCGAGTTTTGAGTTGTTCGAAAGAAAAAACGTTTTTTCATATTTCGCGAACACACTTTGCATTTCTTGTTAAAAGTTGTTGGTAGCGAAACATAGGAAATAATAACTAAAATTAATAATTAATAATTATTTAATTGCGGTTGAAAACAGAAAAAGTTATATTTTAGAGTACCTATAATTCGCGGTTGTCAAAAGTATATATTAATGAATAATTTTATTTATAATTTAATTATTCTAACAATATAAAGACGAAGTCAAATAAAAATGGCTGGCAGAGAAAGGCTCCCATTTGGAATCAATTCATTTCTGTCTCAAATGAAAAAACCACCATTGATGGTGTCGAGGAAATGGTGATCGAAGAATCGTCACACCCGTCCACATATCCGAAAAGTAAGTTGTTAATAAATCTTTTTAAATAAGGCTAACTGATATTTTAGTTTGAATAAGATTTCGATTTTTTTTTGTGGTTTAATGTTTCAAATTTTTAATTAAATAAGACTTTGCTAATAAATTCTTAGATTGCCGAGTACAAATAAAATATTTAAATTTAACGATCTGACGTTCTCGTTCTATTATAACAGATTCTGAAACTGGTGATCACAGTGGCACTCTTGCTGGATATTGCTCTAATATTAACACCAGTTTCGCATCAATAACTCATGTATCATCGTCAGAAACAAAAAATCAAAGTATGAAGCAACCGCCTGCGAAACGACAATTGGAGGTAGACCGATTTGTTATAACAACAACCGTTTCAGAGCAAAAAAAATTGATGTCCAGATAGCTAGATTCGTTTTTGCAACAAATTCACCATTTCGAATTGTATAGCATCCAGAGTCTATTAAAACATTTCAATTAGTGAGTTCCGTGCGTTCATTTGTGTATCAGTATTAGATTTGGACAGTGAATGTACTTATTTAATCGATTTCTTTGACACAGCAGATGGAAGCCATCCTTCCAAATACTTAACCGAGCTAGCAGCCCGATTTAGAAAAAATGTCAACAAGAATTTGGGTGCACTGTAAGTAGTTTCGTTACTGATAATGCGGCCAACATGGTTAAATTGAGCAATGAGCTAGGGATGGTCGAACATTTGGAAACATGTCATGGAGTCAAAGAGCATGTGCAGCAAATCGTAAAATACTTTAGAAACGATCATCATCCAGCTGCAAAATACAAACAAGCTGGAGGTAAAACCCTTACATTACCAAGTGATATACGCTGGAACATTTTGGCAGATTGCATAGAAACCTGTTTGGAAAATTGGCCAATTTTAGTAAAAGTGTGCCCTGAGAACCGGATATTTCTGCTACAGTTAATAACTTAGCATTAAAAATAAACTGAGGTTTGGATAAATTTAATGGAGAGCGTCGAGAAAAATACAGATTCATCGCCAACAGATTTGCAAGCATGCCATAAACGCTTAAATGAAGCACTTACACCTGCCCACACCGCCGAAGTTATGCCTGAAATCATAAATTACCAGGCAAAGTCATTTCCTTTTAAAAGTTATTTGTTTGTTTCCAATACAACCGCAAATGTTAAACCACTAACATGGTGGGCCGCACGTGAACGACAAATCAGCAAAAAACTTTTTGTTCTAATGAAACAGCTACATTCAGCTACGGCATCAAGAGCTGGAATTGAGCGAGTGCTTTCAACCTATGGACTAGTGCACTCAAAATTAAGGAATTTCAACGAAAAAGCCGCTAAACTTGTAGGAATTCATAAAAATCTTAATTCTACCTCATTAAAAATTAATTGGATTAACAAGATACGCCATGTTAATTTAAAATTAATAAAATGAGATAAAATTTAATAATAATTCGTTTTTTATTATATTTACATAGTTTAAAATAGTTAAAAACCTAATTATAAAAACTTATGTATTAATCGTTTAAAACATTTTCAGTTTAAAACAACACCTGATGTTTAAATCGTGTTTAAAACACTGATTAAGTCCATCATGTTTTAAACATGCCAACACTGGTTTAGGCACAAGGCGCCTAGAGACAACATCCCTAACTATGTAAAGTTCAACAAATCAATGCATGGCAAAAAATTTACTAAATTACTTTCGTAATCAGTAACATAAAAGTAAAAGAGCTTACCAAACGCAACAATAACCAAACTATTTCTCCAAACTATTACTCTTAGATAAAGTTATATACATGTGTACAAAAATTTTACAGAATTCCGAATTCGTATACATAATATCCGAAGTCAAAATATAAAAACAGAGCAAAACTATAAAATTTTAACAAATATGTAAAGTTTGTTAAGCACAATTTAGACATGGAATACAGTGTGAATCATATTTACATGTATAATTTTGAAATATTAAAGCTAATGTTAGTAGAAAATATTTTATTTTTTGTCAATGGAACCACTGTGAGGAAAACTAAACAGTTAAGAGACACCCAAACTAACTAAACTCAACCATACCATAATGTTTGGGTCGTTAAGCTAGATTAAAATACTAGGTAATTTAGTACCATCCTGTAAATAACTAAAAAATTTGTTTTTTTATTATACATGTAAATCCAAATTAAAAGCACCATCAGGAAGTTTAATTTTTTAACCAATGTACATACAGCCATGTATACGGAATTCATAAACTTTTACATTATACACTCTACACTGTCTTATAAAATACCATCAAGCACATTTCAATTGAAAAAGCTCAACATTTTTGAAATTTATACGAAAAAACTAGTTTTTAAACATTTTTTAGTTTAAAAGCTCTATCATCATCATTCTATATTTTTATCTCATAAATTCCTATTTGAGCTGGTTTTTTGTTGAAATGTAATGTTCAATTCTCACATAACAATTTTAATCTGTCACATACAAAATTTTTATTTTATTAATTTATCTACTGGCTGCATTTAAATCATGTTGTGTACACAGTAAAAAGATGCAGTTTTTAAGACATTTAAGGAAAATTTCATTTTTATATACTTTATACGTCATAAATACGAATAAATGAACAAAAAAAGCTCGCTTCGTTATCAATTTTATTTTGCACACTGCAGAAAAAAACATTATTTATTGATAAAAAAGCTTCATTTGATCACAGAAGCTTTTATATACCAAAAATACATTATTTTGTTGGTGTATATTTTCCGTACACGGTAAAAAAATATTTTTTTAGTTCTTCGAGCTTTTCCAATTCTCATCAATCATGAAAAAAACCAGGGAAGCAAAAAATTTAAGTTTTTTTTTGTTGAGAAGATGATTTTTCACAATAATAAATAATTTTTTTTTCCTAATTTTATTTTGCAGGTAAGACGCAAACAATAATTTTGTTGAGCACATAAAATGTGTGGGAGTGACGGTATGTTAATGAAAATTAATAATATGATTTGGTAAAATTTGTAATGAAAACGACATTATTTTTTTCGGTTTTGAAAATTAGATTTTTTTTTAAATACCTATCGTAACGTTTTTTTTGTGTCTACGTGTCGAAACCCCACAGCGTTTTTAGTGTCGTGTAAAATAAATCAATAAATTAATTGGTAATAATAAAATAAGATGTTATGGTTTACGGTGCTAAATATTGGTAAATATATTTTTCGATGTAGCAACATCGAAATATGTTCGTTTATTTAGCACAGGGGTGGTTTTAGCGTGTGTGGGTGTCTAAATTATTAAGCTAGCGCACTTGCGGTATAGCTCATGAGTAGTCATGAAAATAAATTATTTACTACTCAATTGATGTAGGATTTTAAAATTTTTAATTTAAACTTAAATTTTACAAAATACTTAAGAGTTAACTAAAACAATACTCTCACGTCGCTCACTACACCTTTCTCCTAAAGAAAATAGTATATCTTACGAAGATATACGAGGGGTATTCAACAAGTTCGGTAAACCTATTTGAAATAACATTTGTTATAGCCTATTTTATATTTGGTTTTATTTGGTTATTCCAAAACAAAAACTTTATGCAAATCAATTGTTTCATTTAATTTTTTTGAGTGATTTAATGAAAACGTATTTTGAAAATTTCAAAAAGTGTAAACATAAACGCGGGTTGTAACATAAACGCGATCTTCCAGTTCAAAATTAATGTCAAGTGGTATTGATTTGCATGCAATTTTTTTTTGTCGGTAGAACAATTAAAGGAATAAAAAAAACAAAATAATTCATACTATTATTTCATATAAATTCATATAAACTTACCGGAGTTAGTGAAAATCCCTCGTAATTCAGGGAAATCCGATATACGATAATTCTCTATAAAATATTCAAAAATCATCAATCATAAGCTGAGACCACAGAATTGTTTCAGGGGAAAAAATTCAGGGAAATTCGATGTACGATAATCCTGTATGTCACTGAACTCCTCCTGAACGGCTTGACCGATTTTGATGAAATTTTTTGTGTGTATTTGAGTGAGTTACTTGAGATTTGCAATTGGACCCGATTGCCGGTGGGGCTACGATCGGGTTCTAGGATATTTTTTTTATTTTTTGATGAAAGTTTATTTTTTATTTTTTGAAGAGTTTTCGCATATCAGAACATATAACATCAACATTTCACCTCCCCCCCCCCCCCCCAATCCCAATCTTTATAAAGAGTTGCGCATAAGTAACGTTACGATTTAATTAGTGAATAAATTTTTTTCGTTTTTTTTTTTCAGAATTAACTTTGAAAAACTTGGGAAATTTATGATGAAAAGACTCAGCACAGAATAATGAACCAAAGTTGTTCAATTTTATTTTGAAAGTCAGCATTCGATTATTCAGACACAAAAACATATCGAAAATTTCCCCCGAAAGGGGCTGTCTGTTTTATCGCGTGCTGGAAAACCTCGTGCAGTTCGAAATAATTGCTCGGGTGGAAGCAAGTATTGAGGAAAATTCCGAAACTTCCACCAGGCGACGTTCTTAGCAGTTGCTGATGTCTAGGCGGTGTTTGCAAATAATTTTGCATAAGTTACACCTTTTCCCATATAAGATTCAATTGGTTCACGACTTGAAACCAAATGATGTACAAATACGCATTCAATATATTCACCGTTTTCAAGAACTGTTTCTAGAAAATAACGAGTTTATTCACAAACTCATAATGGGCGATGAGGCCCATTTTCACCTCAATGTTCACGTGAATAAACAAAATTGCAGAATATGTGGCACCCAAAATCCAAGAAAAATTGTTGAAGATCAAATGCATCCACTTAGATGCACAGTATGGTGAGCAATAACTTCTAAAAGGATCATTGGACCATATTTTTTCGTAAATGACGAACAAGTTGCGGTTAATGTGAATGGTATTCAATACCAGGCAATGATTGAACATTTTTTAAGGCCAGTGGTAGAGAACAATTCAGAATTGTGCTTCCAACAAGATGAAGCCACAGCTCACACTCGTTCACCTATGGCTCTCCTGTGCGAAATTTTTGGCGATCGAACAATATCGCATTTCTTTGATTTTTACTGGCCACCGCATTGCCAATTTTTTTCTTTGCGACTACTTAAAGGGTAAGGTGTATGCCCATAAGCCAAGTATGTATGTCACTGAACCCCTCCTAAACGGCTGGATCGATTTTGATAAAAAAAATTGTGTTTGTTTCAGTGGATCTCTGGATGGTTTCGATTGACAATTAAACCCGGTAGGTGGCGCTGCGGTCGGGTTCCTGGATTTTTTTTTATATTTTGACGAAATTTTATTTTTTATTTTTGAAGATTTTTCGAATGTCAGCATAGATGGCTCCAAAATTTCACCCCTTACCACTGCCAATATTTTATAAAATTAAAAAATCATAAGTTCATGAATAATTGACCGTTAAAACCTTCTGAGAAGTTCTTGAATAATTAACCTTTTGTGGCGCTGATGTCGAATTCGATGTGTTTCGATATTATATGTACATATCACATTTGCGTACGTGTCATCGACAAAACAGTTTGAAATAACGTTTTAAATCATAAATAACAAATACTTTGTTCCAATGTGTAAGGTGCAGTGTTGATGTTGCATACAATGATTCTATAAAATTTACGGAGTGTTAAACTTCTCATCGAAAATAAACAACATCAACGTTTGTTCAACAAATTGTAGCATCCATGTCGTTCAAATAAGTTACTTATATTTATGTGTTGTGTGTTTATTAAAGAACGATGGTACGTCTTCATGGATGAGGAGGAAGTATTCGTCCCACACCCGCCGGTTAAATACAATAGTGGATGATCAATTTACGGGCAATGTAAATTTAAGAGACCAGGTTGCAAACACACGTGCAAATGAAAGTGACGCAGCAACGCAACGAACGTCGTCGGGCTAATTCATTGAGACAAAGACCGGCGCGTCAACGAGCCACCGACACACACTGAACACATGAACGACAGTGCCTGCAAGTATATTGCGCATTTCTCCGCCTTGCGTTTGAATATGAGTCGGACATCGACTATTCGTCACATTCACAAATTGTCAGAGGCGCTATGGATAAAGAAAGCCAACACTGTCATGCATTCAAATACAAAGGTATGGTTGCAATTTTGAATCAACGTTCAAGCTTAAGGGCCAAGTTAATCATCAAATTGGTTTTTTAATATCAATGCCTGACGCTGTTTCAAGATTCTTGCAAATACAACCACATCGAGTAGATGGAGGAGTGATAAATTGTGGCGACTTTGGAATCGTTTTTGTGAAGTCACAACCAGTAGACCCAGTTCTTCAGTAGAGTTTCAAATAGACTGAAAAACGACAACTACATGATCTGATCGTCATCAAAACAGACAAAGTACCATCTGGAGAGCACGTAGGCCGATATAATGCACCAACCGTTAATGAAACTACGTCGTTGTGGTTGGCAACGCATACGAACGTCGATCTATAAGGATACGCAGAGATAACTAGGTGCAGACAATTCAAGACAGTCATCGTTCTTACGACGCTTTGCAATATCCATTGATATTTTGGGAAGGATTAGATGGTATCATTTCAACAACAAACAATGAAATCCAGCGACAAGTATAATCTAATCTTTTTGCAATCACATTATTGTACTTACCATCAATCTCACGAAAAGTACAGCCTCTTTCGCCACATGTGCCAATGACAAGCACCAAATATCTTCCGGCCATGACACGAGAATTGAACGGCGCAGGATAATGAGAAATTAATCATTTTTTATTTTTGTTTTCGACAAAATCAAATCACACAATGACGAAACGAACAGATTGAAATGTCAAATTTAATGTCAAATGTCACTTAGTATATAAATAGTTTAACAAAAATTTGAATATCGAAGAAACGTTTGCTGAACCCGTTAATAGCAGGCAAGCCAACGATCGGGCAGGAGAACGTCTGTCGGGTCCGCTAGTTCTCTACATAATATTCAAAAATCGTCAATCCTAAGTACCTGGGACCATAGAGTTTTTTAAAAATGTCTTAATTTCTCTTAGAGTAGATCGTGCCTTATTTAAAATAAATTTCCGGCGTTTAGGTTCAAGGAAAATTTGATATGTGATAATTCTCTATAGAATATTCAAAAATCGTCAATCATAAGTGCCTCGGACTATAGACTGGCTTATTTTCTGTTATAGTAGATAGTATCTTATTCAAAATTTAATTTTCGTTAGGATGGGCTGCGTTTAGAAACACCAGGAAAATTCAGGGAAACTCGATATACGATAAGTTTCTAAAGAATATTTAGAAATCATTAATTCTATTCAAAAATCGTCATTCATAAGGACCTTGGACCTGTATTGTTTAAAATTTACTTATTTTCTGTAAATCACGACCTACTCAGAATAAATTTTTGTTATGATGGTTGGCGGTTAGGAACATCAGGAAATTTGGCTTGATACTTGATCATTCTCTACAGAATATTAAACAATTGGCAATCCGAGAGCATAACGTTTTTTATATTTGAGTTATTTTCCTAAATAGAAACACGTTTTAATATGGATAGGAATTGGAAATACTTCACATTTCTAGAGACACGCGTGAAGTTTTTCCTAAAAAAAATTCTAAAAATATTTTTTTTGGAAATAATTCCCGTGTATTGGAAACAACTGTTACTAGTGGCGGTACAAGAATGGGGCGTAAACGCACCATACGAAGTTCAGCAAATATAAAAAGCAGCGGAGGTTCGCTTAAATTTCGCGAGGGAATCTGCGAGGGTATCAGGTAGAGAACTGCAAAACAATCTGTTCGAAAAATATTGAAAAATAATCTGAGTTTCTGAACTCTCAGACAAGAAGCGCTTTTAAACATCGAAACAAATTTTAAATTTTAGCTTGAAATTCATACACTGGAGATGAAATTTTATTTTCTGATGATAAGTTATTTGTTCCAGAGCAATCCCACAACTCTCAAAATGACAGTGTTTGATATGCTGCGATTATGGATATTCGGAAAGGCAACAAACACATTTTAAGATTCAAGAATGGTGTGACGTTCATGGTTTGTGGCGAATTCAAGAGGCAAATCCCAATGGAATAATTATAAAAATTAAAGGCGGAATTATTTCCAAACACTTATGAATATTACACATTTTCAATACATTTTCGAGAGATGGGCTTAGTCCCGAAGAACTTGGTAATTTTACAGAACTGTATGCAAGACTCGACAAAATTTCCAAATGGCATAGGAAATACCAATATGGTCTCTGAAGAAATAACCCATTTCTATCCAAGTTGACAACAATTGTAATTTAATTTTGGAGCCAATTTCCTTCCGATAAATATTCTATTTATGTACTAATTTGATTTATCAGAAGCTTTTTAACCAATCATGATGATAACTGGATCATGACTGGATAATCACAGTTTTGGAGAATTCCGGATCAGGGAGGTTTTTTGGTATTTGGTTAATAATGACAGATTGTTAATAACCGGTGGAGTAAAGATCCATGGAGTAGTGGCGAGGATAATGGTCGGGGGCAATGACCGTGGAGTAACGATTGTGGAACAATGATGGAGGGCGGCTAGTTACCAGAATTAATCTGCTGGAGGCGATTGGACTGGGGTAAGTATTGACTGAGGTGGGGTAATTTCCGAGGGATTTAGTCCTATACCCATACCTATTTATTTGATCAACAAGTCCCTGTTTACAATTTTATGAATTAAAATGAAGTCACACCAAATGTATTTTAATGGGAAAAATTATTGTTTCCGGTGTTCTTCAAACGCTTGGAATGAAATGAGCATTTTTAGTGAAAAACTATTTCCGACGAACTTCATTTACACCTCAGGGCTTCGTGAACAAGCAAAATTGTTGCATTTGGGGTCAGAAAATCCAGTAACCATGGAGAAGCTGATGCATCCACAACGAGTGACTCTTTAGTGTGGATTTAGGACCGACGACATCATTGGTTCATTTTTTTCGAAAATCAGCCCTTACAGTCAATGAGAAGCGTTACCGTCAACGAGAGACTACCAAAGACTTGAAAGATCAAATCGAAGTTGCCATTGATCAGATAGGAGCCCATACAATCGAAAATGTTCTGAAAAATTGGGTTGACAGAATGGGGTACTGTGAAGCCAGCCGTGGAAGTCATTTGAATGAAATTGTCAGAAGCGTAAGATGGGCCACCTGCACGTTGATGTTTTTATCTGTATACGTTTGATTCCGTATGTATGTGAAAATAGCCCTATTTTCATCCCTGAAAAATCAGATGGCAATACCATTAATTCCATGATATTTTTAACTCAGCTCCGAAAAATTGCATATTTTTACACTAGGTCTCTAAAATATTTCCTGTCGTGACACCTAAATTATCGTGACACGATTATTTTTCGGGTTTGAGAGTAAAAATATGGCATTTTGCTTATACTTGAAAATAATGACGACAGACAAATTTGCGGCCTTCGATAAATAAATCATATGTTATTTGCTCATCCCAGAATTTATTTTTTACCAGGTAGGAGATATATTTTATGGCCGAACCATCGGCTTCTGTTTGATGGTAGAGGAAGATTTAAAGTAATTTTTTAGAATTTGTCTATGAGGTGGAGTTGAGATATAGTTCCTCAAACTCAGAAACTATTCGTTGGCCAGACTCTTGGCTTTGTCTAGTGATGGGGGAAGATTTACAGCAGTTTCTATGATTTTTTCAAAATTTTTCTTTGAGGTGGAGTTGCGATATAGTTCCTAAAACCCAGCAACTATTTGTTGGCCTGTTTATTGGCTAATGTCTAGTGGTAGGGGAAAATTTGAAATAATTGCTGACATTGTTTCAGAAATTGTCTTTAGGGTAGGGTTGAGATATAGTTTCTCTAACTGAGCAACTATTCGATAGCCGTTAGGCTCATGCCTAGTGATGGAGGAAGATTTTAAATAATTTCAGTAATTTTTTCATTATTTGTCTTTTGGGTGGAGGTGAGATTAGGGCTAGTTTCGATTAATCAATTAATCGTTTAATCAATTTTTTTGCTAGTTGAATAATTAATCGTTAATCAAAAAATTTAAATGATTAATCGTTTTAATTGTATTTAAGAAATTTAAAAATTGTAAACTCTTTTTTTTATTAACAAATCGCAGTTTTATAACCGTCCTTTTTAAATGTAATATTCAGCGCGCCTCTCGCATTAAACTTTTGCATTTAAGTTGATATAGTAGAAACAAATTTTACAGATTTTTATTTTCTAAAGGCTAATTAGTAAATATTAAATAATTAATATTTCGCAAAGTATAAGGTGTTTTGATGTTTTAATCATTTCAAGGAATAATTTTTTAATATTACAATAATTAGTTTATTTTGCAAGTGAAATATTGTATGTAATAGGTACGTAACAAACATATTAAAGTTTTCGTTATCTGTCATCCTACATTATGTGCGACGAAGATGATTTTTGTCAAAAAAAAGGCAAAGGTTTGGACTCATTTATTAGAGAATAAAAATGATTCACATACATTAAAATGTGACACGAAATTCTAGTCCCATTTGTCAACTACATCCTTCACGAATCGTATGCAACACAAACACAAGCTTCTATTGGAGTCCGAAACAGCATCAGTAAGCTTAGTAGCCACACAAAGTACTTCACAAAAGCCAATTTCATCCTTTTTCCAGAAAAACAACTTGCCCAGGGTTAATTCTGGCTAAATTAACAGCTGTAGACAAAATACCGTTTTCAACCTTGGCGAATAGCGATGAAATTAAAAAGGGGTGGAAAGCTCAACGTTTAAAAATGCTCTTAACTAGAGACGCTTTAAAAAAAATACGCTTGAGTATGCTGGTATGCTGATGAGACTCGACTGATATTAAAAAGTGATACTAATAAAAGCATTATGAAAGATGGGACATTTTCACTATCATTAGAGGAATGGAGCTCCAAAAAATAGACGAAATATGTGAATGAATATTATGTATGAAAAATCACAACGTGAACAGGCTTGGCATGATAAGAATAAAGGAATCAATGCCAGCTAATATAGCAGAAGAAATTGTGTTAAAAAAATTGGACGAATTTGGTTTGCAACTCAAAAATCACACATCGTAGCTATTATAACAGGTGCATCGCCAGTTATGAAAAAAAATCGGTAGATTAATGGGAATACATCATAAAATCTGCCATAGTCATGCCATATATCTTGCTGTGGTAGATGTTTTATATTCCAAGAAAATTGAAGAATAATGTTTAGAAGAAGAAATTGAGAACATCTGAATCTGATAATAATGATGATGAAGATGCCATTCTCGACGGAGGACAAAGTTGGTGTGAAATACTTCCTTCGTCTGCATATGAAATCGAATTTGTACCACACTTTTCCTCATCCATAAATAAAGTTAGGAAAATAGTTGGTTTTTTTTAGAAAATCTCCGGTAAAAATGACTTTTTGCAAAGATCATGTCAAGAAAAACTTGGTTGAAGAGGTTCTTGGAATTAAAAGATGTTTTATATTCAGTAATAACAAATTTGGCAGTAATACATTTATATCCAATACAACGTGAAATTGAGCGAATTGAAGAAATTGTCGAGTCATTAGAAAGTATTGAAAATGCTATTTAGTCAAAGCATTGAAAATTTTTGAATTTTTATTGACCAAATTAAAAGCGCAAACAAGTGAAACAGGAAGAAAAATTTTCGAAACACTTAGTAGGAGGTTATTTGAAAGGAGAATACCAAATATAGAATCCGTTTTAGAGTATTTAGAGGATCCCAACATTTACCTGAAAAATCTCATACAAAAAAATTCAATATTAAAACCTTCACGGAGAAATGATATTGCTCAAACATTAAAAGAAATTATGCAACGTTTATTTCTTACTGATGAGAATGAGAACATGACTGATGATGAAAACATTTTAAATCAAGAGGATGAATGTCTTGAGAATATTACAAAAGCAGATGAATTGAATCGCAGAATAGTAGGAACTTTTCAAAATAACTTTTCGTCAATTAAAAAAAATTGAGCATTTTCGAAAAAATAAACAAAAGAAATGGAAGAAAAATGTTTTAGTGCTGCAGCACTTTTGTAACAAAATTGAGAACATCATTAAATGATAAAACAATTGATTCGTTATGCTTTCTCCGATCATACCTACTACAGGAACAGAATGGACAGGGATTAAAATAACTTTTGTTTGAATCTTATTTGGTTCAACGCCAACCCTTTTTAAAATAATATGATTTTTACTTTTTTTATTGAATTATGAATATTATTAAATTATTTGAAGTATTTTTATTATTTAAAACCAAAATGAATTTATATTTTAAAAAGACATTATTTAAAGAGAATTATTTAATTAATTTTTGAAAATTAATCGATTATTCGTTTTTTATCGAAAATTTCTCAAAATGATTGATCAGACCAGCCGTAGGTGAGATATTGTTCCTAAAACTCAGCAACTCTTCGTTGGCCTAATTATCGGCAGTGGTAGAGGAAAATTTAAGGTAATTAAGGTAATTAAGATTTTTTCAGAAATTGTCTTTGGGGTGGGGTTAAGAAATAATTCTTCAAACTCGGCAACTATTCGTTGACCTAACTATCGGCTAATCTCTGATTGGTGGTAGAGAAGATTAAGTAATTTCTGTGATTTCGTTATCTCAACTCGCGTTTTCTCCGGCTAACAAATAGTTGCTAAGTTTGAAGAACTTATCGCGACTCCACACAACAGAGAAATGCTGAAAAATGGCAGATATTACATTTAATTTTCCTCTACCACCAGATATACGAGTATAGGCCGATAGTCCGACCAACGAATAGTGACTGAGTTTGAGGAAATATATCTCAACTCCATCCCACAGAAAAATTGTGAAAAAATCACAGAAACTACTTTAAATCTTCGTCCATCACTAACGTAAGCTAATAGTCCGGCCAACGAGTAGTTACTGAGTTTGAAGAACTTAATCTCAACGCCACACCACCTAAAATTCTGCAAAAAACACGGAAATTACAATAAATTTTCTTCCATCACTAGATATAAACCGATAGTCAGTCCGGCCAATGAATAGTTACTGAGTTTGAGGAACTATATCTTAACTCCATCTCATAGCAATTACCCGAAGCGACACGGTATTTTCGGTAGATGCTAGATTGGTCGTCAGATATTTTTTAAAGAGCGTTTTTTAATATTTTTGTTTATTAGCTTTTATTCGGAAATAGTTAAACTCCTAAACAGATTTATTGCTATATTTGTAGTTACTAATACCATGTCGCAATAGTATACATAAAATTGTGTGAGTGTGTTGCCATAAGAAACTTTTCTACTTTCGGTGATGAAAATTTGGGCTATATTCACAAAGGTGGGTTCTCTTGTGTTTTTGCGAATCACTTCATTTGTGTATTCGTAAATCATTTTTCATAAAAACCGATCGATCGGTTTGGCACGTATTTCTTGACGCTTGATCTGGTCCACTTCAGTTCATGTTTGAACTAAAACAAAATTTGATAGATTTGTTTATATTGGTGTCATGAAATGCTGCAAATTTTAAAATTCGCCTGGCATAAATTTATGAAACATAAACTGTTTTTATTTTAGTTTAAATAATATTATAATAAATTTGGATTAGGATGATTTCTTCGGATAGATTTAGTAGTTTCGGTTTACGATGCAACATCGGAAATTAAGCGGTATATAATATATTTCCCCCTTAATTAGGCACAAAAAGGTGTATAATAATTCGAAAATAGGAAAAATTGTTTATTACTCAGTACATACGCGTATTTAAATGATAGCGAGGTAAAATTAAATATAGCAAAATTTATGTTTAAGAAATAATTTCAAACATTCGTTGCAACGGTTTGTACAAAAAACATTTTTCGAAATGAAATTTTCACTACCCACAATCACATAAAGCCATATTTACACACACTCAAATAAAAACCATATTGTACTCTCGAATAACTCTAATAATTTTCACTAAAAAGTTTTGCAAATAAAATTAAACTTCCGATGAAGAAATGCTAGGGAAAACTTTTTATGCTTTACGTGTTGTTCTTCTTTAAAATGGTTTTGATCATTTATTATGTTTGTGGACTGCAAACAAATCATTTCAAAGTTAAAAAACTAACTGTAAAGTATGCACATATAATATGTATGTATGTATGCGCTACGTACATATAGCTGAAAATATGTAAACGAAAAAAGCTCTAATTAAATTATTCTGTTCTGCAATTCCGAAACTAAAAATGCTCAAATTGTTTGTTGCTTTTTGGGGTCAACCGCCAAAAATAAGTCTGGTGTGCTCTTGTTTGTACGAGTATGTACATACTATTTTTCTCCCGCTAGTTACACCCAAACAAAACAAAATAAAGTTCAACTTTACAAAAAATAAAATTAAAAAACGACTACAGTTTTTTACATCATCCCTCATTTTCGCTTAATTTCTTTTTTTTTTTTAATTTCGGCAATTACCCTAAATTTTTATTATGTACAGTGGATTATTGCCTTATATATACTCGTATAAATACACAATTATTTTGTGTATTTACTATACTGTTTGTTTATGCTGTATTTTGTAAATTCTAAATTGTCATTTCCATTCAATTCAAATTACTGTTTTTGTGAACATTTTTGTTATACACACGGTTTTTTAATATGGCAAGTTCCTTTTGTGTATTTGGTTGGTTGATGATGTTTGCTTGTTTTGGTCGATTTGTTTTTTTTATAATTTAAGGTTGTGACATTTTTGCTTTTATTACTGAATTGTTATCGATAAAAATTGGCCATTTAATTATTTCATTGGTGCGGAAATTTAATTTTATTGGTAACGGTTGAATGTGAATAATTAAAGTTATACTGAACTTTTGCAAACGAGACAGATGTTTTCAGAATAGCACAAAACATTACTGGAAATTGATTGTTTGGTTGTGAGATGTCATCGTTTGGTTTCAGGTACGATGCGATGACCAAACTCAATCTTGTTTTTTATGGCTTTTGGTTTTGTTGTCTGTATATAGGTACACAGGTTTAACTATTAAAAATTAAAAACTATTTGTTTTGTGTAATGGTCGGTCTCGTTAGAATACGGATTGTTTGTTGTACAATACAAAAGTTGATGAGAACAATTATTCGAGTTAGTGTTATATATTTACTAACTGAAAAACTTATTTTGTAGATCCGGTTGCTTTTTAATTTATAATATAAGATAGTAGATAAAATCATTGAAAACTAATTTCATCGAGAATGGACCTATGTTTTGGGTATATTTTAATATAGTTTAGAAATTAATCGTCTAAAATATGAGAACTATACTACAACTTTTCAAATTATAATTTTCTCCAACTACCAAATTAATTTAGAGTACCTCCAAATAAAACAACAACACCGACTCTCTACAGGTTACCTGGTTTTTATTTTTTTCTTATTTATATTATTTTTATTTTTATATTATTTATTTTATTTATATTATTTATAATATGTAAAATATTTATGTATTAGTTATTTTACTTGTTACAATATTGAATTATCACTGTATCATCTATACGGCGCTTTACTTTGTTTGATACGTGCAACGATTCTTACAGAGCTGGCGATGTATTAATGCTTATGTCGTCCTTCGGGCTTGAATCTTATTAATATACCCGAACAACAGGAACATCTGCCACATGCATTGATTATTTTCTCATTAGGCTTAGATTAGAGGGCTCTGAAGTTTGCGACCTTTAGTGGTTGATCGTAAAATTACAGATCATAATTTTATCGAGACTTTATTTAAAGTTCCACCAAGTTTAAAATTTCAGCAAACGATGCAATCAGATCGTATAAAAAATTTGACGTTTTATCTGATAATCTCGACCATAAGGATTGGATTTTCGTTATCTGATATCTTGCAACACAGTTATACAAGTACACGGGCTAAAACAGTTAATCGTCTATAACTTTGAATTTCCTAAGAGTTGTTACAATTTTCATAGAATCTATGAGAGTATGTCTATTATAACACAAAAAACAGAAAATTGCACAATACACCACTAGTTTTTAACACCTAAATCAATTGCATTAAAAGCTTAGTTACGAATAGTGGGACGTGCCTTAATAGTGATACAGAATTTTCCAATGGAGTTAGTATTTATTTTACAAGGATAGCTGATGATTTAAGGATAAACATTTTATAAATGAACAGCCGGTTGAAGATCCGTATCTTCCTCAGAACTTTTGTTGAAATACATTGTTCTCATCACCGGTCTCAAATAGTGGAATTACATTTACATTATTATTGCTTCATTCAAACTAAAACTTCCCTAGACAGTGACAACTTCAGCAATTTTATTCGAAATGCATTTCAAAACATATAGCTTCCATTCTGTGTTACACTTTTAACCTCTCGGTCATTAAATAAACTTCCGGATAGGCTCAAACTGGTCACGATAATCACGATCATACAACCTGTTATTCTGAAAGTTCTCAAAAAGCAGTGAAAAGCAGAGTCACTAACTTCTTAGATCATCATCGGATCCTAAGTGCCCATCAAGATTCTGTGTTGGGGCCCCTGCTATTTTTAATTTATTCCAGTTCAATCTTTGGATTAAATTTGTTTGGAAAAATCGCTAGATATACAGATGACTTAGCTTTAGCTTGTATCAGTAATTCTTCGGCAGAAGTAGTTGAAAAAATTTAAGTCCGGCTTAAAAATGTTGCACTTCTGGTTTGAAAATCATTTTCTTGATCATCCTTCTATAAAACTAAGTTTATGTTTTTCAAAACATATAGTATTCCAACAACGCCCAATTATCGTATAATCTATCATAGTACTTTGAAAGCACCCCCATAATCGATCATAAGGATTGCTTTAATATCGAAATTGTCAACTCCTTCAAGTATCTGGGTTTTCACTTAGATACTAAACTTAATTGAAAACTCATGTAGCTAAATTAAAATTATATACGAACGCTGTTTTCAGAATTTTATATCTTCTTCGTGATCTGTTCCATCTGGTTCCAGTAATGCTAATAACTTATCTTGCATTGGTTATGGCTAGACTGGAATATAGCTGCACTCAGTATATGTACAACAAAAATTTATGTTGCGGAAAATATTAAGGAAAAAACGTTCTTTCGTTCAAAAACTATCTTGGCCCAACATTTATATATTTGCAAGGTCTTAAGGGATTATTACGTGCGGAGTAGTTAACGCAGTTTCAGAATGTTAAACAAACAATAATCTCCGTGCTAATTTTCAATTACTTCATAATATTTTTAGATTTAGTGGTGAACTCATTCGCCGCTCATTGTTGCAGCATATTTCTTTAATATGTTGCCGAAAGAGATTCGAAGGCTCTTTCAATCTCAATCTTTTACGACAACTTTTACAATCTATTACGTCAAACTTTGTCTGCTTCAGACAGCTGAGGCATCTTTTGTGTTTAATGCAGTGGTCTAAACCACAGATGAGAAATTTGGATTAAGTGATTTTAGTAACATTTTGTAGTTAGCTGATTGTTTTTATAATCAATTTTATTTCTTACGAATTTAAAATGTATTTAATGCTGCATGGTACTCAAATTATCAAAAACGATGTTTAGTAAAAATCAATTGTTGACCATAAAATATTACCAATTGACCTAATTCTTTCTTTAGCATAAATTTAGATGTATAATTGAAGGATTAATACATGATTATCCAAATAAAATGTCTAGTTTGTCTATGGTTAGGTTTCAAAGTTGATCGTTTTTTTTGATACACACAAATCAATTTTTTCAATATTTTCTCTCTTGTTTAGAGAACATTTTTTGCATCAAGGTGTTAGAACTAGAAGTAACCGACCAAGTGGTACAGTGGTTAAAGTTTTGACGTTTGGATCGGGAGGTACCGGGTTCGAATCCCGATAGGGGCAGGATTCAAAAGGAAATTTTCATCAACAGATTACGATCTGTGATTAAAAGGAACACAACTACAACCCCCTATCGGCGTGCAAAACTCATGGGCCGACCCATCTTCCATGTCCAGTGCTATAGGCTGGCATGGAGCTAGGCAATGCGCAGATAACTTAAATCGGTCTTATAGCCGTACGTCTTCGAGTTGGCGGAAATTGCGTAAAGTAAGACGGGAAAAATGAACCGTGAAAGGGTAGGAGTGCTTCGGCCCCAGAAAAGATTGCATGGATTAAAAAAAGGTGTTAGAAACATAAAATCGAGCGGTTAATACATGATTATCAAGATTAGTCTTCAAATGACAAAGAAAGTGCAAAATTTAGTTTAAAAATATTAAAAATTTCGATTCTTATCGATCGAAAAATTGCGTCAAACGATAAGTTTATTTTTTTACGCCGCAATGACGATTATTTTTGGAAAATTTACTGCCACACTAGATGGCAAACTACGAAACAAAAAGCGTGTCCAAGATAAGTGGTTACTTATCTTATTTTATAGTTTTGATATATTTATATATACAAATTTAATTTTTTTCTAATTTAACCCTTATATACGTATCTTTAAACATATCGGCATAGTTATTTTATGGTTCATTGTTCTTGTTAGGCTTATACAGATTGCCAATAGTAGAATAGATTAACCTCGGAACAGAAAAAAATGTTCCCTACATGGGTTCTCTTATGTATATTTTGCTCTATGGTGGTTATTAATTTATTATAATATGCAATGTTTTTAGATCAGCAATAATGAAAAATAATAAATTTGTTAATTAATTTTACATATATAAACAATATAAGTAAAGTTTAGTAAACAAATTATACAAAATTATGGTAATCAAACTTATTGAAGAAACGAACCAATACATACATCTAGGGGGCATTTAAATATCGATACTAAAAAAAATTTGGTTTCCTCAGTACCATCAGCCTTAAGTTTATATATTAGAAACAGTCTGGAATTTGTTTTAATAAATTTTGTTAATTTTAAGCTTAATATTGTATCTCATCGTTCTGAGGATTTCACCTTACATATATTGTCAAAAATAGTTTTTAGATTAGTATGAATAAAATGAAATGTATAAAAGCTTAAAGAATATTGATTAAATAAATAAAATAATTTGTAAAAATCATTTCAAAAATAAAATAAACAAAAATTTTACGATAACATTTTTCCCGACGACAGTTCTTTAGCGAGCATTTTTGGACGGAAACCTGCTACCGGTAGAAATCGAATTCGAAAAATCTCCTAATAGATAAATCGTTACCTGACTTATATTTACTTATCTACTATAACTATCACTCAAACATCAACATTTTCATCCATTAGAGAAAATTTCAAGAGTTTTAGTTAAATCCGTTAAAAGTTTCCAATCATTTTACATGATTTCGCTTCAGGCCCCTGTTCTGATTTTCTTTTATTACTGATTATTTAAATTATCACTGGTGGGGTTTAAATAATCAGAGTGAGAACTATACAGCTGTAAATAATTTTTAATTCTGATCGGCTGGGGTTTCTGAAAATATTTCAGAATGATTATTCTGCATGTTATATTCTCACATGTATTGTTGACCCAATGTACCTGTGCCCCACATGTATTCCCGGGCTCTACCCTAAGCGTAATAAAAATGTTTTACTACTAAACTATGCTTTCTTCTGGCCGTGATAGTGGAGAAGAGGATTTGTGATTGTTAACACATTCCCTTTAATTTGTTTATAACTCTGATGACTCCTTTAACAGCACTTCAAAATAAGATGTGGATCATCGCATAATGGTGAATAATATGCACGTTCTGGTGATGGAGATTAACTTCTTCGTCATCTTTCATGTCTTTATCTGCTTATCTATTTTTTGTTTATGTTGTGATTAATTCATTATCTTCCTGCGTTTTATTCTTGACCAATGCATTAAATTCCCGTAAGTTGTTGGCACCATGAGTTAGATAAGTATAAAGGCGAGAAGATTTGTTATTATTGTGTGTACCTATTATAATTATCTGAACATCGGAGTCTCTGAGTACGCATCCGGACTCATTTTCCACTATACCTGGACCTAAAATGGTGTAAATTGTGTCTTGGATCCACACATGACATCGATTGTTAGATTTTGTTGTCATATAGTGCTGCATATGGAAGTCGTTGAAGTTGACCCGAAAAAGCATCCCGACTTTTTTGGTAAGTTTCCTCGCGAAAGTGTAGTCATCCCAAATAAACATGTAAATATTGAAAAAGTGTAGTCTCATCCCGAAAACTATTATTACTTTATTACCATATTAGTCAGAATTATACATATTTACTAAAGATAAATATGTGTAGTAGCGGATACGGCGATATAGGCCTTGGTTATACCTAGTTACCCTGGACAACACAGGCGCATATCATGGCGATCAGATTGTTACGAGATGTCGTGAAGCTAACCCGCACATTCTTCTAAATATACAGAGGCCTCTTTCACGGTGATTTTGCCGACTAGATTTCAGAGTTTTTGGGTCGTGGGGAAGTTGGCTTGCATATTACTGGCCTACACCGTGGAACAGAACACAAAAAATAAACGTAAACTAAAAAAACTGAAACTAAATTAAATTTACACCAGAATTAAATAGGCCGAAATTTGAAGAACAATGAGATAAATATAATAATAATCGAGTGTGCCACTCAAGAACGACCAGATCTCCCGGATGACAAGTACAATGTCTGCTGACGATACCCCCGAATGACCCATCGACCCCTAGAGGCCGATTCCCAGCCACAACGTAGCCGCATTAGAGGGTAGGGTCGTCTCCCGAACAGACAAAGCTTCTCTTCAGCCAGAAAGACCTCTAGGTAATCTCCGACATTACACACTTCGGCAGCTGGAGACTGCCGAAGTGCCACGGAGAGACCCCTGTCAAGGGGATGAAAGGGAGTGACAAGTCCAGCCTGCAACTATGGAATCGACACGAGACGACATGAGACCTCACCTCTCATCACACCAATCCGAAAACTTTAATAATTCATTTTATCAATAAAAATAAACAAAAATAGGTAACATGACCAGGAAAATAACTTAAAAATAAATTGAGGCTGAGGAGGGAGAAAAAAAAATAAAACCGAATGCCAGTAAACGCCGTGCTGTTTTTAATTTAAATAAATGTTTCAAGAAAACAAAATCAGAGGCGAACGGGGGATAAAAAACAAAAACAGATCAAACTAATCGGGTCAAACTAAAAATTCTGAAGCTAAAGGGAAAAGAGAAAAAAATAAAAAATAAATCGAACAAAAATGGTCGCTACCTTGAGTAATTACGTACGAGATAAAATAAAATTAAGTTGAGCAACATGGACGCAGAACGTGAACATTAATACAGCGAACCCAATGTGCCCCCCCCCCCCCACGCGCGTTTCAAGAAACAGTGCCAAGAAACAGAAATAAAAAATGAAATTTAAAATTGAAATTAAAAAATAAAGTTTAAAATTTGGATTCGGCAAAAAAATAAAAGAACAAAAAAACCGGTACCTGGATCATCCTTGCGGCATCATGGATTGCCGAAATGGGTTGGACGTCGTCCCACCATTAATAATTTTAGCATCGATAGGCCGCCATAAATGTTGGGCGTCTTCCCGCTTTAACTTGAAAATAATGTTGGGCGTCTCCCCGCCGCGAACCGCAAATATCGTTGGGTGTCTTCCCGCCGTAAAAAATACGTCTGACCACGTTGTTGGCCACCCGTAACCGTAAATATCGTTGAGCGTCTTCCCACCGTAAAAATATGCGGCTAACCACGTTGTTGGCCACCCGTAATCGTAACTATTGTTAGGCGCCTTCCCGTCGTAAAAAAATGCGGCTGGGCACGTTGTTGGCCATCCATAACTGTAAAAGTGGGACGTCTCTCCATTAGCCGCCCGTAGAAATTTGCGATACCGTTGATTAAACGTAATCGTTAAAAATGCAGCACATAATGTGATCCCCTTAGAATAATTTGGCACCAGTGGATATATGATATCCGCAAAAAACATGACGGCACTCGTTTAGCTTTACGGCCCCCCGTTCACAAATTTGGCGACACCCGTTGAATAACCGCGGCGTCCGTAGAATATGCACAGCACCCGGTAAAATACAGAACCAGTAGAAATGCAGCGACACCCGTAAAATTCTTGCGGATTTTTATTCTTGAACCAATTTGGATAACGATCTTCGATCGTTCCAAATTTACCAAATCTCTATATATTAGAAACACTATTTTTCACTAACTGTTCATACAACAAATGATTTTTATTTAAATAGATATTTGGTCTCGTATATAAAACAATTATTATTTTTATTATTTAAACATTAAGTTAACTTAATTAACTTAATTAATAATACGTAAACGATTATTTTTATATTTAATTTTAAATTCATCAAAATTTGTTCATTATAAAAAAACTACCAAGTAATCACAAACTTGACTATATGTTATCTCAAAATTCTAAACTAAGCTAAACAAAACCTTCACGCATCAAAAAACATTTAAGAGAATATTTTTTGTTCGTTGGAGTTTTTTGTTTTGTTTTCATGCGCGTGAACTCGCCCACCCTTCACACCGCGCATCAATCGCACACAACAAAACGAGAAAACACAGCAAAAATATTTCAAACGATTTTAGTAATTATACCAAAGCACAGATGGTAATGCCGTCAATAAAAGGCACCATTCATTGAATTCCATGAAACTAAAAATTCCAAAAGAACAAAGGAAAGGAAATAATGTTATGACCCCTAAAGGTGTCGTAACAAGATATAGTTTTGTAAATATTTGTTAATCGTATTAAGACAAAATCTTAAATTTTCTACAGCCGATACTAGAGATAAATGTGTTTAGTTGTATACAACGATATATTTCTTCAGGTAGTACTTGAACTAAAGATCTAGGAGTTACTTTCGTTAAAAACATGAGCTTTACTAAGCACATTGAGTTGAACATCGCTAGAAAGATCCTGTAGGATTAAGATCCTGCATTGTGCTTACGTTCGATCCCATCTGGAGTATGCTGTAAATGTGTGGCTTCCTTTCTACGAAGATCATATCCAAAGTATTGAGAAAATTCAAAAGAAGTTTATACGCTACTTGACCTGGAAAGAGGATGGGTTTATGACCATGATCTACCATACCACGTAAACAGCCAGCGATAACCACCATATTTAACCGGGTGTAAAACATACAACTTGACAACACTAGAAAATAGACGCTAATCGACGCACCGGATGTAAAGTCATAGTTTTATAAATATTTGTTAATTGCCATGATATGGTAATAAAATAATACCAATTTTTTCATGAAAAATTTGTCTACATTTTGCACTTGTATATTTTCGGGATGAGACTACACTTTTTCAATATTTACATTTTTGTCTGGATGACTTCAACGACTTGCATATAGTATCTGCTCCATTCTTATTTTGTAGGATCGCTACCTCGCCTTGCATTTGGTTGTATGGATTCTTGACAATTGATGATATTTCGCATACGAAGTGTACAGGCTGGCATACTTAACATCAAGTCACATGTTCTCTCGTTAATAATGGAAAGTGTTGATGACGATTGTCCATTGCTATATAATCAGTGGAACTAATGATGACTAGATAGTCCATGATTGATATCAAGAATTGAAACTACAGATATTAGTGTGAAGTTTCACACGAATGAATGCGGTAAAATAGTTTTAATTATTACATTTTTCTGCGTTACTCGGCTACTTACCTGTTGTGGAATAAATTGTAACTCTTTTGTCTTAATGTTTGTAATCATTTCAAAAATGCGTATTAGCGATTCTCATGTTAATTTTTCAAACTGGGACACATATTTTTCAGTCTCTCGTTGAACCTCGCTCAACCCCAATCTTAAATACCTGTTTCTCTAGATTTCCGAAACTGTTAATTGTCGTTTTGTTGAGCAGATCTGACTCTGTTTAAAACAATTTTCCGAAATAATTAGTAACGTTTTAAATGTCGGAAAACTTCGAAATTTCGAATTTATTTGTTATAATGTTTTGGTATTTCAAAGATCCTACCATTGGACCGAATTACAGATACCATAAATAATTCTCAAATTCTCATCTGTCTTCGCGAATGTTGTGTCCGCAGTAAGTTGGACTTTAATATCATCAAATGCAAAATAATGTCATTCCATAAAAAATAAATCCCATATACACTACTTGCAACATTAACTACATCGAATTGCAGAGTTTCTGAAACAACAGACCAAGCCACGTTCATTTCAAATATGAATTCAACAGGCATATTGATAATATTTACTACTGATAAAAAACAAATCAATGTTTGGGGCTTCGTGAAACGATGGTAGGGTGGCTGCAACGATTTATCTACATTACTTACGCTATATTTCGCGTATGTTGGACCTCAAGTAGAATGTGCAATGACTGTCTGAAGGAAGCCCTTACTCTTCTCTTATTTTTTATTAAATAAAACGGGTTGGGAGTATGGTAACAATATTCCTTTCCATGAGAATGTGAGGCGACTAGCTCTACATAAGACCAGGTACCCGAATTGTGATCTCTGCATTTTGAAAATAGAAGAATCCTCTTGGATGACCCTTTTATAGGAAATCTGCTACTGGGCATTATAGATTCAACATCATACATCACTGAAAATCATTCACTTCCAGGTTGTGAGAAGGAGACTACGTCATCACCGTCTGTTGAACACCATTCCACTAACTATGCAGATAAAATGACTATATGGCTAAATCTTTTACATTGCAGAGCATAGATTTAATTTTCACTTATCAAAGAACTGTAGCTGTTCTACTGTTGTATAAAACAACCTAAAAACCTACTTTTTAAATTTATAATTTAATTATATTTACTGTGGCATTGAAGTACTAATTTTTATGTATATTTTCGTGTTTCCTTCATTTGTTAATTATAACAAACAGTTTTATAGTTTTATTTTACTTTTATTTTTAAGCGTTTTGGTTTTATGGTTTTAATTTTGAAATCTTCACTGTAATTTTGCTAAATCGATTTCTTTAAATAAATTAATTAGTTAACAATTTTCTCAAAAGCCATTTTCTCAAAACATACCGCTTTTCGTTCTTATATTGAGGCGTAGATGGATTATCATTGCACATTGTATTTATCAACTCAATTGCAAATCGTCCATTTTGAATAAGTACGAAAAAATCCAATTAAAATTTTATTATGTATTTTGGTTTACACTTTTCACTCATTCGATATATTATAATCTCACACTATTTAGGTATAATAAATGTTCACAATTTAAATTAATTAAAAAAATATAATGTGAAATAATTATTTTTTGTAATTGAATTTTTTCACCAATTAAAATAACAAAAACGACGGAGAATGTCCTTTTACATCGCAACGCGAGATTATACACTCCGCTTCACTTAATTACGGCCATCTATTATATTGATTTCAAATTTACGTCTCGTAAGCACCTATAAATAAAAATTGTCAAATTTCACGTCCGTCATTATTATTGGGTCGTCAATTCAACCCAGTATTTTAGTTATAATTTCATCAAATTGAATTGATACCAAGCAAAGCCCTGCGCCATCGACCGGAACAAGTGATAATCCGAGGAGGCTAGGTCTGGCGAATAAGGCGGATGTGATAGCAGATTCCATCTCACCATTTTGATGATGTCCTGGACGATGGGAGTGCGGTTCTGGCCATTTTTCGACCAATGCATGGTTCAGGTAGATGGTTTGTTATCGGTAGCGTTGCTCATAGACAGTTTCGACCTGTTTCAGCAGCTCATATTAAACGATTCTTTTCTGGTTCCACCAAAATAAGAGCATTGTTTTCTTTCCAGAGCGATTTGGCCGTGCCAAAAAATGCAAGTCCTTATGTAAAATTCGCCAAACAGTCGATAGATGAATGCGCAATACCTGAGAGCGTCGTGATATCGATGTAAATGGTTCCTCCGCGACACTTTCGGCCACAGCAGCAATGTTCTCTCTAGAACGTTTACTTTTTGATCTGCGAGACCTTTTTCGATCCCTCGATAGAACCAGTCTCTTCAAAGTTTTTCACTACCATTTGAATTGTTGATTCATTTGGACGATTATTTATACCAAAAAAATCACGAATGGCAAAGATGGCATAAAAAAGGTTGCGTTTATAAATTATTTGCTACTGACATCTAGACGTGACTTTTGAAAGACCCTTTGTAAATAGGATTAGAGAAAGTGCCACATTCTTAATATCAATATGCGATATCTTTTCCAGTAACACTTCATGATTAACGGCATCGAATGCCTTAGAGCGTCTATAAAACGAGCAGATTCCATAAGGTTATTATTCAAATTGTCGTGAAAGGGTATTAAAATTGAAATATTAACCAGTTTGGTTGATGAATTTTTAATAAATGTTTAATTAATAAAACCAAATTGTCGTTTATCGAGAAAATTAGTTTTACCTAGAAAACTCAGTAAAACCGACCAAATGGCTTAGTGGTTAAAGCTTTGGCGTTTGGATCGGGAGGTATCGGGTTCGAATCCCGATAGGGGCAGGATGCAAAGGGAATTTTCATCAACAAATTACGATTTGTGATGAGAAGGAACACATCTATGACCCCCTGTCGGAGTGCGGGGCTCATGGGCCGACCCATCTTCCATGCCAGTATAGGCTGGCATGGAGCTATGCAATGTGCAGATGGTAATAAAAATCGGACCTATATCCGTACGTCCTCGAATTGGCCAATACAGGCGTAAAGCTAAGGACGTAAATAAGCGAACCGCGAAAGAGTTGGGAGAGCCTCGGCCCCAGAACAGTACAGGGAAAAGAAGAAGAAAAAAAACTCAGTAATCTAGATTTAATCATTTTTTTTTCAAAAATCATTGAGAATATGTTCAATAAGGTGATTAGACGATAATTGTTTGGGTCGGCACGTGAGCCCTTCTTAAAAAGTGGTTTCACGATACCTACTTTTAATTTATCAGGAAACACACCTTTAGCAAAGCACAAATTAAAAACAAATGCTAAGACATGTGCGATACCGAAAATCACATTTTTAACCACTACATTTAAAATTCCATCAATGTCACACGAATTAGTATTTTTGAGTTCACAGACTGCTGAAACAATTTCCAAACCACTAACTGAGAAAAAAAATCGAGCTATTAAGCCAATGCCATATTATTTCGAACAGTATTTTCAACAGTCATATTTTCATGTGTCTCGTTTAGAATGACGCTTGGTATATTAATAAGATCATTAGCGATTTCATTAAAATTCGTAATGAAATTAGTTTCACCAATTTCTAAAGAAGTAATAGTATCTGGAACGGGAATATCGTTCAATACACTATTTAAAACTTTCCATTTTGATTTCATATCTGAAGCTGAAGACATCTTATTTTTAAAATATGTTTCGTTAGTTAGTTGAATTCTTAGCGTATCCATTTGTTTCTTTAAAGAACTGTAATTACGATCATTGATTAGCTTTTTTGATAACCTGTTCCGAAGATTAATCAAATTTAATGAGGCGTCGGATATCCAAGGCTTAAGTTTCCAGGTACTACGTAAAATTTTAAGCATCGATTTATATTTATTTAGAAGAGAAATGAACATTTCGACAAAATTTTAATATGTTCTATTAGGATCAGTTAAACCCCAAACTGTGCACTAATCAAATGTACTTAAACATTTTGCTAACTCTGTAAAATTTATTTTCGTTTGAAATAACTTTTTATATTTACGATTATTCTTCCCTTTGTTGGTATTTTTTAAATTCACGATAATTGTATTATGATCAGTTATAAATAATTGTATAGATTGCTAAGCCAAAGAGACCGATCACCAAATGTTTACACCTCAATAGATCGGTTTCTGAAAAAAAAACATCATCATAGAACATGGGCGTGTTACATTATGGGCAAAAGACTCCATATCAGAAGAGGTACATAATAATAAATAATTATCTTTTAACTGAGAATCTTTCATAAGATCAAAACTTATATCACCAAGCAATATTTTATGTTTTGAATTATCGGAGTTTAAGAAGTCGTTCAATTCTCTCACAAATTCTTCAAATTCATAGGAATGCAACCTATAAACCGGCACGAAGCAGTATTTAACTTTACTTAAAATAACGACAATTTTCAAAACATCGGCCGACGAAAACGTTATCGAAAATACCTGACAATCCAACGAAGACCTAACAAGTGCCGCCACACCACCAGACCTATATTGATCATTACAATTTGCATAGAAGATAAAGCCGTTCAAATTATAATCTGAAATTTCCGAACTCCATGTTTCAGTCAAAAATATAACATCAAAATCCTAATTGAAAGCATTTATATTAAGAATATGTCGAAATTTTTCCGTAAGCTTCGAATATTCTGTAAGATAAAATTAAAGCTACTAGTGTTATTATTCATCAAATTCCTTAAAAAATCTCATGAATTATTGCAGCAAATATTCAGCATTCAGCTTGGATAAATACATGAATTAATGTTCCATTAATATAAAGAAATATAACAAATTATAGAAAAATAAAATTTGAATTTGGTATACATGATCGGCCTATTTGGCAATAAAAGTAAAAAGTATGTTATAAAGTGATACTCGTAAAGATAATAAAAAAGTGTTTTAATTGATACACGATCTTAATACGAATATATAAGAATGAAATGAAATCGGTAGACGAAACATACTTGTAAACATGCTAAACAAAGTGGATTGGTAAACGATCTTAATACTAAAGGGTGGTTAAATTTTAAGGGCCGATGTTGATTTTGAATAAAACACAAATTATGTAGGAAATTATTGTCAATTCTTTTTATTATGATAATATGGTATGGTTCAATTATGTATGGAACAAATATCGGCCAAATGGCCGCCGCGACCTCGGAGGCACACCTCCACTCGATGGTCCAAATTTTCGATGACGCTTAGGCATAATTGAGGTTCTATGCCATTAATGTGCCGAATTATCTCATCCTTTAGCTCTTGAGTTCTTGCTGGCTTTTCGACGTACACCTATTCTTTCAAATAACCCCAAAGAAAGAAGTCCAACGGTGTGAAATCACATGATCTTGGCGGCCAATTGACATCGCCACCACGTGAGATAACACGGCCATTGAATTTGTCGCGCAAAAGAGCCATTGTTCCGTTAGCTGTGTGGCAAGTGGCACCGTCCTGTTGAAACCACATATCGTCCACATCCATATCTTCCAATTCGGGCCATAAAAAGTTCATTATCATCGCACGATAGCGAACACCATTCACAATAACTGCCTGACCGGCCTCATTTTGGAAAAAATACTGTCCGATGATGCCGCCAGCCCATAAACCGCACCAAACAGTCACTCTTTGTGGGTGCATTGGTTTTTCGACAATCACTCTTGGATTATGATTCATCTAAATGCGGCAATTCTGCTTATTGACGAATCCACTGAGGTGAAAATGTTTCATCACTGAAGATGATTTTCTTCGAAAATTGATCATCCACTGTTGCCACTTCTTGCCACCGTTCTGACCATTGACGACGTTTGGAATTCAAATTAAATTAGTCTGAAATTGAGAAATGTCAAATTAAATGCAGAAAAAAACTTGACGTTTAGGTGTGGTTCACGTTCAACGTCGGCCCTTAAAATTTAACCACCCTTTATTTATAAAGTGTGTTTTTTAGAGGTTCACAATTTTAAATTAAAATTGAACAAATAAAAACATTTTGAATATCAGTGAAATTAGCTTTATTGGATAGATAATTTTATACCATTAAGGCTTGTGTATGATTTCGGCCATGTAGCCGCCGCCGCTGGCGCGTATATGGCGTAATCTGGAGGTTCAATTTCCAATCACTCTTCGCCGCAATTGTGGCCGTATTTCGCTAATAACTCACAGGATGTGGTGTTCCAAGTGTTCAATCGTGTCTGGTTTATCGGCGTAGTCAAGTGACTTAACATATCCCCAAAGAAAATAATCTAATGGAGTTAGATCACACGATCTCGGTGGCCAATTAACATTAATTGTATCCCGCGCTGCGCACTGTGTGGCATGTGACACCGTCCTGTTGGAACTGCATATCAGCAAGATTTATGCCAACCAATCATGTCTCTATACCGTTCACCGCCGACGTTAACATTCCGCCCATCATCGTTTTTGAAGACGTATGGACCACTGATTCCGCCGGCCCATAAAGCGCACCAAACAGTGATTTTCTCTGGATGTAATAGTGTTTCGGCAATGGCTAGTGGATTATCTTTACTCCAAATCCGACAATTCTGTTTATTAACGTACCCATTCAATCAAAAGTGAGCTTCATCGCTGAACAAAATTTTGTTTGGAAAATCAACATCAATTTGTGCTTCAGCTCATTCGCCGAATTGGTGGCATGGTCGGAGGGCTTTAATTTCTGCACAAGTTGAATTTTGTATGCACGTAAACCAAGATACATAGATAAAATCTTTTATAAAGGGGATGGACACATTTTCAGTTGCTCAGATCGACGTCGAATTGGTTTATTTGGGTCTTCCTCAATGATACGCGGTACTTACTGGACGCGTATTATCATTTAGAGTGTACGTGGTGCCAAAACGATCCATAGTTAACCGAATTACCCGATCTGATGGACGATTATGACGTCCGTAAAATAGACGTAATGCACGGTGAGTTTGGCGAACAGAACCATTATTTTGATAAAAAAATTCAACAATTTACAAGCGTTTCTCTGGCATGAGTCTATACGTTATGAAATGGCAAATCAAAATTATGACAAAGCAAATGTCAGCGGTCTAATCGGTTGTCAAACAAAACAGTGTTGCCAATGTAAAAATGAGAACCTCTTAAAACCCTTTCACCCAATTGTAAAAGTAAAAACCCCATTTACATGCGACCAACATTTTTCTACTGCAAAATGTAACAGATATTGACATTGACTTTTTACACATGAAGGTCAAGAATAGAAATATATTCATTCAAAATTTTTCAGAATACTTTTTCATCCACTACACCGCAAAAACCACATATTGAAAATATGTAAACGATTTAATCACTAGTGGAAAATGACTACGATCAGTCGATGTTGTCGACTAGTTATCTAGATGACGCGTGCCCATCTCTGATGCTAATCCTCATAATTATTCACAACCAATACGAGAAACTTGATGATGCCCGAAATAAGATGTACAAGGTTAGAATTACAAATTACAGTTTAACCTCTTTAATCGGACCACCTTTGGGACCATTCGAAAATGGTCCGATTTAGAGGTGGTCCGATTATAGAAAATGAAAAAAAAATTAGAGAATAATAGAATTAGTACAAAAAAATTATTTATTTCATTAGTATGTACATACATATATGTATGTACATACATATTTAGTAGTAACTATAGTAAATACATTTATCACAATTCAATCACATGTAATTAACATAATTAACATTTAATTCATAAGGTACGAGTAGCTTCGAAAATTTTTATTAATTTGCCGCAGGTTGGGTAAAATAGGACGTAATTTTTGCTTGCGTTCTTTTTATAGAAATTTCCTTTTCGATCAATTTTTGTTCGGATTTTTCCAAATGAAAGAACATTTCGTCCAAACCTTTGGCACTAGCATAATCTTTTAATTGATGAAGTTTTGTTTGCACTTCAATAAAAGATAGCAATTGTGTAGGTGCTACGTTCCCAACATTATTTAGTTCGTCTCCATCTGATGATGAGCTCTCATCAGGAGAAACAGTTTGTGCTGGCGCGCTAACGGACAAAAACAAAGTTTCTTCCCAATTATCCGGTAATTCCTCGAAAATTTGCAAATTTTCGTCGAATCCGAGAAATTCCATTTCCGATTCGTTTGGTTCAGCAACAACTTCTAGTTCCGGCTCCTCCGTTCCTTCGTCAAATCCCGCTTTTCTAAAACAATTACAAATTGTTTCAGTTGTAACCTTCGCCCAAGCCTCGGTTAACCACGAACAAGCATCTAAGACGTTGATTTTTTTTGACAAATCTTCAACTCCATTTGATTCGTCAATAGCTACGACCAATCGATTCATTAACAGCTTACGATAATGAATTTTGCAGCTTCTAATGATTCCCTGGTCTAGAGGCTGTAATGAAGCCGTAGTGTTGGGGGGAAAAAATTGAAGTTTGACATTGCTGTACTCCTTATCTGGATGGCAAGGCGCATTATCCAAAAACAGAATAACTTTGCGCTTCTGTTTCGCCATTTTCTTATTAAAAGAATTAAGCCACTCTTGAAAAATGATTGACGTCATCCATGCTTTTTTGTTGAATCGCCAGAAAATGCCGAAAGTAGCCTCAATGTTTAACTTTTTAAATGCGCGTGGTTTCTTGGCTTTCCCAATAATAAGCAGGGGTTCCTTTTCTCCAATCATGTTACATAAAAGAGCGACAGTTAACCGATCTTTGCACATTTTACCTCCAACACATTTCTCGGTCCTTAACTTTAACGTTCTAGATGGTGTCGCACGGAAAAATAGTCCAGTTTCATCCAGATTAAAAATATTTTTTGGTTCGTAATTTTGAGTCAATGCTTTTAAGGTATCGCGGTAATTTTCAACAACATCCATATTCACTGATGCACCTTCTCCACTTAAGGAAACGAAATGGAGATTATGTCTATCTTTGAATTTTTGTAGCCATCCATTTGATGCAGTGAAATCTGACAAATCTAATAATTCACCCATTTTTAGGGCTTTGGACTGTAAAAGCGTTCCAGAAATTGGTAAATTTTTAAGACGAGCCATCATTATCCATTGAAACAGTTTTTCGTCTAAAACTCCGTATTTTGTACAGGATGCTACACGCTTTCTTTTTAATGACCCGAAACTTTCAATTGTCTCTTTTATATTCGATTTATTTGCCAATATCCTTTGTACTTGTGTTTTACTAATCTTAAATTTGTCACTTAATTGCCGCTGCGACAAATGTTCCTTCTCTGCAGTTTCAATAAGATTTAATTTCTCCGATAAATTTAATTCCTTGTACTGCTTCTTTTGTTTACTCATTTTGCTGTTAAAATTGATTATAAATTAATACTATGTACATAAAAAACGGTCTCAATCTTATGTACTTACCTCACAAATCACTGACTATAATTACGTTGTAAATTTACCACCTGTATCAATCAAATTTTTATCACAACTAAGAACTAAACTGTCGAAATACACACGAGCGCAACATTTTTACATAAAACAATAAAACCGTTATATTTTATACCGTTCTATTTCTATTAATCATACATATACATACATATGTACATACATGTGCATATGCATATTGAATAAAATAAATAAATAAATGTACAAATTTTCTAAATACATATGCATTTTATGTAATTATCACGTAAAATTATGCATGTATGTATAAGCAGTTACATTTGTAAAAAAAATTACGGTCGCATTGAGAGGTAAAGAAACTCAAATTTAAAGGAAAAATGTGGTCCATCGGTCCAATTTGGAGGTGGTTCGATTACAGAGGCAAATTTTTGAGAAAAACCATTTTTACAATACTAAGTGTGGTCCGATTTGGAATTGGTCCGATTAGAGGGTGGTCGCATTAGGAGGTTAAACTGTATATTTATTTGACTTTAATATCTCACTGACAAACCTAAAATTTAATTCTTAACAAATTATTTAAAAGCTTTTACGTACACAGAAAATATGCATTAAGAATAATTATATCACTTATAACACTTCTGAAACCTGTATACATTATAAACATTATTATTATAAAACAGAATCTTAAGTATCAAATCCAGAGTTTCATCAGACTCACGTATGTATTATACATACATATAAGAACACAATACAACAATATACATCTCATTCATTATTCTAATCTCATTTGTAAAATCAAATTCAACATAAACAAACAAAACAACAATTGAAAATAATTTTAATTAAAATCTTTTTATTTACTTTAAAAATTAAAAAAATAAATAAAAAGCTCATAACACTTTTAATTATAATTATAACATATCATAATCTTGTGTTGTCTTATATTTACGAATATGTCGTATCTCGCGTTACACTGTATGGGTATGAAGTGTGAATGCCTTTGCAGAAGCTATGCTGGTAAAATATATAGTTAATTAGTGAAAATTTAATAAGCATAAAAAATAAAAGTCATAAGTACGTAAACAAATAATAATGGAAAGCTTTTTGTTAGGAAAAGCGCGTGTGTGTATATTTTTATTACTCATGTACATGTGAGGTATGGTAAACTCGCGTCACCATATTAATAGAAGCTCCGAGAAAATATAACCATTATATTTTAAAATCGTTGATGTCTTTAAGGCAAAATCTAATTAAATGAAAGATTTATGTAGTCGAGCTGTTCAACAGTATATAAAGACTTCAATACACTTTTTCGCCGGGGGTAACCCGAAAATTATATAGTATATTGCACATGTACAATACGAATGTTTAACACATTTCAATAAAACACAGACACAATAGAATTGTGTTATCATTTCTTATCATTATCATTTACGAAACTATATTTTTGAAAAATCAAATCATTATTAGTATTATAATCCTTTCTTCGTATGTTTACTTACATACATAGATATGTACATATAATATTATATCCCATTGTTATGTAGATTAAAATATTATTTATTTATTTATCTACCCTATTGTTGTTATATACATATAACGACTATATACCCACATGCATACAAACATCATTTCAAAAATCTTCAAGAAAATGTTTGTTTTTCATGGCATATGATTTATTTGTATGTTTATCGAATTATGTACGTACTCCAAACGACTATAGCAAAATTATTATTATTGTTATTATTATAGAAGTTGTTATTGTTGCTATTATTGTTATTTTGGACATCTATTCGTATGTATATGTATATGCCAATTATTTATTATATTATGTATAATTGGTATTATGTATCTTAGATATGAAACGTAAACAATTAAAAACTGTAGAAAATTATATTTGTTACATTCATGTTAGATTTAAAAAATTTTCAAGATGACATGTGGGTATGGGTTGAATGATATGTCAAAATTGTATACATGAGCCAGCACAAAGGGTGTTTGGGTGTCAAAATCGTTTTAATAAAGTTATTAAAGTACGGTTGACTATGTGGTGACGTTCAGCAGAACGTATCCCTCGCCAGTTCACAATGGTTCACAATGGCTTTACACCGGCTGAACCGGTTCATTAATGTATTTACCAGTGACGGTTAAGGTAGTAACTTTCTATCTTTTTATTCGATCTATGACAGGGTTGCCTTCTTTTGTAAAGTGCAAAGTATTACATTTACTTCGTATTCCTTTGAGGTATCCATTATGAAACAAATAAAACATTCATATTGAAACTAATTTAATATTCGAATTTTATAATCATCACAAAAGCTGAATTTATATTAAGGCTCGATTTTATGAACGAGGATAGTAGATTAATCGTCGGATTAATTGTAGTTGGCATTTTATGAACTACGATCAGCGCTGCCGTTTAAAAAAACAGGCAGCTCCAATCAAATTTCTATTCGGTTCCAATCAGCTCCACAAGTAACAGAGCATCAAAATATACAAAAAAAATAATTAAACAACTTTTTCTTATTTCAGTTCAGTAAAGTTTATTACATAAATACAAAATTAAAAAATCACAGTACACATTATATACTCGTAGACGTACAAATTACAATAAATATAAAAAAATTCAATTCATTTGTATAACTTTTATAAAAACTCGAAAAACTAATAAAATTATTAATAAAATAACACAGTACTATTTAAATTTAATTATTTTAAATATCACATTAAATTAATTTTAATATTAAGTTTCTGCCTTTTTGTTTAAATTTCATATTTAGGCCAAAATCAATTCATTACTTACGAACTAGAAGAATTAGACAACATAAATAAATAAAACCTAATCCGAAATCTTAGGAGTTTGCTAATTTATATTTTGATAATACATTTTTTGACGGTTTCCATTCAATAAGCGAACAGTTTTTGGTTAATTGTTTGGTAATTAGCAATGAATTAATTGAAGAAATTTTTAGCGAATTTCTGTTTTTAGTTTTTATGTAGTTTAGTTCCGAAAATATTCGCTCAGCGGCTACGCTACTATGTGGCAAACTTAATAAACCGCCCATAAATATTTTTTAATTTGGAAACATTGGTTTATTTAATCCGTTTTTTTAAATCGAATATGCTTCCCCAAAAATCCCCTAACTTTGTTGAATTATCCACAAATTTTTGATAACGCAGAGTTCGAAACTCTTCTTCGGTCTCTTCAAAATTTTCATTAATTTGCGGAAAGATGTTTAGCAAAGGTATTATGCTTTTACATCAAAATTTGAGTACACAGCATGATATAAAATTTCTTTTTTTTTCTGCTATTTGTTCTGGGGCCAAGGCTCTCCCAACTCTTTCGCGGTTTGCTTATTTACGTCCTTACATTTAAGCCTGTATTGGCCAATTCGAGGACGTACGGATATAGGTCCGATTTTATTACCATCTGCACATTGCATAGCTCTATGCCAGCCTATACTGGCATGGAAGATGGGTCGGCCCATGAGTTTTGCACTCCGACAGGGGGTCATAAATGTATTCCTTTTCACCACAAATCGTAATTTGTTGATGAAAATTCCCTTTGCATGCTCCTCTTATCGGGATTCGAACCCGGTACCTCCCGATCCAAACGCTGAAGCTTTAACCACTATGCCATTTGGTCGGTATAAAACTTCTTGCAACGCTTCTTTATTTCTAATACCGATTCTCCAGGTAGAACATTTTTATTTAATTCATTCTTCGCTTTTGGCCCTAAATATAATAGGTTATCTGTGACATAAATATCATCGGCAAACTTTAATTCATTTAAATTGGATTATTCGACAAATTCCAATTTAACAAACTTATTAAGATTATAAATATGTTTTAATAGAAGGAAGCAACCTATAAATTTTTGGAGTCTCGCTTTGGAATTATTTATTTAAATTATTTGTAATTTTTAAGAATATATGATAAAAATAGAAAATAAACCAAATTAACGTTATTTAAATTTTTAGAAATTTGTGAAGCCAAATTGGAATCGGTCTGAAATGTATTTAATAAAAATTTTCAGGCGTGGAGTTGCCACTTGGCTGGTTTTACTCCGGCTGAACCGTTAATGTATTTACCAGTTGCCGGTTGAGGTAGTAAACCTACCTACAGTAATCTTCTATCTTTTTCTCTATCTATTACAGGGTTGCCATTTTTTGGAAAGTGCAAAGTAGGACATTTACCTCGAATTGCTTTGAGGTATCCATTATGAAACAAATAAAAGATTCATATTGAAACTAATTTAATATTCGAATCTTATAATCATCACAAAAGCTGAATTTATATTAAGGCTCGATTTTATGAACGAGGATAGTAGATAAACAAGAAAATTAATCGTCGGATTGTTTTGTACCTACTATTCTATCTTCTGTTTTTACTGTCTAAAACAGAGAGCATAACGAAATTGTTGGTATTATTTTTGATTTTTAAAATTTTAAAAGGTCAAAATGAATTTAAAAAAAAAGAAAATGAATGCAAATGAATTGCAAAGTTTATTTAGTATTGCTGATAAATACAAAACAATAGTCATTTAAAAAAGAAACAGATACGGCATCTAAATAAATAAAAAAATGAAGATTGGAAAAACATTACGGATGAATATAATTCGATTAATATTCATAAAAAACAAGAATTACAGTTAAGAAATGCATTTAAAAATAAATTGGGTGATTTTCGGAAAAACGTATAGCTACAGGAAACGCGGAAAGATTTAGAACTGATAAATAATCCCCTTGTGTTCTTTTGTGGAAGCTTCGGTTCGCTCTTTCAGGAATATAGACTCATCGGATGCTTTATTTGAAGTGTGCATATCCAAACATTAATTCTAATTATATCGCATTACTTTAATATGTATCTAAATTTTTTTTTTTAAATGAAGATAATGTGGCTGAAGAATATCTCGATGACGAATGTGATGTTAATTCTGAAATTTCATATCAAACCGAAATGGATATTTCCAGGGATGGGTAATAATTTTTTACATGTATATAATACAAGTAAAATTCCAGTATTAACGGCGATTATCTGACCTATTAACAATATATTTCATCTTTTGAATCTTAGGTGGATCAGCTTTTAGATACGTCTTTCCTTATCCAAACATCAAGTGAAGAGTAGAAGTAGAATCCGCGAGAGCGAATCGATTGCGGATTGAAAATTGCATATATATTGAAACAGAAGTATGACTTCTACTTGCGTAGAAGCACACCCGTTTCATAGAATTGCCGTAACCTGAATTGTACCCCATGCGGTTTAGATTCCCACCGCTCAGTCGGGTAGAGGAAAATGGTGTGGGTTTTTGGGGTACCCAGATTTACGGCCTAGATTACCGCATATTTATATAAAACAAAATAAGCTGGAACAACATCAAGTATGCCGTCAAACTGAGGGATTATAACGATTATGGAATTGGGCAAAACAGTACCCAATTTGATGGTGTCCATGCCTTACGCTGCCGGCAGGTTCCCCGCGGTTGTTTTAATAGTTGTTTAGCGTAACATAATTACCCTAGACTAAGCATAACGAGCAAGAGAAAAAAAATCGAAGAACATTATTATTTATTATGGGCTGAAGGCCCCGAATGTTAGTAAGTAAATAAAAATCGGTAAAGCGTTACCAACAGAAGGAAACCCGCGTGCCGAGGCACTTGCGCGGTTTCCGCCCCTAATGGAGCAGTTGGTAGACCCTTTACCAATTGGGCCCCTTTATGTTAGTATTTAGTTTTTTTCTGTTTTAAGCATACTTACTCGAACGTTACTCGAACTCACGGAATCCAAAAAAATTGATACACAACAATTGATTTTAAATTACAACAAATTGTTTATTTTGTAAGGTTTTACTTTACTTCACAACACTAATCGTCTTTCTCGCTAATTACCACGGCTAAAGCTCTGTGCGTAATTAGTTAGGAACACCAAAAAACTGAACTCCCTACCAAAAATTTGGTACGGTATTTATGCGAAAATTAATTGCTCTAGAAAAGAGGGGGAAATTAATTTTTATAACAGAATTTAATAAATGAATGGCCTCTTTTCAATCAATTAATAAATTTTCTGTTTAATCAAAAAAAATATTCATAAATACCGCCCAGTTTAAAAGTGTTATAAATTAAATTTGTTTACCCCTTACATAAACAAATTAATTCATTTTACACTCACTTAGAGAATTTTTGTGTATTAACATAAATGCAATGTCTCAAATTTTTAGGTAAGTCGATTACCCTACATAATTATGTAGAACATTTGCGTTTGTCATATACTCGTACTTGAAAAAAATATATGTTATGTACTCAAATTACAAAACAATGAATTTAAAAAGTTTTATATTTGTAGCGACAATTTGCAGCGTACTATAAAAATGAAAAATTGTATTCCCGCCAATGACTAATTATTTCCGTGATTTTTGTGAAGATGATATCTTCAAGGCCGTGGCGGGATTACTTATGATTAGAATTTTTGGTTGATTGGATTTATGAGTTGATATGAAGTTAAAATATAAAATTTAAAACATAATTGTAAATCATCATCATCAAAACTTGTTTTAGATCTGCAACTATTTTATTGCGTATGTACACGGGGTTGATCATAAAAACGATTTGTATGAAAATCAATATAACTTTTCTTAGTTACTTTGATTTATAGCAATTTTATTTCTACGCATTTTCTAATTCGCATTCGATTCGCTCCCGCGGATTCTATAATCGACGTGAATAATATTGTATGCAACGTTATAGAAAAGTACATTGATTTGTATTAAAAATATCGATACAAATGAATATTTATGTAATAATTTACACCTTAAATTATTGCAGTAGCGCCATTAATTAGCAGATGTCAGGCCCACAAAATAATCTGTAATATATTAATTTTAAAAATTTCAATAGATGTAATTACATGTAATAGTTGTGTTATAGACTAGAAAATAATGTATTTTAAATTTTTTTTATAATTTAATTATTTTCAGGTAGATGTCGCGAATTAATTACATTTTTTACATTAATTACAATTTTTACCGTAATTAATAATATTTGACATTATTTACGTAAAAAATTTAAAAAATTATTTTTACGCGTAATTGCACAACACTGAGTCCACCGCGTCTCTGAGACAGTGATCATTTTGGTTCCGTTTAGATTCTTTAACCTTAAATCCGGATGCTTAAATTCTTTCACAATGTCCGAATTTTTGTTTGCTGTATCTTTGTCTACCATGTCTTTAGCAAGCTGATTTTCAGTGTGACGGCTGCAGGCGAAACTCCAAATTCAGCATGGCAACAGCATTGTCGGACACGACAACGTAGACAGTTGAGGCGTACACTTCCTTTGCAATAGATTGTACTACCACGTCCGTTAGAGCGTCGCCGGTTTCGCTGACGGTCGAAAAATCGAATGCTTCCAAAAATGCGCTTTCACCTTCAGTGGTTTGGAGCATGATGACACCATTTTTCTCATTAAAAATGAGAGAGAAGTTTTAACATGAGAAATTAAAATACACACGACATTTATAAATAAATAACAACGCAATTATTACATTTTCAATTTCATCCACTTCGATATCGCTATCAGCTGCGGGAGTAGAACTTCATTCACTTCAACGGGTTTGATAGTATTTGTTGGAACAAAATCATTTTCAACTTCGCCAATCAACTCAAAAGTAAGCTCGTTTTGCTGATCCACGCAAATATTTTAAAAATAATTTTAAATTTATCATTACATATAAATAATTAAATTCAAATATAGACAAACACAAACAAACTTACCGGTGTTGTTTCAATATAGCAATGGAAATGTTCACAACCACTCTATTGCAGATCTTGCAAATCGCACCTTCTATATTATTATTTGCTGTTTTAATTTACATGAACTTTTAAGTTCATGCCAATAGGCATGTATTGGGCGCCACGTCATCGTCTTTCTACACAATTTATGCACAACGTCAGGTATTTAATTTCAATTTCACGTTTAATAATGTACTAATTTATGGTGCGGTCTACTAAATTCCTACATAAACTACGTAATTTCTACAAGTATCGTAAAAAACTCTTTTTTCGTTACATGACCCATCGCTGGATATTTCTAATACAGAAATGGCGCCCAACTCCAATGAACCATACAACAGCACTAGTATGTAAGTGTATCGCCACGTACGTCATTGTGAGCAAATCGAGGCAGTTCAAGCAATAGTCGATCAAATGTTTTAAGGTCACTTCACGTGCTTACAGAATCAAATCTTCAGAAAATTTAAAAAATAAATTGATGAGTGAAATTATAAAAAGAGAAAAGTTAAAACAAGAATATCTTAAAACTAAAATTAAATACTACAATGACAAACAAAATCAAAATAATTAATATGTATTAATAAGAAATATAGTTAACAAAGTGTTTATAAATTGTCTATTACAATCTTTCTGGTATGTCACCAAAAGAACTTTGCATCAGATTACGGACAGTAGGGACTGGTTCATTATAAATTATAGGGATCTCTATCTCTTTTTCAGAAGCGGGCGGCTCATTGTTTGTCATGGAATTGTTGTGTAGTACGGTTGTGGCAACTACCATTTTTAGTGTATTGGAAATATGAAGCTGACTTTTTGTAGCTATTGAGAGAAACCGTCGTTTCCATATCCCAATGCATCTTTCCACCAAATTTCTCGTACTTTTGTGTTTGACATTGTAAGTTTTTTGCAAGTTGGTGTGGAGGTTCCTTAATGGAGTTAACAAATAATTTTTGTTGGCATATCCACTATCCCCAAACAAACATCGATCATTAAAATCACCAACTTCCATTTTAATTGTTAACAATGAAAAATTAAATATGGTTTGGTCGTGTGCTGACCCATGCCTCCTAAAATAAAAAGGAATTTTAATTTTTATGTAAACAATTATACAATTTGTATATAAATACCTTGCAGTCAAATCAATGATTTTATAATCTGCGTCACACACCACTTGGCAAACCACTTCTTTCTGCGTTGGTCCCACCAGTGACACTACTCTGGTAATTCCCCGGGAATAGGGAATTGGGGAAATAATGTATATGTAATTTATATTTAAAAAATGTTTTCCTGGCATACTGAGGTAAAAAGTTAGTGCTAATGTTTTTGAAAACAAAATTGATTTGGGAATAATTTTCCATGCCAATTTAAGTATGGAAAAATTATTCCCAATTTATAAATATTTACTTCAAACTTTTCTCCTCAGTAGACCGGAAACAAAATATTTGAACAGAAATTACATATAAATTCTTTCCCCAGTTCCCTATTCCCGGGGAATTACCAGAATAGTGCCACAGATGAGACTATTGGGATATGGGTCCCGTCTATTAGTCCCAAAATTCTTGGAATACCATTCATTAAATTCAATTTTCTAGCAGTATCTTGCTGGTCTTCTACCGTTGGCATTTTAACAAACTGATGGGATTTCGAAGCAAGAACTTCATTAATTTTCTCCACAGTTGTGCAAACGGTTGCTGTGCCAACACCGAATAAATCACCTTTAACATTTTGATATCTATTTGTGGCGTAGTATCGCAATGCTAATAATGATTGATCCTCGACATAAATCACTTTTTATTAAATCAACTATATAAAAGAATGTAGACTTGGTAAATCGGTATCTACAAGTAGTTGGTCAAGTACCACGGGTCAGCGCCAGTCGCCACCACCATGCCGCACAACAAACAACTCCGCCATTGTACATGGTTGATAATAAATAAATTAAATTTAATTAAATAAAATTAATAATAAATAATTATATATTATGAACTCTGTTAAAACGTTATAGAGTTTAGGAATGTGTAGTATGAGAGTGATGTGCTATTTTTGAGTGAGTTTTGTTCTTTAGAAGTTCACCTGTTAATACAGGTGAATTGAGACAGTTATTATGAAAATTACGTTCAACACATATACAATCAGAGAAGTATCTTTTTATTCTAATTTTCATTATAATTATATAAAAGTTAATTATTTATTATTGTTATTGTTATTATAACTATTTACATATATGTGAACGGTATTTTATAATCGTATACATAGAAACTGACATTTCAAGGGAATTCCCTTTGTATGTACTTAAGTACATAAAATATTGGTACCCGAGAAACCAAAATTTGAAATTACAACAGATCGAATTGGAACTTACTCAATAAGCGAAAATTTGTATACTCAAAATGGGTTGCCACCGTATTGTGACAAAATGACTTTTTGTGGAATAATATAAATTGATAAATATATAAAATGTTAATGAAAGGAGGAAACAGTTTTCTGCCACGGGAAATTTATCATTCGAGCTGAAATATGTTGGATTGTGTTATCCATTTGGGTTTTTATTTAAATTTAATTACATTTTCATAACTTATTTTAATAATTTTCACTTACTTTAAACAATTCTATAAATTGAATTTTTGTCGAAAGTCCTGATTTAAAACAATAAAGTTGTCGGCAAATATAATTCAATTTATTTTTATTATTATTTAAAATTTATTATTTATTTTTTTTTTTTTTTACATACCGGAAGGTCAGGGAAGATTGTGATTGCAACATTCTTGATCAGGAGGTCTATTTAATTACTTACGCTTTGAGCATAAACTCAATACAATCAAATATGTTAACGATCCAAAGACTTTTTGCTATGGAATGTTGTTTTTCGACGACCTTTCTGGTTGAATTCAGGTTATGTTTTAGTGAAGTTGTGTGAATGTTAAATATAAATTAACCCTGCTTGGATATTTAAAATATAGGAATGGAATAAAGTTGGATATTTAAATATAGGTAGCTGAATGACAATACCGAATCTAAATTTTTTATTTTTATTTTTTTTGTTGACATTATTGACGGAATATTTAGGTCATCATATGTATGATAATACTGTGTCATTACGAACGTGAAGTCCCTCGGTTAGATGGTGTTGGATGGGAAGATAGGGCAAAATAAGGTTACAAGCAGTATGTGATGACATGACCCATAGATGTGAATTAAATAACCTAACCCGTTTAGTAGGACTGATGCCGAATACATATGATCAATATTAGTATCCTTTACCTCAAACACAACTAACTTACATTAATTAACTAACAAACTCTAATCTAGAGTGTGAATTTAATTGAGACTAACATTCTAATATATTTAAGTAGTTAGAAAATGACTTTGCTGCGGTTCGCCCTAGTCGTTTCTGTGACAAACATCCTTTCCTAACTAACCTTATCTGTTAAGGATGCAGGCAGGGCCTGGGCCCGCGTGATGCTGAAATATTATTCGCATTCAGATATAATTTGTTATTTGATTGTTGATATTTCAGGATTATGGTAACGTACCTAGGATCGCCGTTATGGCTGGCCTGTACGCCTCTATCATATCATATCATAACATTTTATAATCTTTGTTAAATCGGTATCTACGATGAAATTCGTCGTCGGAATAAAATTCTAGTGGATTGTTACAGTTTTTATCAGTTTTGGGTCGGCGGATACCAATTAAGCAATGTATATCTATCACTTCCATTATAATATCGGAATCCGGCGAAGATGAAGTTTCCATGTAAAACTCGTTTTAATACGAACTTTTTAATATTTTCGATTTTAATTATCAGCAATGATATTATGTATATAGACAACAATTTTATAAACTACAAAATATACACGAAACGTCAAACAAAAGTGTTGCCAGTCATACAAAAAACTGCTGTAAAACTACTATAAATCCTAACATAAATTATTATCTATCGTCTTTCATAAAATCGACGAAAAAAAGAATCCTCGGTTGAAGATTAATCTATACTCTCGGATCTTTTTATCTGTTCATAAAATCGAGCCTAAGTGCGTCAAAATTGTCCGAAAAAATGTATGGCACTTCAAATCAAGTAAGGTGCTGGTTATCAAAAGCCAAATTCAAAATTTGATGCGAAATAAACTTGGTTTAATTTGGAGGGGAATAAATAAAATAATTTATTTCAACTGATTATTTATTCAATATTACAACTGATTCCGAGATTATCTAGATTGAGTAACCTATGGGTTATTCATTTTACAATAATTTCTTATTCTAATTAGAACTGAACAGCCCCAGCGGTTTCTGCCTTTGAAGTCTCCTCTCTTCATTGGTGGTATACAACATACCACGGATATCTGCATTTTTATGCCGAGATAATCGCTGTACGTGTTTCCTTGCTTGTTTCTTTATTTCCTCGGTGTTGTTGAAGCGTTGTATTATTTGTACATTGGTTTCCTTGATATAGCCCTAAAGTTGGATGCCACAGGTCTATAATAGTTTTAGCATTTTCTTGTATAGAGCAATTTGCTATGTATCGAGAACTCAGAATTTCTACCCATGAGTCAGTACATTTTCCTATATTTGATGTTTAACTCTTGATCTTAGCTTAGCATCGAGGGTCATGTTGAGGTATTTAGCTGTATTGTATATGTAATTTGGTTTGAGTTGAGTTAGTGTTAACTGCATTTCGAAGCTTGTTCCTGCTTACGAAATATCTTTTACAACTGCTAGGATAGCTGGAACCTTTTGGAAATGTTGCACTTTAGTACCTTGAATATTCAGTAAGTCAACCTTGTAGTATACCTGCTGAAATTATTTTTAGTCAGAGTATTCATTTTCAAATTTGACTCTAACTATTCAGTAAACTTGTTCAACTGTAGAGTGATTTCCTCTAAACCCAAATTGGTGTGGTGGAATTAAACATCTCTCTTCTATTATCGGTTTGACTCTCTTCAGTAACTGTTTTACGAAAATTTTTGATAACCGAAAGTGTGATATTGATCTATATGATTTTTTATCATTTGCTGATTTACCTGGTTTAGGAATCATAAAGACATCAGCCACCTTCCATTGACGTAGAACATATTTCATCTGAAGTTAAGTTATTATTGTTAAATAAAATAAATTGGTTTATCAAATGAAAATGAAATGAATTGGTTTATCAATTGGTAAATTGGTTTATCAAATAAAATATTTTTGTTGGTTGGTTTTTAACCGGTATGAAGTTTTCAACATTTATCAAAAGTGTAGCTACACAAATTAAATCTAATCTAATCCGCGGCATATCACTGCGACCTTCGGGCAATTTTTTAAGTGTAAATGGAAATAATAATATAAAAAGTGTAAACTGGGTCTTGTGGTTGTTTAAGGACCATTAACACTTAATTCTAGAGATGACACCACAAATCTGAGAATCCTGGCATTTCGGGGACACTCTCTACAATTTGTAGTGATATCCAGCATATCACTGCGACCAAAATACATAAACCAAAAAAAATACAAAATAAAAGGGCAAAACTATCCTAAAATATTCTCAGAAAGACAGTAAATTATTTTTAGTTTTCTATCTCCAGTTTTTTTCTATTATTATAGTTTATGTTTGAATAATACGGTAAACTACCTTTTTATTTTTTTATATTGGTAATTTAGTTACAGGTTAATACATATTAGTGACGAATGGTACATATGTGAATTTGGTATTGCTTATGTGCGAAATAGTATTGCAATAGTTGTGTGCATAGTAATTAAAATTTTATTTTTTATTTTTATCGTCAAATATAAATAAAAGTGTATCAAAAAAACATAATTCTAGAGCGATTTGTTAGAAACGCAAATTGATAAGTTTGAAACAAAAATTAGACATAATTAAAAGAAAAGAATCCGAGGAAAAGCCTATGTTTATTGCCAATGCATTAGGCATATCGAATTCGACGATTTCGACTATAATCAAGCAATCGAGTGAAATAAAAGAAAGTATTCAAAGGACAGGAGTGTGTTCCTTTATTATATATTGTTACAAATTGTTAACAATGACAGTTGTAAAGCGTTCCTAAATGTGTATTGTAACAATGGCAACGTGATTTTTGTCGTTCCTAAAATATATGTACGATAGTAGAACTGTCATTTTCAACTCTGCTCAAAACTGCCTGTTGGGTTGTCAAACATAAAAAAAATTATTTTGTTTTGCTATCAACAAGAAGTTTTGAGAGATTTGTTTATAAATTTTAAAATGTATAAATTTGTAATGGATGATGAGAAAAGATTTATTATTAATAATAATAAAATATTGTGTTCTAACGAAGGTAGTAGTGACTTAATTTAACTATTAATTTTTATTTACGTTTTTTATTTTCAATACAATAAGAACCAATGATGCCAATGATGAGTGATAAATTGTGTATTTGTATATTGTGTTGTATTCTGTATTATTGTATCGTTTGTAACTTTAATTGTATTGATTTTTACTATTGCTACAGGTGAATATTATATGTAGAAATTAATCAAAACTTTTAAAGCTTTTTAAACGTGTAATCGCCATTATATAATAATGGCGGCCGATAGCTATATGAAAGAAATTTTTAGATTTAATAAAAAATAATAACTTAGTTTTTATTGATTGATTTGATGGCGCTGCTCATTTCACTGCTGCCGCTGTTAAGCATGCTATCTGTATTATTTAATCCTGTGTGACTTTTCCATCCTCAATATAATTATCAATTACATCTTGGTCATCTTGTAAACAGATGTTTTGTAAAATGCATTAAGTTGTAATGGTTGCTGATACCCAATCAGTTCTCTGCAAGTCAAGGTGTTTAAGTCTGTGAAACCGACCATACAACAGAGCAAAGCTACGTTCGACTATCTGTTTAGTTGAAGAATGATTTTTATTGAAATTTCACGATCGCTTAACCTTCCCCTATTTAAATACGATCTAATACACTAATCTAAAATAGGATAGCCCTTGTCTCCTAATATATATTCCTCGTTTGGAAAGAATTGTGATGGATTTTGCTGCACCCCTTGATAAATATCAGAATTTTTAAAATTCCTAATGTCCGGCACAGAACTTGGCCATCCAGCATTCACATCAATGAATCGCATGTCAGAGTCACAAATTGCTTGCAACGTCATCGATGTGATGTAAAATGTAATATTCATAAAATTTAAAAATAAATAATAAAGTACCTATACGAATCGGGAGTGGCTTAGTAACCAAGAACCTGCTAAAAATTGGTTGCAGTTTCTGCATAAGATTGTTCTCCAATAATTCCAAGAAGTGTTTTAAATGTGTTTGGTTTTAATCGATTTTTTTTTTAATTCTTGGTTGTCATAATAGTTAACCACATTAACTATATAAACACTTATTCTTTGTGGCTTCCGCTTTAGAACTCGGATGCTGTTTATAATGAAATCATCTTCTTCGTCTTCGTTTTCATAAGGGGCCTCTAATAACTCGTTTTCCATTTTTCTATTTTTGTGACGCGCGCTAAAACTGTATGACATTCGGAACAAAAAACAAAATGCTGTGGTTAACTATAAATGCCACTTTAACATTGACATTTCTAATAATGTACTACAATGTATAATAAAGTAACATACTCCTGGTGATACGTGTTCAAATCAAATTATAAATCGAAAGCGACACAAACTTCTTGAAGAAATGGAGAAAATATTAAATTATTGGATAAATTATCAAAATGAACGTAATTGTCCAATATCCGGTTCAATCATCAAAGAAAAGCGTTAAGAATTTGGAACGAGCTAAAACAACGGGAATTAAAAAAGCAGTCAACGTCAACAGATGCTATAAAAACTTTAGTTTGTCACAAGCAACGGTTGGTTAGAGAAATTCCAAAAACGATATCATTTGCATTCCATTAAAAAATCGGGTGAAGCTGCAAAGAAATTTCTTCCAGAGCTTAAAAAAATAATTGAAGATGTCCTGACCGAACTTATATATCACGAAATGAAAAAACATCTCCAGAGTTTAAAGCATCGAAAGAAAGAATCACTCTTGTGCTTGGAGGTAATGCATCGGGTGACTTTAAGTCTAATCGGAAGATCCGAAAATCCAAGAGCTCTAAAGAATGTTGCAAAATCATCATTACCAGCTTATTATAAATCAAATTCTAAAGCTTGGATGACCAGCTTACTTTGTATTGATTATTGGTAATTTTGATAACAAAGCGTTACTGCTCCTTGATAATGCTCCTGCACATCCACAATCTCTTCAGTAAGTTAATAACAACATAAAAATTGTGTTTTACCACCAAACACAACAAGTCTTATACAACCGATGGATCAAGGCTTGATAGCAGCATTTAAAGCCAATTATCTACAATATGTTGTTAAGTTTATTATAGATGAGAGCGAGAAAAACAGCGAGCTATCATTATTGAGGTGTGGAAAAAATATGATATGAAAAACCCATAGAAAACATCGGATTAGTTTTGATCAACATACAAAAACTACAATGAATGCTCTGTGGAGGAAACTTTGGCCTGAAGTTGTACAAAATACTGAAGAGGTAGACATCACTAATGTAACAGAAATGATCGTGTCTATGGCATACGATGCAGGAATAGAAGGAATTGACAAAGAGGGGATTTCCAATATTATAAAGGACACTCAAGAAGAACTAACATTGTCAGAGAACTAAGCTAACGCATACAACTATTTCTTCCGATTCAGAGGAAAATACAGACGATTGCGTTGTTAAAGTAGGTCTAAATGGAACGAATCTTAAAATTTTTTCTATAAAATCGACGAAGCCATCAAAATAAAAACGAAAATGACCCAGATCATTATCGTAGTAGCAAAGTAACTCAATCTGTTAAAAACAGCATTACATGCTACAAGAAGTTATATAACGAGAGGTTAAAACAATTAAAACAACCCACTTTAAACAGCTTTCTTAAAAAATAACTTCATTAATCAGATATTAAGTTGAACTTCAAATAATTTTAGTTACCTAATAATTTTAAGATTTGAATTAATATGTTTTGTATCAAGAGTGAAATATAAATAAATTTATTAAAAAATAAGAAGAGGAACATAATGTGTAGTGTATTTTATTCTTAGGTATGTTGATGTACAAAAATAGTAAACTTTTAGAAACTATAGAATGATTTTTTCTCCAAAAATAGCGGATAAAATTATTTACCTCGCACAACGAAACCTCAACTAACGAAGGGTTCTTCAGGGACACAATGCGTTCGTTAAACGATGTTTACCTGTAACAACCGTTACTATAAATTTGTAATAATTAAAATTAAAAATTATATTTAAATTTTTTAACTTATAATAATAATCCGTAAAATTTACAACAGAAATTGGATTCTAACTGCACGAGAACTTTTCGTTCGGTACTTTTAGAAGTACATAGGTAGTATAGTGACCTAAATCACGCATGTCCTTCTCTAGGAATGGCCGATAATAGTCATCTAACATTGAGTAAAATTTGCCAAAAATATATACCAAAACTTGTCAATTTTCTTAACAATCTTGAAACATAATGCAGTATGTAATCTGCATCATGTGCTAACCAAACCTGAATCATCATTTCTGGGAATGGCCAGCAATGGCCATTCAACGTTCAGTGAAATTTGATTCAGTAACTACCTATACATATTACGGAAAAATGTGTTTTTCTAAAAGATAGTACAGTAATCTATGTCATGGACTTATCAAACCTGAATCATAATCTCTGGGAATGGCCATTCAACATTAAGTAAAATTTAAATTTATAAATATTACGGAAAGTTACATATGGCAGAAATATGTAAGAGACTACATATTTGTTTAGTGTTCCTTAGGTAATATAGTAATCTGAATCGCGCACGCACTAGCCAAACCTGGATCACCATTTCTGGGACTGGCCAATAATGGCCATTCAACGATAAGCAAAATTTGTCTCCATAAATATCACGGAAGATGGTTTGTAGCTAAAGGTCCGTAAAAGAACTCAATTTTTTTTCTTTCAGGAGCGAGAGGGAATATTTAATGGAAAATGACTTCTAGCTAACAATTTGTACAAGAACTTCTCAAAATCATCATCTCTGGGAATGGCCAGCAATAAATATCACGAACCGTGGCGTATGAGTTAAAATCTGAGGCAGGAAATTTTTAATGTTCCTGAAAGTTAATAGTGATAAAAATCACGCACTAGCCAAACCGGAATCACCATCTCTGGGAGTGACCGATAATGGTCATTCAAGATTCCGCGAATAACTAATAATGTCCATTCAACATTGAGCAAAATTTGCCATTGTAGTTATGACGACAAATGTCTTATCGCTAAAAATTATAAACTGCTATATATAAATTATAGCAGACCTTCTTAATTTGTTTTAGGGTTACAGAAATATAATTTAAAAGTCCAAATCACCCATTAACCAAACCAGAATCATCAGTTCTGAAAATGTTTTGATAATTGTTATTCTGCCTTGTCTCTATAAATATCACGGAGAGTGACTTGTAACTAAAAATCTGTAGGATACCTGATAATTTTTTTTCATGTTTTTAAAATATAATTTAATATATTTAATATTCTATCTTATGCACTAACCTATGAAATTACCGATAATGGCCATTCAACATTGAGTTACAATTGTTTTTATATCACGGCCATAGAACTTCTTTTTTTTTTTTTTGTTGCTGCAATGTAATTATACTTGGTCTGTAACATGTACTAACCAAACCTGAATCATCATATCTGGGAATGACCAATAATCGTCATTCAACTTTAAATAAATGGAATATGATTATAGCTAAAAACCTGTACTAGAAATCTCAATTTTTTAGTGTATCTAAAATGTAAGTTATCGGTCTAGTTTTAATAATTGACTTTTTACCTCTTTATGAGATTAAGTCTAACATTGCTTCATTCCTGTGCACATTTGTTTTTTCAAAATATTTTGTTTTCCGCCGTTTCATTATTTTTGTTAAAAAAGTAATAGTCGTAAAACTATGCTGTTCTAAATTTTGGTAAATATATGAAGAAAAACAAAATTCATCATAAATGAAGAAACTTTAGAATTTTTACAAACATTTTATTTTTCATAAAACGACTCTGAAAAATATGCAATTCTGCATCGATTTTATAAATATTTGTGTTGTGTCACCCGAAACTTTCCACAATTATATGGAGTTTTACCCAGTTGGTGTAAGATTGTGACGGTTGGAAGCCTGACTTAAGAAATGACTATGAACAGCAATGCAACACTACAGGATATTATAACACAGCAGTTCCGATCGTTCCCGTCTAATATAACGTTTAAATGGCCTAGCAAAAAATTGTATAATAACACTTTAGTTAAAAAGCCCAGCTATCGTTTCTTAATTTTCGACCAAGTTTCAATTTTGTCGTTAGCATTTTTGTTCACAAATACACCGTTTTGGCGTCCACCGTAGTAACGTAAATCTGAATAAATATTTGATCTTTAAACTGGCCTCAGTACCAAACGCCACGTATTTTAATTTCCAAACATTTGGTTATATTTGTAGATGAAAGAAAAATTCTTTAATTATTCTATTTTTCGCCAAATAGGAAAAACCTAGAGGAAATGTAGCAAAATGCGAAGGATTAAAAAATAGTTTATAAAATAAATTTTAAAAATTCTGCACGGTTTTGAGACGTTTTGTGACAAAAATTTTCACCAGGAAATTGTGATTTTCTAGCATTTTCCATTAATTTTTTTCAGTTCATAAATGAACAAAATTAAAAAAAATGGAAATTTTATCTTTATAACTACCGTTGGGTATTCTGAGTAAATCTAAAACTGGTGTGAGATCCCCCGAAGGCGAACAAACTTTTACCAAATAACATTTTAAACAAATTATTCTAAAATTATTGTAGATCAGTCGATGATCAGCATAACTTCAGAAGTCATTTTGCAACTATGGTAATTATTTAAAATTTGCTTACACAAAGAATCACTAACAAAACTTAAATTGATTTTATTTTTAATTCGAACCAAAATTAACACAAAAATGGATTATACGAGTACATCAAGATTATGATAAGCGGTTATCCACACTTTGTTGGAAAATTTAAAATATATTAAATTTGAAACAGGTCTCTTTTTAACTAAATCATATTTTTTTCATTGCAGGTACGTCGTTGATAATGGAAGTGACCAGTAAGCAGTATTCGGTTAGCAATTTATAATTTATAAAACTGAGATTTTTAATGAAAACATAAATATTATACTACGCCGTTTTGTTAAGGCTTAAAAAGTAAAATCACCGAGTTGAAATGTTCAAAGCCATTCATTCCTTTTGTTTTTTGATTGCCGATTAGCCTATTTCTAATTTATTCGATTGACATCGCTAGAATTAGGTTATACGAAAAACTCACGTAATTAAGTTTGAAAAAATCACTTTTTGTCAAATTCATTAAACTACGCGAATGTACTAAACTTCCTTGTGGCGAACTCGGAGATGACCCCTCCCTTGGCATATGAAGTTACGTGTGCCAATATACATAGAACATATATGCAGTCCGTTCGGATATTGTTCAAACCCGTAAACAATTTTCTAAAATTTTAAATAATTTCTAAATACAGCTGGCCTGACCAATCACTTAATTACGTACCAATTCGAAACACAATCGCTATTTCCGGTCCAGTAAGGGTTTGGAAGTTAGACACGATTTTCATATAAATGTATATGGGGCCATATCAAAGCTGGAAGGTTATGCCAATCCTACCATGCGGCTGGCACTGGGGTGCTCATTATAAGTTACCCTTAATATTTTAAACTAATAATATGGCGAATTATTACTTCGAGCTTAAAATTTACAGAATTACTTTTGCCAAAACACGATACATTATTTCCAAGTATTTGTTTTACATGAACAACAAATAATAGAAAAAACTGGGATGGGATAATTGTTGTTGAAAAAATTAAACAACTGGGATGGGATAGAATAGTTTCGTGGAAATAATTATTAAAAAAATTCCAGGGGTGAAAAACTGAGGTAACTTCACATGTTTCAAGGAAATTTGGTATTGAACATATTTTCAACGAAAGAATGTGTAGAAAATTGTTACGGAATTGATCAATATTCACCATGAATCCTCGTTATTTTCGAACGGGCGTCTGTATATATTTTTAATGCAGTAATTAGTAACGGCACACCTAACTTTATATGCCAAGGGAGTTAGGGGGTCATCTCTGAGTTCGCCACAAGGAAATTTGGTATTGAACATATTTTCAGCGGAAGAATGTATAGAAAATTGTTTTCGGGATGATCAATAAAGTATCTTTAATTTTTTCATTGAAGTTTCATACAGATTAAATTTATTAATATATTAAAGTGAATCTTTTTTAATGCAAACTGTTGTATAATTTTATAATTTTCTCGGGCTGATTTTTTCTTTAATTTAACAATAAAATTTTCGGGATGGAATTATTTGTATGTGATTTAGCTCAGACACATACTTTATTTAAAAAAACCTTTTCGTGATGGAAATTTCGGGCCAACTTCGTATACATAGGAGAGTTTACTCTACCAAATTTTGTTAAATTTAAATAAGCGAAAAATATAGGGCCTAACATTTAATACGATACGCTAACACGTTCTGTATTTTTAAAAATAAAACAACAGCATGTCGCCTTCAAATACAGAACAGTATTGTATAATGCAGTACGAATGATCATCGTAACTATACTAAACTGAGAACTTGTCAAATCTGCTTAGCATTCATCTCCTCCGCACAAGGATAACACACCTAAGCTCCATATTTTTCGAAATTTGTTTTGTAATTGACATACTAACATTGGGGACTCCCCTAAGCCGTTTGATTAAAGTGATTTGATAAAACTCTACAAGGATGCGATATTTTGGAAAAGGAAAAATCTGTACTTATTACTATAGTACTATACTATATTCACAATAACTTTAGATGTTACCCACCATGTCAACAAACTTATGTCGGTGTTGAATTATACTACAAACTATCCATCTAACAACATCAAATGGATTTTAAACATTCCATTCAATATGTCAACCCAGTATGAAAGAGCGCTATCTTCCCGTTGGATTACTGGTGATCCCTCGAAATTTTCTCCCTCGAAATAGTAACTGTGCGGATTTCCCAACTACATCTCCGGCATTTTAAAAAGTGTTGTCCGCAGAGCCCAGCTATAATAATTCGATCATGGAATTAATGTTTTACATTAAACACTCAGACAGCCTAATTAAAAGCCACTTAAAGGACCATTACATCAAGAACATCCATCTACTGCCTTTCTCTGCTTCTGCGTTACGACAATTGAACATATTTATATTTGATAACGCCGCCAAACAATATCTTGAAGAACCGACCATAAAACATCACTTTGGTTTTGACGGGAATAATCTGGTGCAACTGTGTGAAGACACTAACACATTTATTACCCAAACAGATATATTTTGTGTTCATCGGGTACGGAAATTATGTTGGATCACCAGACATACAACTCGTTAAACAATATCTATCTTAAGAAAAACATAAAGATGCCGGATATTACAAATATTCAGGGTGTATCTGGATGCGGTAAATCAAATCTCGTTGTGAGCACGAAAACATCGATTTTAATAAAATCAAATTAAATTACAAAACGATTGCCTCGTATCTAATTAATGGAAATCAGACCTACGATACAGTTTTTATTGATGAGTACATGATGGTGCATGCTGGATATATAGGACTCGTCGTTATCCTTAGTGAATGTTCTAAAATATATCTTCTGAGTGATAAAAACCAAATATCATATATTGACAGATTACATCATGTCAACATGCAATTTTTCAATGCCAGCGCATTCGTAACAAAGACGGAATACTTGAATGTCAAGTATAGATGCCCAGCTGATGTTACATCTGCTCTAACGGAGTTCTGCTCTAATATCAGTAGTAAGAACACCGTGCAAATTTCAGCCAAATTTATAAACCTGCCATCAACTTTCATGTCGATACCTCTGTTGGATAACGCATTCTATCTAACCTTTACCAAAGCTGATAAACAATTAATCTCCCAGCTTAAGATAACAGAATCTAGTAAAGTCATGACTATCCACGAAGCACAAGGATTAACCTCACCAAATGTAATATGTATAAGAATCAATTCTCAACCACTTGGGATGTACCCCATGCCATAGTTGCATTTTCAAGACACACCCAATCAATTAGATATTTTTCACCAGTGGCTAATGATAGACTATACACTTTTAAGTGTAAAAATCAAAATTAACCAAACCAATCTATTAATTTACGCAGTGTATATACCAATCAAATAGTGATCATTACGCAACTTGCATCGATGCGATTGATGAAGTTATTAATACAGCAAACTCTTCAGATTTTGTTCAACCAAATACAACTTAAAAACAACAAACCGCGCGGAGCTACAAAGTTACCTAGAATCCATCAACTGGCAAACAACTCTCAATTCCAATGATATAAACGAAAATGTTGATAAATTTAATGACATTATGCAGCAAGGCTTCGAATTTTATGAACCTATGTGCTGTAAACCACAAAATGCTCACCCTCAGTGGTTCGATGATAGACTAGTTAACTTAAAAAATCGGAAGTCGAAAGCGTGTGCCAGAATGTAGAAAAGCGGATTAGAAGCCGACAAAACAATGTTTCTACAACATAGTAACGAATTTGAAATTTACTTCAAAGCAAAATGCAGGTATCTCGATCAAATTCAAGGAAAAATCAAAGTAAATCCAAAACAATTTTGGAAATACTTTAGGAATAAACGCGAAATTGAAGGTTACCCTGCAAATATGACATATAACAATACCAGCTCCTCAAACTCCAAAGATATAGCTGAAATGTTCGCGAAGTTTTTCCAATCAGTCTATAAACCACGCGTTACTAGTGGATTGTACGAACAACCCAGAAACACCAACGTATCAATAACTCCTCCTGTTATATATGAGGATAACATTTTATCGGCTCTAAAGGGATTTGGAGACGGTTTTGGTCTTGACAATATACCCTCTTCTATTCTGAGCGTGCTCCTGACATTTTAGCAATTCCATTATGTTACCTTTTCAACCACTCCTTAAGCACCGTGTTTCACGAAAAATGGAAAATTTCAAAAATTACGCCAATTTTTAAATCGGGCAAACGAGACCACGTTACATGCTACAGAGGAATATCAACTACATCATCAATTCCAAAATTGTTTGAATTAATTTTATGCAACAACTTTAAATCCACAATTGCACGTCATATATCAATAAACCAGCATAGTTTTATGCCTGGCCGATCTACATCAATCTGGTTGAAATCACCAGTAAAATAATTAATGAGATAGAAAACCATCATCAAGTTGATGTAGCGTACACGAATTTCAGTAAAGCATTTGATTCCATCTGCCATCAAAAAGCACTCCGGAGTTTATTCGCATTTGGGTTTTCACTCGATTACATAGATTGGTTCAAGTCTTATCTATCAAACCGGCGACAATTTGTAATAATAGGAAATGAGAAATCACGTCTGGTGTTCCCCAAGGATCTCACATCGGGCCGTGGATATTTATTGTTTTTATAGATCAAATAACCGAGATAATCAAAAACTCAAACGTGCTCATATTTGCTGATGACATGCCATTTTTTCGAACTATTAATGGAATGTTAGATACGAAGAAACTTCAACAAGACATCAATAGATTAAGTGAGTGGTGTGATCGAAACTCGTTTTACTTAAATATTAAGAAATATAAGATCATGTCTTTCCATTTTAAAAGAAATCCGCTAATTAGTTCCTACAAAGTCAACAACGAAGTATTGCAAAGAGTTAATGAGATCATAGATCTAGGTGTTATATTTGTCGAAAATGCCAGTTTCAATAGGCATATTGCAAATTGTATTGCGAGAGCTAATGCCATGTTTGGATTTGTTAAAAGGTGGGCTGGTGAATTTAAAGATATTCAAACCTTATGTTCACTCTATTTCGCTTACGTTCGATCTCAACTGGAATACGCTGTACCGGTCTGGAATCCATACTATGCTGTACATATTAAAAGAATTGAAAGCATTCAAAAGAAGTTTCCGATTTTCTTGTTAAAGAAAAGTGACTGGAATTACGACCACAATTTACCATTCCATGAAAATGTGGCTCGGTTATCTCCGTACTCAACAAGATGCACGGATTACAAAATATGCATGCTTGAAAATAGGCGATTTCTCTTAGGTGCGGCTTTCATTGGTAACGTTTTGCTTGGTCACATTGATTCAGCATACATTTTGGAAAACATATCAATTCATGTGCCTTGCAGAACATTTCGAAACCATGAATTTTTAGCACTAGCACACTATTCCACAAACTATGGAGAAAATAACCCCATTAATAGGTCGTCTAAATCGTTCAACATCGTCGACGACCTATTTGACTTTAATTTATCAAAGGACAAGTTCAAAAATATACTTAAGAATTATTTATAAAATTTTTAATTGTTAAATCAAGATTTGATTTATATTATTGTGTTTTAATTTTCTTTATTTTATTTTTGTTTTCAATTAAATTCTAAAATCATACATGTAAATCGCAGAATAGATTTCTTTAAATAAATAAATATAGAAAAATCACTTCACAAAATGACCACTTTATAACAAAACGACACAAAAGTCAAAGGTTGAGTTATATCAAATCATAGCCGAATACCAAGAGTTATACATTTTAGAATATTTCGAAATACTATGGAAAAATTCAAAATTTTCGTGGAAAATGTGGCAATTTTACTATAAATTCACGATTCCAACATCAAATCTATCATATCTATACATCAAATCTATCATTATTACATCATTATCATGTTAAAATTTTCCCGAAACATGTGGACTTTTTCCGAAATTTTTGAATTGCACCTCCTAAAATCATAGATACACAATCCAAATCTTCACAAAATATTCATCTTACCCGAATTCAGCGATGTATACGTCATTTTCCCTTTGACCGTATAATTTAATGACGGATAAATAATTAAAGCTTATTGAAGTGTCATCTTGAATTGTAATAATTGAATTGCTATATAATATAAAATACTCTGAAAATTGGATTATCGAAAAATAGTTTGTCTATGGTTTCAATCCAAATAGAATAGATTTGTGCTGATTAAAAAAAACACTTGTCGAGAATATTAATTAATTGCGAGGTGGTAACAATAGAACAAAATTCTGTTAAACCTCGAAAATCTATTCAATTACGAGTCAAATGAGCCTAAGGTTGATTTATTTACTTGATACATTTTAGAAGTTAACATTTTTGTCAACTTTTTTTATCCCACACGTTCTTTCTCAAAATGAGACAAGGACCCACCCCGAAATTAATTAGTCTTGCTTAATCATGACGCTCTTACCCGAATGCGAATTTTATTTGGTTTAGAAAATTCTCAGTTAGGTTTAATTTGCAGGTAGACGGATTTTTTTTTATAAAGTATTTTATTTCTAGATTGAAACTATTCCTCTTACACTTATAGATTTACGCTCGAATTGCTTTACAGCCTCGGAGGGATGCTTTTCATTTTTGCAAATGTTAATTTTCTCACTGTACATAACGAAACACATTTGTTTGCAAGAGCTCGTGTAACTTTAATGTATATTTAGGTTTTTGTACAGATGTTACAAACTTGTTAGTACCAAAAGCTTATTATTACAGTTATTCATATATTTGATTCTACTCTACGGTTTTGGCTTATTTCCCACTCAACAAATATATATGTTTTACGAGTTTGTAAAAATAGAATTAACATTTCATATTTTTTTATTTCCTCTTTTGCTGAGTTACATAGTCATTAATTTGAAAATGTTGGTAAAGCACGTATATATAGAAAGCACAATTATAAAACATAGAGACAAATAAATAATTTACACACAAAAAGATCTACGAATATGAATTATTATTATGTATAAAAAAATGTTAAAAACTATAAACAATAAAATTTTGTTGTTGCTTAATTTATTATGATTTTTTTTTTTAAACCATCGAACACCCAATTCACTCCAAACCAGAGAGATTCTATTACCATTATCCTACCATCATCAACATTATCATCATCACTAAGTCGAATAAAAATAATATATACTTTAAAAAAATCCTCCCCAAAATCCCCTCTTCAACGTAGACAAGGGAAAATTCAATTTTCAGTTTTTATTGTTGTTCGTTTTTAATCCGCAAAGATTAATATTTTTAGTTGGATTTCTTTATGTAGAAAAGTTGAAGAAGAAGTATTAGTAGTTGTAACAGTAGTAGAGTTGAGCTTTTTTCAGCTTCTTATTATTTTTCCACTTATTATTATTATTATTATTAAGTATAAAAACGCTAAAGTAGAAGAAAAGCGGTTCTAAAAAATATACATAGCGTTGATGAATTCTCTCAGTAGTAAATATATACAACGTGAACGTGAACATGACGAGATCTTGGCGTGATGGGGAAATCATTGTAATAATAATGATTATGGCAAAAAATGTCGGTGATAATTGTGTGTGGTATGATTAAAAATGAAGAGATTCTTCATTTTGTTGTATTCATCGTTAAGTTTTATTTTCGCAAGTACTTTTTGTTTTCTATGTTGATTTGCGTTTTTCCTTAAAGATTGATAAGAACCAAAGTAAATATCTGCTTTTCCATTCATGTACTTATTTTCTACGTATGCCTCCATAGTCGCAAATAAGTATAAATTTTCGAAAAGGATTATAAATATTATAAGGAAAAAAAGATTTCTGTCTATAAAAGTACCAAGAGGGGAGCTGTTTGTTTCTTTTTCTTTTAATCTACATGTTTTTTGTGGGAATTTAGTCGGTATATGTAATGTATACAATAAATGTACAGGTAATTTAAAATTTAAGAATTTTTAATTTGGGTGCTGGTGACGAGGGAAGGAGCTTGAGATATTAAATTAAAATTTAGACAATTTTGATATTTTAATTTATGCTATTTGGTGTGCATAAGCATGTTAATTTATGAATTTATGGTTTAGCAAAGTTTTCGAATTCCAGGAAAAGTTGACGACTGTTCGTTAATAATAATACGTTGTGATGTATTCAAATCATCAAAATTCAATGGTTTTATTTAATTTTATATATTCATTTTATCAACATGTCGTCGCCGTAGTTCTGTGCCAACCTCATATATTTTTGGTTTTAATGAGTCTACATAAGTAAACGGCTATAATACTGAAATAAGCGAGATTAGTGGCATATGTATATTGCATATCTTTTAGTTTTTAGGAGAATTACTACATTGTAATATACATACAATTTTTTTGAATACAATCATGAGTATGCCTATTTCACCCGGTTCTAATATTCCTGTAAGAGTTGAAATAAAATTAAATAATAATCATAAATTATAGTTAACAGTACCTAGTTAGCTCAAATGTTTATAACTCTCTTTATTAATTCTTTAGCTTTGATTGAGTATAGCGAGTTTTTTACAAAGGCAAATGAATTATTCAATTATCATTTTAATGAAATCAAGGTAAGGCAAAAAATCAAATTTGATGAAATTTTATTAGATAGTTTAAATGAATTGTCTGGAAATTTATGCCCCTATTATGGTTCTCGCCTCACCATCGCTTCACCACTCTTTCGCCGTGATACTTAGATTCGTGTGAGCAATATTTTAGTATTATGGTTCTCACCTTTATTTTGGCGAGAGAGTATGTGTCGCCGCATTACTTTTGGTCGTTATTTGTTCTTGGTATTATGATTCTCGCCGTGAGAGCGATGTGAAAGAGTGATGTGTAAAAAACGATCGCCTAAAATTTTTAGGTGATGAATGTGATGTAGTACGAATAAAGTTTTTGAAGGTTACAGGACAAATAAAAAATAATGGCTACCAGCGATAATGTAAGTTTTTTTCAATAATTTTTACGCTTATAAATAATTTGTTTACCAATTTTATATATGCCCCTATTATGGTTCTCGCCTCACCATCGCTTCACCACTCTTTCGCCGTGATACTTAGATTCGTGTGAGCAATATTTTAGTATTATGGTTCTCACCTTTATTTTGGCGAGAGAGTATGTGTCGCCGCATTATTTTTGGTCGTTATTTGTTCTTGGTATTATGATTCTCGCCGTGAGAGCGATGTGAAAGAGTGATGTGTAAAAAACGATCGCCTAAAATTTTTAGGTGATGAATGTGATGTAGTACGAATAAAGTTTTTGAAGGTTACAGGACAAATAAAAAATAATGGCTACCAGCGATAATGTAAGTTTTTTTCAATAATTTTTACGCTTATAAATAATTTGTTTACCAATTTTATATATATGTATATTATATATATAAATATAAATATATATATATATATATATATATATATATATATATATATATATATATATATATATATATATATATATATATATATATATATATATATTTATATTTATATATATAATATATATATAAAATTGGTAAACAAATTATTTATAAGCGTAAAAATTATTGAAAAAAACTTACATTATCGCTGGTAGCCATTATTTTCTATTTGTCCTGTAACCTTCAAAAACTTTATTCGTACTACATTACATTCATCACCTAAACATTTTTGGCGATCGTTTTTTACACATCACTCTCTCACATCGCTCTCACGGCGAGAATCATAATACCAAAATATAAATATGGCGACTCATCGTCGCCTAGTGACGCGTAGGCGAAAACCATAATAGGGGCATTAATGAACTCGGTGGATAAATGATAACGGTTGGTGAACATCTCCAATATAGACCTTCCTTTTCATGTCAATACTATTTTACGTTTCGGAAATAAATTGTGTCCTCCTTCAATTGGTGATTCAGTGCCTTACTTCAAAATTATTTCTGATGTTCTGATTCTTGAAGTGCAATTTTTCATTTGAACAATAATGATCGTTATACTATTCGAAACCGTTTTGTAAATATTTTAACAAATTTTAAATACAAATCAAATTCAAATATATTAACTCCTTCTGAAAATTCTTTTTAAAAGGTAATCCAAATACTGTGGTAACTCGAGCGCAACGTAACCGTTGTAAAATCCCGAAGTGAATATGTTACAAAAATGGAAAGTTTACTTAACGATAACACAGCATATGTTGAATTACCAAAAGATAATTCAGTTCCGATTCGGAAATCAATAACCACTATGGTTAAAGATTGGGAAAATTCCGGTAATGTGGATGAAAAAACTAGGAAAATGTTAACCAAATATAATTAGATGATTCCAAAATTATATGGTTTACCAAAAATTCACAAACCTGGTATTCCATATTTAGTAGACCAATTATTAGTTCAATTAATGGTCCAACACATAGTTTATCGTCATTTTTGGGTAATATTTTAAAATTTAGTGTTGGTAATACTAGTTCTAATATTATAAATTCGGAAGATTTACACAAAATTACCTCTTAGTTTCTTTGAATGTAACGTCTTTATTCACTAATGTTGATAATAAACGTGTTAGCAACATTGTGAAAGAAAACTGGTGGAGTATAAAACAAGATTCAAAAACTAAATTGACTAAAGTTTAATTTATGTCGGCATTACAAATTGTTTTGACTAATTCTGATTTTTCTTTCGGCAATAAAATTTACAAACAAACTTTCGGTTATCCTATGGGTTCTCCAATTAGTCCCATTATCGCAAATTTAATGATGGAATTTTTGGAAAAAATGGGTTTAAATGCTTTGGATGTTCAACCTGTATTTTATTTTCGTAATGTATACGATATTATTACAGGAACTCCTGAAGACAAAATTGAAATTTTTCTGGAGGTTTTTAACTCTGTAGATAATAGAATCAAATTTACTGTTGAAAAAGGAATTGATTACAAAATTCCATTTTTAGATTTACTTTTAATTCAGGAGCCGGATGGATTTTTTTTTGACTGGTACCATAAAAATACTTGGTCTGGTCGTTATCTAAATTTTACTTCTGGCTTCCTATCGCTTACAAAATTAATAGCATACAAATTTTGACTCAAAAAATTCTAAAATTGTCCGATACTAAATTTCATTACAATAATTTTAAACTTTTGGAAAACACTTTGATAAATAATCATTATCCTAAAAAATTAATAACTAAAATGATTTGGAAACAGCGAAATTATTACCAACATTATAGAATAAATCCTGAAACCGAAAGTACAAATTATTTATCATTACCTTACATAAAAAATCTTTTAGAAAAATTAAAACATTTATTTAAAAATTATAATTTCAAAATTATTGGTCGTTCAGCTACTAGTTTAAACGACATTTCGTTTTCAAAATTACAAGATCCGATTCCATTAAAGAAAGAGTCCAATCTTGTCTATGAAATAAAATGTAATGATTGTAACGCAATTTACACGGGACAAACAAAACAGTTTTTATGAGAACGTTTTTTTCAACATATACGTGGTGCCACGGGAAGTTAAAATCAAATAGGTGCACTTTCGGAACAAAATAGAGATACCAACCATAACATTATTTTGAAAGATTGATTGGTTGGACTGTAGCACTACTGGCCAAGTGTCCCTAATAACGCCGGGCCTACTCCTACAGCCTGTTTACACATAACAATAGGAAGGACAGGAAAGGTTTTTTTTTGGGACAGAACGATCCGGTTTCAGACACCTAGCGATCGTACGGCACAACACAATTCTAATCTACTTCTAATCTACTAGAGGAAGGAAAGGGCTTAAAAGGTTTAATGGATAACGATGCTATTGGTCTTCAACAATTGCATCTCTAAATCAGCAACCTGAGGAAAAAATATTATTATTTCACGTACATCTGGAAATTTAAATTCTAAATTAATAATTTCCGGCTTTCTAAACAAAATTGATTGATTGAATCGGCCCGGTTACAGACACCTAGATAAAGTTGATAGTAACACAATGACAACACAGTTCTAATCTACACAATCAACAGTTAATATTTCAAAGAAATATTTTTTCACAGCATTGATATTTGAATATTTCACAAAAATATATCGTATTTCATCGTTTATTTAACAATAAAGATACAATTTCAATGGCTCGCATTAATAACAATAACAATTAACAGGTTTCCAAAAATATTTCTAGGGTTTTTAATAGAAATTTTAAGAGTAGTACCAACAGAACACCAATTTAGAGATTCTGTTACAAAAGTGTATTAACGAAAAACCTCTTTACTGTTAGTCTCTTAATAGTCTTAACATCAAAATCGCACGGTTAGTTATGCGAAATATAGTAGTTAAGACCTTTGTGATGCGTCAGAATCAGACGGTTACTGTCCGCGAGTTTTAAAATATATTCACTTAGAAATTTTACTGTGTTAATTTTGTACGAGTCATTAACACAACACATTAAATTTATCTAGCGACCAAACCAAGTATTTTTGTTACCAATCACAAAAAATTTTGGGTGTTTTGATTTTCTGAAACAAGGATTCTTTGGTACTTTCTAACATTTATTAGCTTTCATTGCAAACGCACATTGTCACTTCAGTTTGAATAAAAAATAACAAACTGGCTGTTCTTGTTCAATGGCCGTCTTCCATATTTTTCCTAAATTTTTATTTTTCTATAGGAGGGGAAATTCATGGTCAGGGTGGTTCAAGTATTTGTTCTTTTCCTCAAATATGTCCCAGTAGTTGAATAATTTTTTTTAATTTTTATTTTATAAAGCTTTTTGAACGACGCCATCATTTTAAAAAGATTGTATATTAAATTTGAACCAACATTGTTCTACGATATTTTTTCAACAATTAAGCGGAAATGTCAATTTTACCAAAAACTGCTTTACACTAAAATTCGGTCTTTCTACAGCACAGACGGATTAACTAATCAGGATGAAACTTCATAAATAAATTTTTTCCATACATTCATTATTCTAGTGATGTGGTGGACATCTGTGTACCAGATGTAGCAGCACTAAAGGGAAGTTTTCTCTTTTTCCAAATCTTTTGCAGAACCATTTTGAACAAAAATATCCAAATTAAAAGATGCCTTTGAAGGCCCGAACTTAAAGCCCAACTTAATCCCATAACAATCCTTAACCTAAAACAAACGAAAATTTGTATGTATTGGTTAAAAAATAAATAGAATGTCATTTAGGCGAAATATTGAATTTGTGAACTAATTCCAATTTATAATAAACAATTATTTAAGAAGTCCAGCATTTATTAGGATGTCATACACGAATTTAGGATTCCTCAAGAATCCGAACACCCCGATACCCAACATGCTTATCAAGAATACTGCTATGCTATAGATCCAGGCTAGAACCACCCATACTCCAAGCCATCCGAAAAGCCAACAATTTCTGCGCAATCAAATTATTAGCTTTTCAAACGGCCTGGAACATAGATAGTTCACATCCAGATCCATCATAAAAACATAATAACATTCCTGGCAAAGGTACCTTGGTAACTTCTCACGTTAGTAAAGACTAGCAAAATAATTAATTCGATCGCGCAAAAACTACTACGCTCTCGAACAACCCCTTAAGAAAATCCTAAATAAAATCCTTAAATGTTATCTAAAATGTCAATTGTTAATTCGCCTAAAAGTCATTGTTTGCCATATTCACCAATACATCTACACTTTTTTTTATTTTTGTTGGTTTAGGATTAAGTTAATGCCAACTTCAAACACATATACAAGCGTGTCAAATTTATGCTAAACCAGACCTAAAGTTAGTTTTCCTAGTTAGGTCTACTTCACATGCATATTTAAAGTTGCTACGAAGTTGATTGACCAACCATAACATTATTTTGAAAGATATAAACATTTTAGAAAAACAACCAAATTTTAGGAAAAAATCTATTTTGGAAATGCTACATATAAAATCCAATTCAAATTCTAGTAACTAAATTATCTATTACGCTTATATTGGCAATTCATACGATCTGTTTTTATAATTTGACTCTTTGCTTCTACACATTTCCAATATTTTTTAATATGGAAACAATTATTTTCAATTTACGTTTTTTAAAGTCAAATTTTATTTTGTAAAATGTTTTTGCCTAGCCAATTTGTTGCCTAGCTAAAACAAAAAATATATTTTTTCTAGTAGCTAACGATATCTACAGAAAAATAGCCACACTTTAGATAGCCTTGATTTCGTTTTTTTTGTAAAATTGTTTATTATTCTTTTGAGAATGGAACCGAAAACGTTTCGAAAGCTAAAGAATTAATAAAGAGAGTTATAAAAATTTGAGCTAAATTCTGTTAACTATAATTTATAATATAAAAGCTCATTTAACAATTTTAAGTTAAATAATAATCAGTTCCAATTTGACAGCGGTCGTGAATACATCTAGTTATTGTAAATTTGTTAAAATTTTGCCATACATTTTAGAATTTCATATTTTAGTATATTGATCATGTAAGTCATTTTTAATTATTAATTATTATTGTAATACGTAGTGTGCTTCCGTGAAACAAGTGAAACTAAATATAAATATTTGTTAAGGTAGTTATGTCAGAATTAGACACAAACGGTATTGTTCCTTTTACTGACACATGTCTCAGTAATAGGACAACAACTGCTATTTTTATATCTTATATTAAAAGAAGGTTGTCTCACCCTACTTTAAACCGTTTTTCATTTCATTTCTAATTGAACCTACCATTTAATTATCCTAATTCTGACACTAATATTTATAGATATTTTTAGTATAAATAAATAAAAACGCGACTGTCAGTAATAAGTCCACACATATCTCAGTACAGAGACACCGTGCTATGTCAGTATTACGATAAATGACTTATTTTTATTTATTTAATTTTAAATATTTTGTATATAATTTAAACACTTATTTAATAATTCAATTGTTTTAAAGTTATTTACACAAAACCTAGCTAAAAACAGACAACAACTTTTCGGAACATTTAAATATAAAAATCTTCTTAAAATTATTTGTCAGTATTATATACCAAAAGATAAAAGATTATTATACATTTTGAAGCGTCTGCAATATAGCCGGGATGTCCTGAATACTGCACTTCAAGATAAACGGGATGACAATATACGCAGCAAGCCACAAATATTAAATCCCACGAACGACATTGTTATACAAAGCAAGAGGTGTAAATGGTTAAATGCACCAATAGGCCACCAAACTATTTTATCTATTAAGGAAGAAGCAAATATAAAGGATTGGATTGGAACAAAAGACCAGCTACTGGATAGTGTGCAGCTGTTACATAAAAAATTAAACCAGAAAAATAATTTTAAGGATGGCAGGCTCAGTAGACGGTGGTATGAAGGTTTCTGAGGAGAAATCCCGAGATATCTGAACGAGTCTCTCAGAATTTAATTAAAAGTCGTGACAATATTACGCAAGGAAAATATGTACGATTGGTATTAGAAAATTAATCGATATATTTCCGAAAAGAACTTTACAGAAATCATGACCAACCCGACGCGTACATTTAATTGTGATGAGAGCGTATTTTTATTAGCCGCAAAATAAAATTGCCTCTTAGCAGCAAAGGGTGAGAAAGCTATATACAATTTATGTAATAATGATGAATATCATTATAAATGCGTCAGGGAATATTTCGCCACCAATGATCGTGTTTAAGTACAAAAGGGTACCGTTTGTTTTAGGCCGAAAAATGCCAAACAACGTTTTACAAAGAACATTGAATTATATTAATAGCGCTTTATCCGAATGCCACTCACCTCTTGCAACCGTTAGATGTCGGCGTTTTCCGGTCTCTTACGATTGAGTGGAAGAAGGCTGTTCATAAATGGAAGCTGGAAATCAAGGGAAAAAACTGAAAAAAGAAAACTGCTCCTTTATTGGCAAGAATCTTACCAACGGATGCCAACGCGGCTACTATATAAAATGCGTTTCGGACATGGGGCTTATATTCCTTACATCATCACATCAACCTATTACGAATTTGTCTCGAATGTACTTAAAGAAGATGAAAATTTATTCAACATGTGGGTCGAAGTGAATCAGAAATATGATCAGCCAAAACAACTAAATTTTTCTACGGTTAGTGAGAGTAATATAAGTAATTACACTGTCGTTGGAGAGCCTCAACAACAATAGCAGCCCGTTGCAAGTATTGGCGATAGAACGTTAGAAAACGTCCATTTAATATTGAAGGGATTGGCGACGTAATAACATTATCGGTAGAAACCACTTCAGAAAAAGAAATTGATGACCTTCCTCTTAATGAAAATCCGATAAATAGTAACGAAATTCTCAAAGACAGCACACTTCCGCATCTGAATTTATATGAAAACGTAGAAACGCCATATAAAAAAGTTTATTTTGGCCAGAAGCTAAAGTCAATGGGAGTTCTATCAGGAAAACAAACTTGAAAAAGATAACAAAATAAAGGGAAACATGGAACGGAAGCTGTAAAGGGAAGCCGAAAAAAATGTCAACATAGAAAGCACCGTAAAAAAACCAAACCCAAATCCGATAATGTGCAGCCTGCTGAAAATACTTCTTCAAACATGTGCCAAGTAAACGTTGGTAATTATGTCATAATACGATATGAGGGGCAATATTTCCCAGTTATTGTTTTAGATACAAAGTCAAATGAAGCTTCGGTAAAAGTTATGGGAATTCGTGCCCCTAATTGGAAATGGCCTGAGAAGGATGATATTCTCTTTTATACTATTCAGGACATTGTCCAGTGTATTCCTGAACCAACATTATTAAAATCTCGAGGAATGTACTCTGTATCCTGAAATACAATAGTATGTTAAGATATACCGAATAGTTTATCTATCCTATACGTATTATTACTTAACTATGTATGTGATAGCCAGAATTAAATGCTATATTTATTTTAATTATTATTTTTACTAATTTGTGATACCAGAATTAAGAATTACGTAATTATGTATTATTATTAATTATGTAGAAATTTGCGACACCATACCAAGTTGAGAACACTAAATACCACGCTCGGCACTCATTGTTCCGATGATTTTTTGAATTAATAAAGAATTAACTGAATTTGGCTTCCACTTGTAGAGTCATATTGCCAATCACAACAAGCAAATTGTCTTGTATTATTTTTTTCAAACCCCAGACACCATCACAATTGTTTTAATTAATCTACGTATTTCGCATTCCAACCTTTTTTCTTTTGCAGCTACACCTTTTGCTATTTTGTGTATCTACACTTTTTGAGTCTACACTTTTCGTTAACATGTGTAGCTACAGTTTTTATAACGTTAAGTACTTCACAACGGCTATAAGTTTACCTATTTCCAGCTATTTTCAAACTTGTTCTGTCTACCATAGCAATCGAGTTACATAATGGCTATTTTAGTGTAACTCCAGCGTTCTATGATTATGAGACGTTCAAATTCAGGGTTACTTCAAAATGTATTTTGACCAAAAATGTATTTTGTTTGCAGTTGAACAAAATACCACTGATTGTATACAATTTTTAATGTGAATTTATTTTGTTCTAATTCCGGCTATGTGTATTTTAGTGTTAGTAATTTAAAATTAGAAAATTGGTAATTTTAGTGTAAGTTCAAATTTCACCAATCAGATTTCAAATTTTATCAGGTGATATGTTTTGTCACTGATATTATTTAGTAAAACGATTCCAGTTAAATTTAAGAAATATTCTTAAAATTAACACGAAATGTTACTTTCATGTTCTCTTTCTGAAATTACTCCGTTAACCTGAACCAGTTAATCGCAAGTTAGTTAGTTTACGCAAAACAGAAAATCAAAAAATAATGTGGAAAAAATAATCTAAACCTATTTTTCAATCTGTTTATCATCCAAATTTCAAGAGCTTATACGTTTTTTTAGAGCTGCGAACAGGTAGTAGTCGCTGGGAGCCAAAACCGAAGAAGACGGTGAATTGGGAGACAATTCGAACTTCAATATGTATAAGTTTGCCGTCGTATCCAACGAATTATGACACGGTGCATTGTCTTGGTGAAAGACCACTTTTTCTTTTGCATTTGGAACAGTTTTTTCGCCATTTCTTCCATCTTACGTACCAATAACTCCACTATATATTAGCGGCTGATGAACTTTCCTTGCTCATGATAGTCGATGAATAAAGTCTATTGCGCATCCCAAAATACGGAGGCCAAAACATTACAGGCCGATATTTGTGTTTTTGCTTGCTTCGACCGGCTTTCATCAGCTGCTCTCTGCTCGGTTGGCTGACGGTTTCATTCCTTGATGGAAGTGTAGTACGGGATACATATTTCATCCATTGTCACATTCTGATCCAAAAAATCCTGTTTATTACGGTTAAACAGCTCCAAACAGCGCTCTGAATCATCAACGCGTTGCTGTCTTTGGTCCTCTGTGATCAAGTGCAGCGCCCACTTTGATCACAGTTAGTGTATACACTGCCTGATATCTTTCGATATCTGATATCTTTAACGTGTTAGGTAGGTCACGCATCTTTACTTTACTGTCCTCCAAAACGATTTTGTGCACTTTATTATCATTTCTGGAATAACGGCCTATTTTAGGCGACCAGAGCGTACCTTTTGATGAAATCATTGCCTTTGCTTCCAGTATTTTTTGCTGAAATTTATTTTTCCCCTTGATTCCCTTGTATTTGGTATTTTGATGCATATCGTCTGAAGGTTGGTACTTTCTAAAAATCATATGATTCGTATCCAGAAAAAGATCTATAATCAGCAAGTTAAATAATTACGAACATAATAACTATTACCATTCAATATTAATTTAATTTTGTGTTTTATAGGAAGACTGAATCACCCAAATTTATCAAATTTGTGGTGCAGTAAAGATTAGATTTTTAGCTCCTTTTACATCCCGTTCCCAGCAACTTCATTGGGTTGATGGTTTAATTATCATCAACTAGGCATCGATTTATTTGGTTCATTCATCTTTAAATCACATCGATTCCGGAGATGTAGGTCCTACAAATCATACCTAGTTTTCGTATTTCGAGGAGGGTTCGCTAATCCAAACTATGTTGTGATAAAAGCGTAAATCAGGAGCGAAAAGGAATATAAAATTAAAATATAAATCCATTATTTGTTGTTTTCATGACACGCATTACTGCAAAATTGAAAAATGTATGTGCCATATTCAAACAACGGAGATTAAGACCCTTATAAATAACCCGGTTTCTAGAATATGATCATGATGTCGATTTGAAACCACTACTCCTTCTCACTTTTTAATTTATCAGCACATAACCTTATCACTAGAACAAGATGCCACAATAATTAAAGTTAATCGGTTAAGCATAAAGCGATTGTTGCGTAGAAATACACCCACGATAATGGGTACATTTCTACAATTTAGGTAAATTTAATATCCGGTAATGAAAGATAACACAATTGTTTTCCGCCCTTCTAAGAAGGGAGGGCCCAAATTAAAAGGACTCAAAAATATTTCCACAAATAGGGCTGTCATTTGATGGCACTGAAAATTGGTGATGTGATTAATTTTAAGAAATATTTGAAATTGCCGCGAGCGAGTATGAGTAATAATAAATGTCGAATTAAAAGATATTTAATTTTGATATCTGGTACACCGTACACCAAAAGACAAATAAAAATATTTAATTATAAAATAAATTATTATAAATATATGAAAACAATTAAAAATTAAAACATAAAATGTTAACAGAAAAATTATTGCGATGGCGACAGATTAAACATGACAATCGAAATATATTTTTTTATCGATTGTTTACTTACCCATGAGTCATTGGTAATTGACGACTTATAAGAAAATGAATTTTTGCAAATATTGCATTTTGCATTTATAGTATCTGTCACCGAAAAATGTTCCCAAATAGGACTTGTCTTTTTGTAGTTTTCACTCATTTTAGCTGGTAAATATAATTAAAATAGTAAAATTCTTGAATTTTTGTCCGTTTGGTGTTTGTACTTTATTTGTCGTAATAGAAATATGTACTGATAAAACGATCAAATTAAATTTGTGTTTTTCTCAAAACAAAAAATAAATAAATATTTCGTTGCACACGTTGCACAATGATTAATGCACGTTGATTAATGAAACCTCTAACTACTAAACCTATTAGAAAATTAACTGAAACAATACTAGAAATAGCAAAAACAACTTTGAAATGATGAACTTCAACTATATTTCATATTATTTTTCAACTTTGTAATTGTATTGTATCGTAAATTCGTAAAATCGTAACCACTAACCAAACCATATTACAAACACAACACATACACAAACACAATGAATAAATATAACTCTCTCTCTGTTTATATGAGAATAGGTATCCGTTACGGATAATCCGTATTACCGTATATAATGAAGGAATACAAGAAAAAGAGATTGTAATGTTATTTATTTTATATTTACACTGTTCCTATTCTTTTGATTGCGAGAGAATATCGAAATGCAAAAGTAATAACAGTTCATAAAAGAAGAATAGCAATAGCAAAAGTGAAATAACAGGAACTGTTCTTCAAATTTTTTAGTAACATGTTGTTCCTGTTATTTTGTAGAAACAGTGAAAAAATCACTGTTCTGTTATTTTTATACCATCTCTACCCATGACGATAAAAAGAGAAACCTCTTGAGAAAGACTTGCCATACATATTTCGCTTAAGACACAGTCGTGAGAAATGTTGTGCACATGGCATGCCTCGCACTAGCCTTCGATTGTCGACAGACCTTGGACGCGTCACTTGAGAAACAAATGTGACTTGTGAGAAATTTGCTTCTTAGTCAACATACCACCAAAAAACTAAGTTTTTATTTTCCATACACATCAAGAAAAAATGGAGTGGGGGTCAATATGTTGTGGTCAACACCCGACAATTTTTTACGGCAAATGCACATAGATCTCGAATACACCTTAGTTTTTAAAAATTAAGTATAATCAAACAATTAAACCTCCCGAATTGTTGACAAAAAATTGTTTTGGGTAATAAAACGTCTATATTCCTGCCATCTCAGAAAATCACCAAGGCCAACCCTGGTTGAAAATATAATCTTCAATGCAAAAATGTAAAAAGCTCCTACGAAAGCTGCCGCTTCATGTGGACAGATGTTCTCTACATTTCACATGGATCTCCCAAACTATGGAGAAGGCGTTAGTATGAAGTTTGAATCCGAATAGTGAATCCGCCTGGACTGTAGTGATGTCAAATTTTGGTGAAATAAAGTTTTTTTAATCAAAATCCGTCATGTCCGGTAAAATTTAAAATACTAATCTAAACAAATTTTGTTTGAGACTTAATCTACAAATTTTTTGTTTTAATTGTTTTCTCGTAAATGTTATATAATTTTAAAAATATATATTTGCAAAAAACCAAAATGCTTCTATAGTATCTGTCACTTCCGGTGGACCGATTCCGGCCAAAGATCACTGGGATATTACTTTGTGGATAAGGCTTAAGTATGAAGTTTTGCCTCGATCCGTCTAGGCTGTAATGAACCAATAACATTTATTCTGCACGACACCACTCACGCACAAGATCAAAATATGTCATGATTACTTTAAAAAACAGTTTTTTGTAAAAAAAATCCTCATTTTCGCTTAAATATCGGAAACTGCGATCTGAACCGATATTGTTGAAAATGCAGTTTGGAATATTTTAGTTTTTAGTCGTTTTTCTTGTAAATGATATACTTTTCAAAATATTGTAATAACGAAAAAGCTTGTATAAAATCTGTCACTTCCAGAGAACCGTCACCTCCAGTGGAATCAATTTGCTTGAGCCGTATGGGGCCGAATTTTTGTTGAAAAACAGTTTTTTGAAAATAACCTTCATTTCCGCTTAAATTTTGGAAAACTCAGGTATTGTTGCAAACTTAATTTAGAATCTTGTAGCTCATAGTCATTTTTCTTGTAATTGATATAGATACTATTCGAAATATTTGCAAAAACCAGAAAAGCTCCTACGCAAGCTGCCACTCCCAGTGGACCGGTTTTGGCCAAAAATCCAGAATCTTCCAATTTATAAAAAAGCTTAAGATTGGAGTTTCACCCTAATCAAACAGTTCGTCTAGGCTGTAGAGAACTAACGATATTTAGTTTGCACGACCCCACACAAAGATATTTTAAAAAATGCGAATGGTAAATCTTCAAAAATCTCGAGGTCAACATTTTTTATGATTACTATACTTTATTTTACCACTTTTACTATACTTTTTTATCAATTCTTACTCAGCACTTCCGGATCCTTAGACGAAGGAAACCAGAAAAACGAGAAATTGGGTTGTTCTGGATGATAGCCAGATATTGCTTTTAAATGCGAGGTTACCAAGACGTTTGAAAGTTGGTTTCGAACTAATGATATTCAAATTCTTCAAATTACAAAAATTTGATCCTTTCATCACACTACATTGACCAAACTACATAAATATTAAATATACTAGTATGGGTGTAATAGTTGTGTGTGGAAAGGCGGTTACTTAATTTCGTCGAAACCCGTTTGTTCATGCCTTGTCCATCTAAAACGTTGGTTTTGCCCTGAAAGTAAGCAGCTAGGCCATGCAAATTTTGTAGGAATCGCTCGTAGAGTTTAAAGAAAAAGCGCGGTTCTTTGATTTTTGTTAGTGTTAGGGTCCAATTTATCCTGAGAGAAGGTACATTTTTGTCGTTTGTCACAGAAACCTGCTGTTTCTAGCAGGTCCGTTTGTGCTCAGCATCGTTTTTTCCTTTGATAGCAATATCATCAAAGTATATAGCAACTGGATTAATATTAGCTACGAATTTTTCCATGTATCGTTGGAATATAGCTGGAGCGTTTGCTATTCCAAACGGTAATCTATTTTCCATGTGAGTTTAGCTTCCAATTGTGAGCCAGTGTTGCGATTCTGGATGAACTTCAGATTGTAAGTAACCTATTAGGTCGATGGCACTAGATGTTTTTCCAGTAATATATAGGGACTTATTGTGATGCTGAAATCACTACAAATTCGTATGCCGCCGTTGCGCTTCGGTACGTTTACAGTTGGGGGCCATTCAATAGGTATTTTGTATAAATATTGGCGTTAAAACGCCCTAACTAATCTGTTGTTTTTTGTTTCGACATCATTTTGTAACCCGAATTTCACATATCGAGTCATGTTTCAAATGTATTTTCACATTGTAGTCTTTGATGCATCTCATGGTATCACTGGACGTAGGCAAATGCCAAATAATCACCTACTCTCGAAAACATGTACAGTTCATTTCTCTTGACCATTATATTAACAATGATGCCGTTACCAGAGCCAGTTCGGTTCGTGATTTGGGTGTCATTTGTGGCAGTATATTGAATTTGAGATATCACATCGATCGTATTATCAATCAAGCAAACTCTATGCTCGGTTTCATCAAGCGTTGGTTCAAAGAATTCGGCGATCCTTATTTTACGAAGGCACTTTATTTAACTTTCGTTTGTCCCACGCTCGAGTATGCTAGCCACGTGTGGTCGCCGAATCTTGAGGTTCACATAAAGATAATTGTAGCAGTTTAACGTAGATTTCTACTCTGTACTTTACGCGGGCTACCGTGGGTGGACATGCTCAACCTGTCTCCAATATCGTCTCAAACTAATTGACTTACAACCACTTCGTAAGTGCCGAATTGTGCAACCCTGGTTTTCAATAATCAATTACTAACCGGCGGTACCGATTATTCTATTCTCGAGCAATCGACCAACATATTACGGTAAGAATGAGCCTGTCTCTAGAATGCTGCGTGAGGATAATCAAAACTGTCACTTCATTGATTTAAGCAGTTCGACGATATCCTTGTTTATAATTCACTTGGATTATAATAGGACGCTGAGAATTATTATAATTTTTACTCGTTGAAATTCACAAACATGTTTGACAGTTCTAAATGTGTCTGTGATCAGGCTTTTAGTGTCGTATTTGATTCAGATTTTGTAACCGAATAATCATGTGCAGGAAATGGGGTTTTAAATGCTTCACACTGTGGTAAACCAAACAATATTGGCTTTGCATGTTTCATGATAATCACTTTTAATTTGACTGTGTCATTGTTGTAGGTTACATGTACGTCTGCTTGATCTAACGTTGGTTAACTTATGACTGCCTTATGGATTAAATGCCTGTATTAGAGCTGGCTTACCGATTAATTTTCATAGTTGTTCTTCAATTATGGAATTATGGAAAAACACTTGTTTTGTAAAACGAAATAAAATGCAATTAAAAATAAGTTCACAATGGCAAGCTAATTTAGCCACAACAACGAACCATAACCTTTCAATATTTGGTGTTACCAAAACAAAACGCCACAGAATTTTTATTTTTTGATGAATTTTATTGAATCAAAGTAAAAAAATGTTCACAAATATTTAAATTTTCGAATTGCATTAGCAGTTTTCGATTTGGCCACCCTTAGCCAAGATTATGGCCTTCAAACGGCCGACAAAGCTATTGCATGCAGCACGAAAGTGGCTCTGCGGTATTTTCGCCCATTCCCGGCGAAGCGCTTGCTTGAGATGATCGACACTTTGGTATTTTTTTTGTCCCAACCTTGCTCTTCAAAATACCTCAAACCGAGAAATCTAGCGGATTTGCATCCGGTGAATTTGGTGGCCATTGGGCAGTGAAATGAACCGCGGAAAGTTGTTTCTCAGCCAATCTAGACTTGCGCTTTATGACTCGGCGCCGAATCATGTTGAAATGTCCAGGCTCTGCGGCCGAAATATTTTTGTGCCCAAGGCTTCAACGCTCCCTCCAACACATGATCCCAATAAATTTGAGCATTTATCTTGATGACACGGTCCAAAAAAACGAGCGGTGAACGGCTTTCGGCCGTTATGGGGGCCCAAACCATCAACATCGGCGGCGCTTGGTTTCGAGTGGCAACCCGATGGTCCAAATTTTCAGTAGAACGGCCGGACAAGTAAATCCGGTCATTTTGCTATTTTGCTTGTTCACATATTGCTCAATAACGAACGGCGACTCATCGGAGAAAACCAAATTCGGCAAATCACCACTTTCATGCAAGCGTAACAACTCCTTTGCTCTTTCCACTCTAAGTTTTTTTTGAGGATCGGTGAGACCATGCGTTTTATGGAACTTCAAGGCCTTTAGTCCAAGATGATCTTTCAGCCATTTTTCAGCTGCTACGGCGCGGATTCCGAGCCAATTTGGCCTTCACCGTCCGAGTGCTATTCGGTGATGTTGCAGTGCGTTTCGGTTCACCACCTCGCCGTTTTGCAATGCTGCCAGTATCCTTATAACGATTACACAAACATTTTGTTCGAATTCCATTGCGGATAACTTTTTTTCTGAATATTTCCCACTAAAATGCTTTTGTACGCTTGTAAACAATGGAATGAACTGTCATTACTGTAAATTTGAGCGCTCTGTCATCACTGGTTTGACAGCAATGACAGTCTTAAGTTGGTAACACTTCGTGTCAGTCACCCGGTATTTTCTAGAAACCAACATATTTATGCGGTGGGTAGTTCTAGATTATTTTAATTTTAAAAATTTGCTATAGTCAAAAGTAGTGGCGGTTCGAAGGTCAATGACAAGGCATCGTAGAGATGTCTACGCTTAACGGTATATGGGATCATGTTAATTAGACAATTCCTAATGTTTTCTAGAAGCCAACATATTTATGCGGTGGGGCAGTCAGAGATTTTTTCATTTTTTAAGTTTTGCTATAGTAAAAAATGTAGTTTCGGTTCGGAGGTCAATGACAAGGCATCGTAGAGCTGTCTACGCTTAACGGTATATGAAATCATGCTAATTGGACAATTTTTCATGTTTTCTAGAGGTCAACATATTTATGCGGTGGGGCAGTCATAGATTTTTGTCATTTTTAAAATTTTGCTATAATAAAAAGTGTAGTGGAGGTCCGAAGGTCAATGACAAGGCATCGTAGAGACGTCTACGCTTAACATTATATGAAATCATGCTAATTAGAAAATTCTAAATGTTTTCTAGAAGTCAAGTTATGAATTGCCTAATTAACATGATATTATATACCGTTAAGCGTAGACATCTCTACGATGCCTTGTCATTAACTATTGATTCTTACTACACATGAATAGTGTAGTTAAAATTTAATCAGGATATTTGTGTCTAATACACTTTTAAGCTTTTGTAAGGTTTTTTGTCAATTTGTCGGAAACTTCACGCTACCATGTCGTAAACACTTTCCGCATGCTGCTCGTTTTACGTAAATGATTTTTGTTGTTCCCAAATTTATGTTCTGCCAGTTTTAATACAACATGAGGCGTAGTGTTCAAATCGCTTGCATATAACGGTTGGCGTGTTTCTCGTATCCGCAGGGTTGGCATTGGTCTGCATATCACTTTTGTGGTTCTGGAATGTGTGTGTTTGGGTATTTTGTTAACATTTAGTTGTTCACTGATTGTAGGATTATTTTTGACACATCGTTTCGATGCGATGGCGAATGCTCATTGCAAAACAATCGCGCAACTAACGAACAACATTTTTAAAATCACAGTCACTACTAATTTCTCGTACCTCGTTCGTGCTCTGTTCACAGAATTTTGTTTTCTTCCGTGTAAAGTTCCAAAATTAAGATATTGCCTTAAATCGAGTCGTTTTGTGCGTATACAAATGAATGAAACGATCGTTTATCGTTTTGTAAGAATTATAGTGTTTTCGTGTGTAATCATGATGCGTATTCGGTAGGGTTAGGTTAGGTTACAGTTGTTCACTGCTGTCGCACACTTAGGCCAGTTTTGTCCCATTGTGATACCACAGGATCCGACATCATTAAACTCCCTTTAAACCCATCTAGGGCTATTCACATATCGCACATTACTGCTTTCGATATCAGAGAGGCTGTCCATAGTGTATTTGCTCAAGTGATCATGTCTTCTGTCAGCAAGCGCAGGACATGAGCATAGGAAGTGAACAAGAGTCTCCTCATCGGTAACAAACAACAAAATAATAGATCACGTTTTGCGTTCACATATAGTTATATGTTGTTACCATTGAGCTGTGCTTCTAAAACATCGAACAAATTGGAGGGTTGGAGATGTAATGGATTTTTTATAATCGTATGGCGTATTCAATTTAATTCTAAATATTACGTAAGAATTGCATGTTTGACAATATAGAGAAAACTTATTTATTGACAATCTGTCATATATAGAGAGCGTGTTCAACACTAGTAAAGCTAATTTCCACTACAAGTACCTTCTTGTTATAAAATTCTGCTATCGCATACTGGATAACTTTCCTTTTTGTGGTTGCCTCGTCTCTGACTTTACTCTGATTAGGGCAGTATTCTTTCAAAAGTGGAGGAGTTCTTCGGCGTTTTGGACACTTGATATACAATTTCATAACTTAATCAGTGTCTATTAAATTAATAATTAGTTATGTGTCGTTAAACGAATCGAATTCAATGTTCACACAGGCACACATAGAAAATATTTCCATTTATTTCCTCGTCTGAAATCACGTTGGTACGTCAACAACCATACAATTAATTTCTTCGAAATGCTCTATGTGACTGTTTGTCATTACAAAATCTAAATCATAAAATAATCGGGGGCAATTATTTAATGAAAAGATTAAAAGTGGAATTAACTGCCACCCCAATACCAAACCAGCCTATTTATTTGTGTATTACTCGTACACCGATGAAAAATTTCGTTTAATTGATTTTTTATTTTTTTATGAGCTGTAGAATAAAATGCTTAATTGTTGTTCTAGTCTTGTAACGAGACATTAGGGGCTTCAATGTGCTTTTTGTGCACACAAATTGAGTTTATTAAACAATCAAAAAAATTGATCATCTCAAACGGTTCATCAACATTATATTATAATTATAATGATTATTATTATTATTACTGCAATCATGATGATAAAATTTATGATTCACTTAAGTAATTTCATGAAAAGTCAATAAAATAAACGAAATTATCTCAATTAGTTCATAAAATTGTGTCTGGAATGAAAGAAGTTTTTGCGAGTTTGCTTCATATTTTTAAGTAGAATTTTCTTTCGTTGCCATAAAAAAAGCACAATTCAGTTTATCAGAAAGAATATATCAAATTGGTTCAGTACACGACATTACCCATTCTACTTGGTTGAGTATTTTACTGCACCGCCGTGTCATAATTCTTTAAACCATTAGCCCCAACATTACGTCGCACGCGGCTTAAAAATATTAATTAAATTCATGCTTTTCTACGATTTTAGTTCGAAATTGACGTAAATATGTTCCCCATATAATGTTATAGATCTATTTTATATATAATGAAAACATTAATCCTATTTTAAAACGGTTACGTACCATTAGAAATTAATGATGAGGAAAAAAGTTTTATATACGACGATACTTTGTACGACTCGACTCGTATACAGCAACTCCTGATTCAAATAATTTTTTTTTGCACTGTGCTCACTACATAGTATGACTATATCGTCATGTAGATGTAGCTACATCATATATATATATAAATAGATGTATTTGGATGTCATTTAAAATAACAACAACAACAAAACATGTTGGGAAATTAAATTACCATTAAAAGGAGGAAAAAATTTATCGGGAAATTTTAAATTCAATTTTTATTCGTTTATTTTACTGTTTGGATGGCAAGTACGAGTACGTATAGGTACCTGCACCCAACTTACATACGGATACCTAAATATTCTATTTGAAAATATAGCGTAGATAGAAAATCTCATGCATGTAATGTGAAATATGTTTTCAATATTCGATTAAATAAAATTAAATTGTTCTTTATTTTCAAATCAATTTTAATGAGCGTAATGATTCCAAACAGGACATGAAATTGTTGAGAGCCTCATTGAAGTTTAATATTTATTGCAAAACATATTCAGAATGTTTACTTGAATAAATTTTGTGCTTATCTATAACCTCACATATATTTACAAGATGCCAAAATATTTACATTCTGCAGGAATCTGTTTAAGTGAAAATTCCAATTAAATACTTTTAATAATAATTTGAATATTATGTATGAAATTCTAATTTCTAATCAAAGGGGGTTAAAATTGTTATTTTCTAATTGAATTTATCGATAACAATCATATTTTAATATTATTACTTATTTCTAATTGGATCTTTAATAACATTCTGAATTTAAAAAAAAAATTGTGTTGATTAGGATGATAAAATCAATAATATTAGGTAATGAATTGAAAGTAGAGACGACCGAATTAGTGTTAACACCCAATTAGTGAACTTGATACAATCAAAAAATATCATTGAATAGTTTTATGAAAACTTTTGTTTAATTTCGAAAATGTAAATTCAAGTATCACAACTGATAATGGCGACAAGTGAATCGCCGAAATCGATCTTGTCTCGCAAAAACTCGAGAACGGCTCGCCCGATTTGGATGATTCTATTTTTGCTTTGTTCGTCTCAAAAAAAATCGGAAAATCGAAATTTGCATTTTGTGCAGGAATTTTGTATGTAAATTTTGAATTCGACAAGCGGTGCAGCGGATAAAGCTTCGTCATATGGACCGGGAGGTACTGGTTGGAGGATTAGTATTAACACCTAAGTATAACAATTACAATAATTCATTCGTTAATTTTTTTTACATTGAACCGTATGTCGATTGCTAATGCAGGCGCCGAAACCAATAAAAATGTCCATGCCATGAATTTTTATTGATACAGACTTATGATCCGTGAAGATGAAGAAAATCATATTTTGAAGTGTAGCCGTCTTTTCCATCAGTTCGCGGTTGAACGGGTGACATGTTTGTCAAAACTGAGACTGAACAACTGACAATTTTCCATTTGAACCAAAACCAGCTCCGATCTGAAGATTAGGCGATGTTATTAATGCCGTCGTATATAGTCACTTCGGATTATTTTCAATAGATATATTTCTGATTCGAATATTCTCGCCGTGCGGTTGTGCTCATACATTTCACTGAGAGTTTGTGAAATCTAATACATTTTAGTGGCTTTTGAGAACAGGTTTGATTTTGTTTTATATTGCCAATGGCTTTATTCTTGGATCTTTCTCCATAAGAAACTAACAAGAAGTATTCAAATCTTAAACAAATTACATTTTTAAGTGTTAACCAATGTTATTACTTAATATTAGTGTTCACAATTTAATTTAAATCCTACTTATAAGCGTAATCTACACATTTAATGATTTTACAGGTTCAATAGTCCGAGTGGATATCCTCTTCTCAGTCGTTTAAATCGCGGCTGTTTTAGTATATCCTGGGCCAATTCGTTGGGATATCCCTGAAGTTTTGAGCAGTATTTCGAACTGAATCCCTTGATTGTTTCTTTAACGGTTTTAATACCAAGGTCGTTGTGTATGTTAGTATTTCGGATATACCATGGATTATTAGCGATACATCGGAGTATTTTCGCTTGAGTTCGTTGCAGGAGTTCTCTATTTGATGCACTGGTGGATCCCCATAACTGAACACCATATGTCCATATTGGCTTGATTAACGCTTTGTATAGTAAGACCTTATTGTCTTATGACAACTTGGATTTTCCTCCTATCAGCCGATACATTTTGGAAAATGTTATTTTTATTTGGTTGCGCTTTGCTTCAATATGTTCTTTCCACGTTTGCCATCTATCGAGGTATAAGCCTAGGTATTTGACCTTGGATTGTTCAGGAATATATACACTGTTTAATCGTACTGGTAAACAGGAGCGTTTGTTCAGTGTGAATGTGACATGGATTGATTTTTTTCGTTTACTTTTATTTGCCAGATCCTCAATTTTGTTCAGATGACTTTGCACTTCTCTTGAGTGCTGTGGGTTTTCGTGTGATACCAGGATGGCTGTATCATCAGCAAATGTTGATATTATTAAACAGTCTGCCGTGTACAACAAGTATAAAATAGGTCCCAGAACGCTTCCTTGCGGGACTCCTGCGCTTATATCATTTAGGGAAATTGTTGCACCATTTTGTTGGACCATGTATTGCCTTTGGAGGAGATAGTTTTCCAGAACTGAGTGAATATTCTTCGGCAGGAGCGCCTTTTTATTTATTTATTTATTTACAAAAAAAAACATTTTTTACCAAAATTTTTTACATAGGAAAATATTATTCTACATATGATTTCTATTTATTTCAAACATCAATGGAAATAGTGCAAAAAATAAAAATTAAGTAACAATAAGTAAGTTAAGCAGACCTCAAAGCAATTTAGTTTAGACGTTTAATAAACATATAATTAATTTAATCGTATGACTGATTATAAAATTCAACATATTTCTTGTATAGAATCGTTCTGAAATAAGATATGAGTATTGAAATTTTGTCATCTTTCATACTGCCTATTAAGTTATTAAATAAGGTGATCCTTTTGTAAAATATACTGTTTTGAGTGGTTTTATATTTATAGTTAGGAGGACGATAATTAAGTGAAGCACGGGTTAATTTGTACGTCGCAGAAAGGTTGGTAGATAAATCAACATAATTTTTCATGAGACCGTGTCTGATTTTAAAGATCGTAATAATATATTGGTACTAGACTACCGATGTTAGGGGATGGATTTTTTCGTTATAAGTAGTACACTTGGAGTCGGTAAATTGTTAATAGCTTTTAATCCTTTATTTTGAAAGATTTGAAGGTCATTAAGGTAAATATCACTTGATCCCCATATTTGAATAAGATATGTTAGATGGGAGTGTATAAAGCTGTAATACATGCTGTATCTCAGGGCACTTGGAATAAAACGACCGAGCCGCAATACATCTATTATCGGAGATCTCCTTTGCTTAATTCCATTTATGTGATGACTCCAGTTCAGCTGAGAATTTAATACCAAGCCAAGGTATCTCACACAATCTACTCGTTTAATGGTTTCATTGTTGTATGTTATTTCGTCAAATATATGCCCCGGTTTATGTTTTAAGTAGAAGATAATAAAGTTAGATTTTCTAACATTTAGAGCGAATTTGTTTGCTTCCAGCCAGTTAGTTATAGTAATTATGTCTTCCTCCATATTATTTTTTAATTGATGATGAGTTGTTGAACTATATATTATGGCTGCATCATTCGCAAACATTTGAATTTTTCCCTTGAGATTTAAGTCAAAGATATCATTTATATATATTAAAAAGAGGATAGGACCCAAAATTTTGATCCTTGGATTCCAAGGATCCAGGATTTACTTTGCATGATTCGAAGTTACCCAGCAGAACATATTGCTGTCTGTCATTTAAGTAACTGTTTATTAATTGTATTGCCCTACCGGAAATTCCAAAACTAATAAGTTTATTCACCAAAATATCATGATTTACTCAAACGCTTTCCTTAAGTCTAGAAACAAGCATGACGTAGCATTTTTACCTTCCAGAGATTTATATACTAGTTCTACGAGATTTAAGGCAGCAGCAGCTGTGCTGGAGTTTGTAGAAAAGCCATACTGATTGATGTTAACTAGGTTGTTAAAGTTTAAATGCTCTACTAGAGGAGAGTACGAATAGTTCAACAATCTTAGAAAATACCGGTAAGATAGAGATTGGACGGTAATTGTTAAGGAAGCAGGAATCACCAGTTTTGAAGATATCCGTGTCACGAGCAATTTTTAGAAAATCTGGAAAATTACCTTCTTCGAGGCATTTGTTAATATACTTGGTATACAAAAGAATAACTATGTGGTCCAATTTTTTTATTAGCAGTGTAGAAATACAGTCATATCCAAATGAGCATGTTGAATTTAATTTGTTCACTAAGATAGCGGTTTTATCATTAGTAACAAGAGGGACGGTTGTTAGACTTCTTTTAATCACCCGTGGAATGGGAACATAATGATGTGGCATTAGTGAGCTCGAAATTTGTAGTCCTATGTCCGCAAAGAATTCATTTAGCGCACTTGCCACTCGAAGCTGATCCGAAACTAGTATGCCATTTATTTTCAGATTGATATGATAGTTTCTTTTTCGTACAGACGGGTCATTTGTCAATATTTCATTGACTAAACTCCACATTTGTTTAGGTTTAGTTATGTTATTTTCGAATTTTGTGGTGTAATAATTTTTTTTCGTATTCCTAATCAGTTTTTTCAGTTGAGCATCTAAACTTTTGAAATTCGTAGCAAAATCTGAATTTAACGCATATTTCTTTTGTAGTTTATAGTATTTATCACGAAGGGATGCAAGTTTCTCTCGTTTTGGAGTGAACCATGGTTTTTTATATGCTGACGTTTTTATTTTGGTAGTAACACTTTGAGTATATTCTTTAATCGCATCTGTAATAGAAGAATACAACAATAAAAAGTCACAGTTAGGTGTTTGCGAATACTTATCGAGGATCGACTTTAGGACACTCTCGTAGTTAACGATGCTTCTAGATCGTGTCTAGTAAATAGACCTTTTTGTTAAAACATATTTTATAATGAAGTATCGATGGTCACTGAGACTAGTGTCCCCGTAGTATATATAAAAAGTTTCACTAACGTTTGATAAAATATGGTCTATAATCGTTTTGGATGTCGAATTAATCCTAGTAGCAAATAAATCGTTTATATTATGTATGATATAGTGATTATTTAATAACAGGGTGGATATATAGTTGCACAATGAACTGTTGCTATCAGCTAATAAGTTAGTATTAAAGTCACCGATAACGATTTTGGTTTTTTTTTGTAGTTTTACTTAAGGACAATAGATTATCGAGAAATGACAAGAAGCTATTCAACGAAGTATGTGGTGGTTTATAGATACCAATTACGGATATATTTAATTTTTTAGAATAAATTACAATACTCACATTTTCATCACAAGTTTTAGAATCCACTAACAAAAATCGAGATCCCGATGAGCAAATATTCAGACACCTCCACCAATCCGTTGTTCACGCGTATTATGATAACGAAAGTAATTGTTAAGTTTAATGAAGTTTATTTCTGATTTAAATAAAAAAGTCTCAGTTAACACAATAATATCGATTTCATTTTAAAAGATGATAATAATGTTACCTTATTTTGAAGTCGATTTATATTTACATAAAGTATATTTAGACTTGCATTACTTGTGTCCCTTAGAAACTGCGAGAGATTTAAACAATTTTTATTTGCTTTGAAATCCGTTGAACTATTATATTGAGCCATTATAACAAATCTATTGATCGAAATTGTGCTGAAACAGAGTGATTAAAAAAAATACAAAGAAAAAGAATAAAATTTGAAAAGAAACAGAAAAAAGAAACAATAATAATAAAAAGCTTTTAGTTTATATATTAGTCCATCGTGCCAAACTTTGTCAAATGTTTGTGCTTTATCCCCTGAAGATAGCAGAACAGTATTGCTTTGCCTCAAAGGTATGTCTGATTGCATTTACAATTCTATGCACTTGCTCTATGGTACCATATTGGTTTCGGAACCCAAATTGATGGTGTGAGATGATTTGCCTTTCTTCTAATACTGGTTTCAGTTTTGTTATTAGCATTTTTTCAAGCTGGAGATTGTGGGAAGCATGCTTATTGGACGATAAGACGAGATTTGAGTTTCGTTTTTCTCAGGCTTATGTATCATTGTGATCAAAGATATCTTCCACATTTGAGGAATAAGACTAGTTCACATGATTGCATTAAAAATGTAGATTATTAGTTTTATGCATTTGTCTGGTAATTCCCTTATCATTTTTCATTTTCTTTTGGCCTTTTTCAGGTTAATGCAAGTTTTGATTGTGTTTTTAACTTTCTTCCATTCAAACTTTTTAGATTTAATGAATGAATCATCACCCATCTGGTGAGGCAGCACGATATTATTAGTTCCTTCGTGTGGTAAAAATACCGTCTTTAGATGTGCAGCGAAAGCATTGGCTTTTTCTTCATCGCTTCTCGCCCAATTCCCAGTTGATAGTCTAATCGGTGGATTCGACTTTGAAGGCCTTTTTAGGTTTTTTGTTGCATTCCACAAATAATAATCAGTCTTCTCTGTTGCCGAGAGTTCACTTAAATAATTCTGGACACATTGGTTTTCGTCTTCCCGTTCGCATTTCAATAATGGTGATTTAATTTGTTGTCATTGCCGTCGAATTTTCCGCTTTTCCTGGATTTGTGGACTGGATATAATGTGATAATTTATTAATTTTTTGAGAATTGTTGATGTTGATGCCTCTGTTAGCTTTTCAGCAGCCACATCAATATCTGCTGGTGTTTTTAGCGAGATATCAAGAAGACAATTTTGTTCGACTAGTATCCTATATTGATTCCAATCAGTTCGTTTGTTTGTCAGACTTTTCGTTATTTCTGATTTTAAGACAACAGTACTCATTGTTACTATTATCAGTGAATGAACGGACGTACGCGTAATGCCTTTGGTTACGCAGAAATAAATTAGATCAGGTACTTTCTTTTTATCCGTGGGCCAGTAAGTAGGATGCCTGGTAGATACAAAATCCAGGGACTGTTCCTCTATAGCTTCATAAAGTTGTTTGCTTTTAGGCGTTGTTAGTCTTGAAATTGAGTATGTTTGGCGTTGTAATCACCCCGCGAGAAATGTATTACCAAGCTGACCAAAATAATCAATAAACTGCAATTTTTTATAGCGTGCAGTACACTGCTTATATCGCACAATTTCCAGACCATTCCTGCAGAAAGATGCTCGTTGATTGGATATGATCTTTCTCATATTTCAAAAATTCATAATGTTTTAGTCCTCTCGTAATCAATACAGCAGTGCCACCGTGCTCTTTGTCATCCGGATGCTTAGTGTCATAAATGGAGTAGCCATTAATTTTGAAGTAATTCTTGTTGGTGAAGCGTGTTTCAGATATTAACATTATGTCATTATTGTGCTCAATGAGAAATGCTTGAACTTCCGCTCTATGCTGCGCTAGGCCGTTTGCATTCCATATTTCAATTTTGAGAAGAGTCGTTTTTGATTTTTAACAACTATCTGCATCAGCGTGTTCATATTCTGCATCATTAGATCCATAGTTCTCTCCACCATCACCATGAAGCTTTGCATCATACCAGATAGCTTGTTTAAAGCTGATGTGATGTTACCTTTCTTACTTGCCTCCACTTTTGAAACGGCATTATTAAGTACACTTGCGTATGAAACCTCGTGATGCACACTACTGTTTTCCTTTATATTCTGGTTTCCATTTTGAACTTTAGCTTCTGAATGTAATTTAAGCAATCGTTGTTCAGCTCGCTGTCAAGGATTAATTCTCCTTTTCAATCCAATATAAACTGCGCAACCTCTATAATTCGCTGTGTGGTTTCCGTCGCAGTTACTGCATTTTCTGACAGAAGCTTGAGTTTTATTTTATCCCATTTCGTTGAATTATGGAGATCACCACAGATTACACAAACATCGCTCAAAGTGCAAACATCTTTAGTGTGGCCGTATTCTTTGCACTTAACACACTGTACCGGTCCAGTTCTTTTTCTGGGTTCTTCGACAGTAATTCTTCTATGTAGAAGATATTTTAGATCATATATTTCGTACTTCCCTTTGTTTTTTTATTATCTGGTTATAGTTCCAGACGGAATATTGACTGTGGCAGCTTTTCCAGTATTATACTTTTAGTTATAGATTTAACACGGAATTTTTTTTTTTGTTTTCCGACCAAATGGCATGGTGGTTAAAGCTTTGGCGTTTGGATCGGAAGGTAACCGGGTTCGAATCCCGATAGGAGGCAGCATGCAAAGAGGATTTTCGTCAACCAATTACGATTTGTGATGAAAAGGAACACATCTATGACCCCCTGTGGGAGTGCAAAACTTATGGGCCGACCTATCTTACATGCCAGTATAGGCTGGCATGGAGCTATGCAATGTGCAGATGGTAATAAAATCAGACCTATATCCGTACGTCCTCGAATTGGCCAATACAGGCGTAAAGGTAAGGACGTAAATAAGCAAACCGCGAAAGAGTTGGGAAAGCCTTGGCTCCAGAACAGATAGCAGGGAAAAAAGTTATTTTCAACGAGAGCAGCTTGTATCTCGTTTGGGTCAACGAAGCTCCCAATTCCTTTTAACATCGCAACCAACACTTTACGGGTCTTTAGTTGATAAGAATAGTAGTGTTTTCCCACTTCATCAAAATGATTTATCAAGGCCTTGTGTGCCTCATGATTTTTAACGGTTGAATTTTGGTTTCTTTTATATTTCGTCGTTTAACCCCAGAAATATAAAAATTACCCTTCCGTTAAAGTGTCGATGGTTCTTGCTAAATCTCTATTTGATTCTTCCCTCAAATAGATTGGTGGCAGTTTCTTAGTTTTTTATGTGTTATTTTTGGCTCAGCATCTGCAGCAGCTTCATCGGCGTTTATTAAACTAGAAAACCGGTTGCCATTCAACCGTGACTAGCTTAGTGAATTTATTCACGCTCGTATTGACCGCTGATCTGGGGTCCCTCTTTCGCTTGGGCTGCACAGTGATATACCTGTCAAAACCCGTTTGCACTAAACACTGACCTCCATCACTGTGTATTCTATTATCATTTTTTGTCGAACTCGCAAAGTTTATATTATCGTCATTTGATGTACTTTTAACTTTTTCAATTAATTCATCAGGTTCATTAACGTTTAATTTTAATTCCGTTTTGATCAAATTTGCTTGCACCGCCATTTTTTGCACGTTCACATTTTGATTTTTTGGAGTATGTTGCATATTATGCGTGGCGTTTGTTAATTCGCTTGACAACATTGCCCCCTGCAGATTTCTGATAGTTACTTTAGGTGGTGAATGAGACACAGACATTATTGTATCACATTTTGCCACATCAGTAATAAATACGATATTAATAAGCACAGATTAATTAAAATATTTATTGGAACCCGCAGAAATAAATAAATTGTAGAACGAAGTATTAACACGTCTGTACGCGCCAATGAATACGATGTGATTTGAGGTTTAATTAAACCAAATTTAATTACACTTTGCGAGCAATCATTTTGATCAGCTATTAAGGTAAATTGACTTCGCAGGCTTAGACATAACCACAAATTCATTATAATACTTTTAGCGAGGATCGATTAATTTTGATACACGAGGATTTCAATATTGTAAAGTTCTCAGTTGCGTAACATCAATCAATCTCAACTGTGCACTGGAATATGACTAGCTGGGAAAAAACTGGGAATCATGAACAACCAGTGATTTCACGTAGCTCCACTGTGTTTGGTTATAGATGGCTCGTAAATATGTAACGCATGACAAAATGTTGAATATTCTCTATGAAGGCAGTGACAATCCTGATGATGCTGAGGAGGGGCAAGACGAACCAATCAGTTTTTGAGATTACGATAAGATTCCAGAACTTTGTAGCAATACAAGTACCAATAAAAGACGTCCAACAAGAATCCAATTAGAACAGGCGGTTGCTGAAGATGACGAAAATGACTGTAACAGTTTTCGAAATTATAGATGAGATGCAAAATGCTCCAGATTATTTTACAAATATAACTGAACTCGAATAACATGGAAAAAAGCGAATTTGGTTAAACCGAAATCAAATACCAAACGCCTGAGGAAATAGAACCTGTTAAAGAAACTCCAGGCCAGTAGTATTTCATGAAATATTTTACTTCTGATGAATTATTTGAAACTATGGTAAACTTTACAAATATATATGGGCTCCAAAATGCCCAAACGTTTAAATTGACGGATTTATAAGAAATTAAAAGATTTAGCGGAGTTCATATATTCATCGGATGTGCAAAATTTACTGGCGCAATCTTACAGAAATCGAACACGTTATGCGAAATATGACCAGGGACCAATTTCAATTGCGAACTAATTTTCATGTCACCAACAATTTCATTCGTTACATACTTAATTCTGTTAGACAAAGATGTTTAGAGATTCCCTTGGAGGACAACCTTTCCATCCAAATGATTCCATTTAAAGGGAAATTATCCGCGAAACAATATATGAAAAGTAAACCATCACCTTGAGGCTTAAAATTGTTGTTCTATGCGGAAAATCAGGGCAACGGGTTGATTTTATTATTTATCAAGGCTTAAGAACTGAAATTTCTGATTTCCATCAACAACAATTTGGGTTTGGTGCTGCAATCGTGCTCCATTTAATTCAAAGAATTGAAATGCCGGGACCCAAACTATATTTCGATAATTTATTGGAAATATTAAAAAATAGAGGGATTAATGCAATTGGGACCGGCCGAATTAACTGATTTCACAAGCCAGATTTTTCAGAAGACCCCCAATTTAAAAAAAAGAACCGCGGTTATTTAGAGCAACGTATCAGCATGGATGACAAAATTATTGTCGTCATACGGCTTTCTGTTTATCTAGCATCCAATTTTATGGGGTAGGGTGATATAAACACAATAAAAAGATGTAGCTCATCTCTAAAGCGATATGTTGACGTTTCACAACCGGAAAATGTAAATTTAAATAACAGCTGTATGGAAGGATTTGATCTTTTAAATCAATTAATCCAATATCATAGGACGTTTATCAGATCCAAGAAATGGCCGACGCATTTTTTAGATTTTGCGATCAGCGCGATTTGGATTGAGTATAAACTACGTATTGAACCAGCCAAAGACATACTATAGATTTATTGGAATTCCGGTTACATGTGTCACTCTTTCTGATGAATTCTTGCACCAATTCACGAAAACGAGGGCGTCCTCCAGCGGATATCACCAATACCGGATTTCCATCTTATTCAAGAAGAACACAGAGTGAAAGTCGTTCAATCTCGGATATTCGTTATGATTGCATTGAACATTTTCCTGCATTTAGGGGAAATAAAGAGGCAACTAGATGGAAGTTGGAAACTGTGCGTTTTGCACGCACGTTTACTTTTGTTCTATACATCTTTGTTAGAAGACAAGAAAGATTTTTTTTAAATTCCATAAAACATGAACGCGATTTAAAAAACTATTATATTCTTAGAAAAGTTTTTCTTTCTTACCAAATTTTAAGGAAACCAGAACTTTTTTATTTTTTCTATTTATTGTGTATCATCAAAAACTGTTAAAACTAGTTTAATTTTCAAAATAGATGATGGTCGTATTTTAAGAGCTATTTTTTACTACAAACTTGCCTATTTCTCAATTTCTATTGAATTCGGGTTTGTTAATTACCAGAACGTAGGTATGATTACCTCTTGAGGCTTCAGCCACTAGTATTTGATAATTTAATCTTAGTCAGTGGTTAAATGGTTTGTCATTACATGGATGGCGATTCAGTCATTTTCGCTTATTTTTCTTAAGTTTTTCTATGTCGAATTTAAATGCAAATACCTTTGGATTGTACTTAATTCCACAGGTGTTAAGTCGATCACTTAGCTTGATGTAAATGCGTTAGCTTTATTTATCATAGGAAAGAGATTTTTTTTTAAATTAAACTCTTTGTTCGGTGAACATCCTCAGTTCTCATAGTGCTAGAATGCTTCCTTCTGTGCTATCGCCTACTGTCAATAGTTCATGTTTAAATCTTTTGATGCTTATTTGTAATTTTTCTCGATTTGATAATCCTTTTCTTGGGTGGTCGACTTGCTGGCGGTTTTCTGATATCAGCTAGTATTCCGATTAATTTATTAAAGTTGTGTTGGTTGAAAATCTTGCTCGAGTGACCTAGCAAAACTGATGAGATTAGTTTAGTTTTGATTATGAAATATGATATGGTGAGACTGGTTAGATATTTCGAGTATGAAAATTCTATTTAACGTAGAGTACTTTCTTAAAATACTATACTAACACAATTAAGGAACTTAATACATTTGCTTCCTCTTAATACATTAGGATCCTCTTAATTATATATGTCACTAATGTATCAAGTTTTATGCGAATGTTTCACAATTACATATACATGACAGTTATATTTCCAAATTGAGTACAATTACCACAAAAAGTCTCAAGAGTGCGTAATGTACTCTTAAACGTCTACGATTCCTTATATAATTAAAGTCCAATCAAGTTAATGGCACCACAAAGCGTAATTTCGTTACACTTTTAAACAAACACACATTTTTTTTATTAACATGCACACACATAATTATATTATAGGATTCTCTCTAACCCATAATCTTCACAATACCGCGATAAATTTTTCTGAGCGCAACAAGTTTTCTAACAACGTATACCGTACCTACCTACCTACATGTTTTTAAATTAAAGCTCATTTTTCCTGTTTTCATGCTTTTTGAACTTTGTTTGGAAATCATTTTTGTTTTTATTTTTTGAGCTGTGAATGATTGTGAAGTAGGAAAAAAAACTTTTTTATTTTGAAAATGTACGTGAAACTTTATAATTATTCAAAATAAAGGAAAAAGGAAAATGTAAGAAACGAAATAATTACGTTAATTAAACATAATAATAAAAAAGGAAAATTTTAACCAAAGAACAATTTAATTCTCAGCATTATTTGCCTCGTATGATTTTTTATTTCTGCATATTTTCGAACGGAAATAGCACAAAAAAAGGGATTAAGCATTTTTTATGAATGTTTTGTTGGTATACTGAGCAGTAAAATAAAAAATCCACTTGACGTTGATCGATAATTATAATTTTCGTGTTTTACTAATTGAAAAATTATATATTTTATTATTTGGATGGTTTTTTGTGTTGTCGTTGTTGCTGTATTTTACAATAGTACATACTCGTATAATGGGAACGTTGGAAAATTTAATTTTAATTATAGTTGAAGTAAATAAGGAAAATGAAAACTAATTTTTATTTTGAATTTTGATGGATATGAATGCTCGAGTGCATATAACTAATATTTTTGTTATATATTTGGGGCAATTTTTATTTTTATTATTCAACTGTGTGATTGACCCCAAGTTATAGTGATACAATTTATGTACTTCCAACCTTGGTTAGAAAATGTCGCGGAAAGTAGGAATGTTGGATGAACACACGATAGCATGGTAAAAGGATTTAGTAGTAAATCTGCTTTGCGTATGAGAGTGTTTCCCTCACTTTTCACAGCATAACGCAATTTCACGTATTTTATCTATATCAGTTAAACGAACATTCAAAATATGTTTTATTATCCAGAATCAATCGATCACAATTGATGGAACATATTCCAGGACATTTTCTTGCTGTAGACCAACTACGGAGAAAACTACACTTATACTCCTTGGTGTAGCAACGCCACACACATGCATACAAAGTTGTGCTATTGAATTTTATTAAAAGCATTCGCGTACAGATATTGTGGGAAACTTAAAAATGTAATTCGATGTTATAAAATTGACCAAAGCTTTATTGTTTCAGAATGGCAACATTTATTTTAAACCGTCATTATAGTAAATTATGTTTAAATATAATATGCATCTATATTTGAAATCAGTGTTGCCAAGTTAACACTTTCGGTGTTAGACCTAGTACTTTTAGATTATTTTTAGCACCATAAAAATCAATTTTGTACCATAGTGGCACTATTTGTAATTAGTTGCTACTAATTTTAGCACTTTCAAAAATCTACATTCAATAAAAAATTGAGTGGTAAATATGTTCTGGCTAACAGCCGTTTATTTGATCACAAATGCAGACATAGATCTCAAATTCACCACACTTGATTTCAAAAAGGCAAAATTGAACTTACAGGACTTTTAGTAAAAGATAAACGAAAACCATTTCTATGTTTAAATTTCAGAAAACCAACAATGTTTTTAACCCTTGTTTGTTTTAAATTTATTTAAATTGTTTAATTTTTTGTAAATACTAACTTCTTTCAACATCATTGCAAAAATTGAAAATGGAATAAGTTTACATTGAATAGAAAAAGCTTAAGCAGCATGCTTGATTCCGCTAGATTCCGATAGAGATGCCGAATTTTTGGTGAAATAAACGTTTTTGTATCAAAACTTGTCATTTTCGGTAAAATCTAAAATATGATCTGGACTAATTTTGTTTTAAATTTAATTTACAATCTTTTTGTTTTTTTTTCAAAATATTTGCTTAAAATTAAAAAGCTCCTTTTGAAGATGCCGATGGACCGATTTCGGTTAAAAATCAATGGGATCTTCCAATTTATGGGAAAACTTAAGTTTCATCTCGATCAACCAATCCATCTGGGCTGTAAAGGAGCCGAATTGTAAAACATTTTCTTGTCTAAACTCGTCATTTCCGCTTAAATTTTGCAAAATTGATTTGGACCGGTATAGCTACCGGTCTAAATTTAATTAAAAATCTTTTAGTTAGTACAAAGGTACATTTTCTCGTAAATGATATAATTATCAAAATATTTGCAAAAATATCCAATGGAAGCAGCCTCTTCTGGTGGACCAATTTCGGTCAAAAATTATTGGGATCTCCAAATTTGTGGAAAAAGCTCCAATCCGTCTGGGCTGTGGAGAACCAACAATGTTTAGTATGCACCATGCCACGCATACACACACACACACACATATACACACAAATACTCAGAATGTAAAAACTACTTTTTTGACTTCGACGCTAAGGTCGAAATTTTTCAAGATTACTTCAGTTTACTACGTAAATGAATGTAAAATGTTACATCACAGGGCAGTAAATTACGAATTGCTTTTGAACGGCATTGCTAAAGTGAAGGCGAAATGGATAATACAAATCCTTGCAGTTGCATATACCATATAAAACCTAGTATAATATATGGTGAAAGGATTTTACATTTCCGCACTTACATCAACAGTTTATCGTTACTAGATCAGGTGCATCTGCCAGGTGTAAATATCTAACTCAAATTGAAATAACACAATCGAATATCTAATTATTCAGTCAGTCACGTAGTTAATAAATATAAATATCGAGAAAAGCAGTGAACGAAAATGACAACTCCGTGGCACATCGTAGATTACATAAAATGGTTTTGAGGATCAAACTTTAAATGTTTTTAGTAAGGTGAGAATGTAACCATTTAATCAGAATGAGTTGGCAATTCAAATTTTAAAAATGATATTATGATGAGAATGAGATTATGAATGATCAATTTTATCAACGCTCTTTGAAAAGTCATTGTAAAGCACGAGAGAGATGAAAGTTTCAGATTTAGAAACAGTAATGTTTATGCCATAACCTCGAAAAGCTTGGAGATCTTAGATACAACAGAATACTCCGCGATGACATCAGCTTTTTCCCCGATTTAAAAAACGGCCGAATAAATTGTTTTTGTTTTAGAATTCTGAAACAATCCAAACTGCAAACTTTCATTGAATATGAAGATTAATAAAACTCTATCGATTAATAGTCTCTACCTGATATTCCGGACACACTCCTAAAGATAGTGTCGCTTGAATCCAACAACCTGAACGCACCTTTTGATACCAGTCCTAAACCGTGTATTAAGTACTAACACAATATCATTTAAACAACCATCTCGTTCAACAAAATACCAATCTTTGTCTACTATAGATTCATTTAAGGACTGTTGCTAATTCGATTGCAACAGAATAAACAAAGAGAACCAAAATCTCACTATGACGCGTCCAGGACATGCGGTAATTGAAGTGGCACCGACGAGAATCGAACAACATCCGTCATGTCACGGAAGGATAATAGACCTTGACATTGAGGTGGAGCCGTATGTCTCGAAATAAGGAAATGTAGCCAGGATTGAGCATTTATAACTTAGCCACGAACACTTTAATTATGAAGAATCCGTTCAAAAATTCAAGCGTTTAGTCAGTGTAATTTCTTAAGTCAAATAAAGTTAACACGCTTGCTGGAGTTAATTACTCTTATCGAATCTTCGTAAATATCTTCATTATCAACATGTGTCGTTTCAAATCACATTAAAGTATAGAGATCTAAATGCTACAACATTCATAACCACCTCAATCAAAAGATTTACTATAACTTCCGATATATGCGTAAAACAAACTTTCATCTAAATTTAGAAAACTTCAATTAAGAGTACGAATTGAAGACCTGCACAATGATTTCAATGTAGAAGTTTTAACAAAGTTTAGTTTAGTGGGATTGTTCCGACTGCTTCCATAAACTTGCTCTAATAAATCTGAACAAGAAAAATATAGCTTGCAACGACATGGCAAAAGAATTATCCGTAACCATAACTATAATTCTGAATCCCGTCAAAGCAGTGAATAGGTGAACTAAAGAGCTCATAACAAAATTGTTGCCTTGCCGTAAACATTCCTAACAATATCCCACATATCTTTATTTCTGAATGAGAAAAAAGGTTCTCTCTAAAAGTGACATTCTTAAAGAACTTTTTATAATACGCAGCCATTATATATTCTGCAATAACGGAATAATTACCGGGTAGTGCCAAAATGAAGGTTTTATCTATTAAATGACTGATGATATGACGACTGCTTCCAGTGCCACAACGGTATTTTTGACATTTAGCGTATTTAAACTAAACTTATGTCATTCTTGAAACCCTTTCCAATGATATGCGACGCGTTTCAAAGGAATAACTTGCCACCAATGCCAAAACAGTGGGTTTGTGAAATAAATTGCTGATAACAAAATTGTTTCTTCGTCCAAAATCTTTAAAATGACAATATGACATGCCACATGATTGTATTAGAATGATAACAAATGTATGATACGAGTATAACGAAAATATCTTCCCAAACACAAAAACAAATTTAATAAATAATAATAAAAAATAAAAATAATTAAAAGCAACTTAAAGTTTAATTTGGCAAATTAATACAATAAATTTTATTTATGAAATACAAACTTTTATGTAGCTGATTGGAGGTTCCTCCTCTGAAATCCCCAAACCAGCTAAATTTCTGATATTCTTTAAGAACTTTTTAATCATATGTCACGCTTATATTGGATGTGTGAATATGACTCCGCCCTTTTTTATTAAAATAAAGCACACTTGCTTGTTTGTGCATACTTTCCATTTGCAGCTACAACTTTCCCCCATTTTTAAGGCAGTTTACGGATTTTATCTCTGAAGAAATCATGGTCTTTGGAGGCGATCGAATCAATTAGCCAATTTCCGATCTCTAACTTAACCACTGACCAGAAAAAGAAAAGACTGCATCGACCGGAATAAGTAGTAATCTGAAGGAGTTGTGTCTGGTGAATATAGTGGGTGGGGTTTTAAATAATTTTTCACAACGTGTGGAACGGAGGTTTTGCATTTTCGCGCTGAAAATATTTTGTTGTGACTAATCACCCATGCTGGTCGATTTTCTTCTATAGCTTGTCATCGGTAGATATCGCTATTGGTAGTTTCACCTGATTCCAGCAGTTCATAATATACCACACATTTTTAATCCCACCAGTTATACAGCATAACCTGATTCCAATGAATATTTCGCTTTGGTTGCGATGGACCAGTTCACCAGAAGGCTTCACCGAAGATATTTTGTATTTTGGATCTCATAATAAATTCATTTTTCATCTCCAGTTCACTATTCAATGCAACCAATATTTTCTTTGTTGTCTTTGAAGCAGTATTTCACAAATGGTTTTTCGACTTTCGAGGTCTCTTTCTTTTAATTCATGTGGAACCCAGTTGCTATTTTTTGAATCATTTCGATTGTTTGTAAACGTTTTGCAACAATTGATCGATCAACATTTATTGCTTCAACCAATTCTAATTGTGTTTGAGCCAATATCTTAAGCCAACAACGTTTCCAATTCAGTATCTTCAAATTTTTTGGCCAAAATCATCAATTTTAATACGTCGAAACCATTCTCTGCACGTTGTATTCGATGGAACATGCCCACCGTAAATTTCCACAAGTAAACGATAAGTTTCCGCTGAACTTTTCTTTGCAATAAAATAATGTAATAAAACTTGCCGCAAATCATGTTTATTGGTAATGAAATTTGACATTTACAAAGTGTTCAAAATACTAGTTGTTTACACTTCAACAAAATGTCCCATAGTGCGTTTGACAGCTGACATCAAGTACTATAAAATACCAGTATTGCCCATTTATAGTACACATAGGCAATTACGTAAGCAGTACTTGTAACGACATCTATTGGGAAAGGGCGGAGACGATGAAATTATCAACTAAAACACTACCACATGATTATTTAGGAATGAGAAAAACACAACTCCTAGCGCCACAACGGCAGTTTTGAGTATTAAGGTGTTTCACCAAAATTTGTCATATTCTACGCTACGCGTATGTATATAGTCTATATAAATAAATAGTTATCTGCCAGCGCCAAAATGGTGTATTTTTGGACTAAAATGTTGAATATAAAATTGTTTCTATTTCCGTTAGTGTCCCATTATTTGGTCCGCAATTCGAGTACAGGGTTTCGTTAATGGCGTTGCTTATCATTACATTGCCTTCGAAATATACTGGATTATTATTGGACTGGATTATAATCAGAAACAGAAACTGAAGTAACATTACGCTGACTCTCAGTCACTTACATCATTGTGAATATGTCGATATGAAATCTTACTAGTAGCTTTTTTGTACTTGTCCTTGGTGATAATTTAATACAGGGTTCCCTTATGAATGTCACAGATATTACAACTATTAATGCTTCGGTGTGCTCTATTCTGTTCTTTTATGATTATTGCATCATGTCTATTATCATTATTTACATCTTCAATTAATTTGTTCACTAGTTCAAAGTGGCCGTTAAGCGAGAAAATTTCCTTATGATTGCTATATTTTCCGTGTATCGCGGTTACTCAACAATTATGACCCCGTTTATATTGCGAAATATTTATTCAGAAATGATAGTACCAAATCCTGAAATTCGTAATATTATTAGATTCCTATAAAAACGCAATGGGCTTCAGTAAAATCGAGAAATTATTCTTCCGAGGTATTAACCAAATTAATTGAGTAACTCATGAATCTGTGTGTAATCATTGTCAGCGTTTGAATTCTCTGTTTCATATTGACGTGAACTGGTATCATTTTCATTAAAATTTATTCTGTGTTTCCTTTGCTTGTCGGTATTTTCTTCCGTTCTAACTCGAATTGCCATCTTAAAATTTTGGAGTTGTTTTTAGAAGTTCTGATGAAATTTAAAGGTATGTGTTCGGTTACAAGTGTAAATTTATTACCGTGTTTACATAGATTGTATTTCTTTCTATTCCCGATAATCGGTTCTGTGGATATGCCAGTATTTGATCCGTCGTTCAAATTTCTTTTAAAGTCTGAAAGGATATTCTATATTCTAGCTCATTTATATCGACATCTTTATCTTTTTTCAGAAATGTAGTCATTGGTTTTGAAATTTTTGAGTAGTCTTTTATAAAGCGCCTGTAATAACCTGCATGTCTATGAAATTATTGAAATGTTGCTGTATCGTTGGTAACGGCCAGTCCATGAATGTTTGTCGGGGTTCAGCCTTACTCCATTCTGGGTGATAAGATGCCCAAGAACTTCCGTTTTCAGGAAATTCCGTTTATCCAACTAAATGTTTAGTTTTAAACGTGCAAGACGTTTTAAAACTTTACAAATATTTTCAATATGATTTTCTGAGTTGGTGGCTGAGCCACTTTTTAAAATGAAGGGCATTCGGGTAAACTTAAAGTAGTCCTTAGTTGTCGAAAGCGCAGTTTGCCTGGTATTTTTCGTTCATCGATATTTAGTGGAATCCCTATTTTCCTAGGCTGTAAAGTATGGAATTGGAAATTTATCATTTATTGTCTTCATTTAATTTTTGATAGTCTTTTACGATTCTCACGTTTTAGGAGCGTCTGCTTTCTTCGCATCGTATGATTGACCTTTCGATGTGATAATTCTTATATTTGGTCGGTCACATTCTTTTTGATGTGGATGCATGTAGGTTTTTGGATAACCCGGATTTATATTTGTGGTTATAATTTTATGTTTAATTACTGTCGTTGATGAAAGCTTTTCATCTTGTTTCAGTAATACTTCTTGATTGTTATAAATTGCTTCAATAATCATCTCTTTCCCGATTTTACATAAATGTTTGGTCGGGATTAAACTTTCAAAAAATTTTATTAGGCCATTTATACTAATTGGAATTGGTGAAATTGCGTCGAAATTGTTTAGTATAGTTATTTACCTAGAGTGGCTTATACTGAAGGTGCTTCTGGATTATCACTTGTTAATCTAACAGTAGTTTTCAATTTTTCGGCCTTGTATTTTCCTGATAACATTGTGATTTCGTCAGTCAATTTTGAAATTTAAAATTGTTATTGTTTAGGGATGTTGTGCCAGTTTTATAGTAGATTTTATCGTTCAATGCTGCTATCTATGGGGGGAAGAATGGGTGGGGAGAACCTCGTAGTAGGTTTGTCTGATTAGATTGAACCCAAGAGAAATAAATGTTCTTTCTGTGGAAAGGTTTTGTTTCCCAAGAACGCTTGTTACTGTTGTTGGTTTGGGTTGTAACAGTGTTTTTGGAATAATATTTGGCCTTATTATATTTTTGTTGGCCCCTGTATTTGTTAAAAGATTCACATATTGTTGTATCAGTTAGTTTATTATAGCGTTTTAGATACGGTGGCAAATTCAACCTTCTGTATCTGATTCTTGCCCCTCCCAAAATTCATCATGGTCTGATTCGGTAAGTGTTTGTTTCTCATTATTTTCTGGAATTTTGTGATTGTTTATGATATTGGCTGTAAGATTTTTAGGTTTTAACGATTGACCATCGATATATTAACTTGAAACGGTTCAAACGGTTTCTTCTGGACTTCTGTGAAAATTTATCTTCTTCTATTTTCTATCTTACTGCCAAGCACTTCTGTTAACATTTGTTTTCCCTAAACACTTTGAGGGTTGCCAGCTAGGTAAAGAATTTCTTTGGCTTTTCCTAAGATTTTATTTTGAACGGCATGTGTTTATTTGTTGTTCTTGCACAATTGGTGCGAACAATTTTAAGGTATCCCGGGCGGTTCCATTTATGATGCGGCTCCCAACGAACTTTGGGATCTACTTAATATGATGCATACTGACATACCGAATAAGTTAAGATAATGAGGAGGAGTGAATTTTTTTCTGCTCCGTTTTATTTAGATAAGCCAAGATCCTATTTTTTTGTAATTTAGTTAAGATGTTCTAAAACTTGAGCTAATTGGTTCTAAATCATCTATTTCGATTTCTTGAAAATCTATTTCGCTTTGCTATAACCCTCAATTGATTCCCTACTCATACAATGTTTTAAATCGGGACTGTTGATCACCGACTAATTGAAAAGAGTTTCCTTTAAATTTATAACTATTTACAATTTTCAAAAGAAAAATTTCAAATTTACAATTTAGTTAAAGATTCGCAATTGTCTATTTTGTAGTGTACTCAACAGATTTGACATTATAGTGAAGACACCTAAGTCTGTCTCTATCAGTGAATAATTCTAAAAAAAAGTTAGTGAAATTTACAAGTTTTTAACAGTGGACAAAATTGCCTACCCTGTTCATGCAATATTATTTGCGATTTGAAATTACTATTGGTCAATTTACATTCAATTTTTAACTGGTTTTTAAGAGCAAAAGGCCGCAATAAAACATCTTCGAACATATTAATATTGAACTTCACCCTCATAATTACAGTATTCTGACCCGAATGTAGTTATTAATACTTAAGCATTAAAATTACAATCCAATTTGTGTGATTTTATAAACAATACCACTAAAATTTACTTACTGAAAACAAATATTAACATCCCAAAACTAGAATCCAAAGAATGAGTTTCGAATTAAAATTACGGACTATTAAATGCAAAATAAATAAAAAACTCAATTCCAATTAAACAATTTTATTATATATTTAGTTATAAAATATATTTAATTATAACAAAAAGTTTAAATACATATCCAAAGAACATTGGGCAATTTTGACTTCAAGTGAAAAAGTTGTACCTTGTAAATGTACTCATATTTTGTTATTTTACGAAAGCTCTATTTGAAGCGTAAAAATATCGTCTTTCATAGCCTAATAAAATATAATTCAAATCATAATTTTAAATTACTATCTTTAAATAAATAGTTATTATTCAAACATGTCTTACTTAGTGTGCTTCTTTAATAAAATTTACGACATTCGCCTTACTATTTAGTTTTTGTTTCTTAGACATGGAATAATCCGTGTTAAGATTTAGACAAGTCCTTTGTAACGCCTCCAATGTTTGTAACAGGTTAGTTGGATATTCCAAGTTAAAGAAGACGAAATTTACTGCAACTAGTTGAAAAACGGCCCTTTTCATCGAACAACATTGCGAATTCACAATTTTATTTTCAATAATTAAACAGAAAATTGGTTCATCGTTTGACTCTAAATAGATGTCTATTAGTTATGTTTAATAATAATGGCATCAGATTCTGTACTATCATTTCTAATTTTTCTTTGAAATGTTGTGTAATTATTGTGTTGTGTTGCTGTTGCTTTTTTTGTGACGAAAAACTTAAAGTTTTTATTTTTAGATTTTTCCCTCGGTTAAGAAACGTTTTCTTTTCTATGTTCATCAAATTTTCGAAATGTGAAATTAGGAAATCCGGCGATAAGAAATAAGGCCAGCATTGCTGCACTTCAATGATGTTTGGATTGTTATTTAAAAAATTCGTTGCGCAGTAACTGTATTTTTAATACATTCATTTAACTGTTCTAATTTCTTGCTTCCATTCATCGTTGGTTACATCCATTTTCAAATGCTCTTTAAGCCATATTCGATGTAACTCACTTGCCCCGTCAGAATCAATTTCAATATTACTTTTATAAAAATTTGATATGCCCTCCGATATTTTTGCACCTCGTTTAGTTGTGCAAAAATATCGGAGGGCACACAATTTTTAATAAAAGTTTTATAGTAAAAACAAGGTTTATGATAATTATTTAAACCTAAATTGATTTTCAAAGGCTTAACCATAGATTGGGTTGAAGTGTTTTGATTCGTATGTTGGCCGTGCGTTGCAGGACATCAAATTCAGTTTAGGTAGAATTGAAACTAATAGTTTATTCCTCAAACCAGTTTTATCTTCTAATTCAGTAAAATGTAGTTCAATAACCTTAATAACTTGCGTCGTTAACACTTCTGTACAATAAATTAATTTATCGGCAATTACAGATATGATACGTTCGGGAACATTAAATTCATTTTTGAGTTTTAATAATAGGTCAAATGTGATGCTTTTAATATCTGTTATAGAATCAACACATTCTTCTCTAATTCTAGGACTTACGCTTTCTAAAAAAATTGACTATTCGTTTCAACATCACAGGGCTTGATTTGCAAAAACTGGAATTTATTTATGATGACCATATAAGTGATTACGAAAAGATTTTCGTTCATAAAAGTTTTCAAACAACCAGGTAAGGAACAGTTTATTTTGATATTAGAAGCAGATCTCAAATGTTTCATCACGTGGCGTAATACGTCTTGTAAGTTAAACGATTTGTATAAGCAGCCATGGTAAGATCAAAAGAAAGACTTTTCATTTGTTATTATTCCTTTCGGACTTTTTCTGTGACTTCAATAAATATGAGAGTGATAATTATTAAAGTTTTTAAAATTACTTTTACAGTTATTATACAAGCATTTGGAAATAGCCCCTACTTCTGATTTATGTGTTCTTAAATGGAAATGGTATTTTGTTAATGAAGATCGGCTTTATTGCAATTCCTACAAGCAAACAATACAGTAAACTGTTTCGAAGAAATGAAATAATGGATTGATTTTATAGGAATTACAAAAAATATTGATAATACTGGTTCCACAAAATCTAATTGAAGTGATTTTTAAGTTAATAAGCATCCAAACTATACATCGTCAACGTAATGGCAATATGCCGTAAAATATGAAGTAATATGCTTTTGATTGCGAAATCATTGCATTCCATAACCCGTGCATTAAATATGCTTATAATATTCACTTAAAAACAAGGTACCGTTACAATACAACCTATGAGACGATTAAATTAATTTTACAATAATTACAGGATTAATACAGACTGTTTGAGTTACGCCATATTACCATTGCACCAATAATCCAAAAACACGCCGGATATTTCACCTTAAAATATTTGCGCTCGTACCTGTTCCACTGACTTTTCTCCAGGTTATGTTATAATTTATTTTGAATTTAATAAACTTTAATAATTATAAAAACACTAAATCATTTTACATCACAATAATTTCGATTTGTTTAAATTTTTTATTTTTTGGAATTCACTAAACCTCATTCACTAAACCTCGAATGAGATGAACATCAATAATGATAATAAATTATGTTCTACTCGTTTTTAGTGTCGATCTCACATTATTTACTAACATAAGTATTGTAAATTTCAATTTTCCCAGGAAATGTTTTTATAATGCTTTATCTTTCTTTCGCACTGTATTTATAAACACGTGCTGCTGTTTTTAATATGGGAGAAAAAGCTAACTAGTCAAAATTATTCCTGAAATTTTACTTTATTTCGCTATGACAAGTACATAAAACGAGCAGTAGTTTTAACTGGCAGAACGTTTAATGAACATCTGGTTGAACCTTCTAACTGTATATTTAAATTACAGGCGATAATATAGAAGTATGCATGCAAAAGAATGGAAGCATGAAATATTTTACACTCTAGTTATGTAAATTTAAATTTAATTATAAAATGGCTATAATATGTGTGTAATTCTACAAAGCGAACCAAGTAATTCGCAATGTTCAAACAAATTTACCGTGTAAATGTAATATTAAATGAATTGTCTAGTAAACATTACTAAATTATGCAATTTTACGTAAAAACTGCTTTTTCGCATAATAAAATCTGTAAAATTCGAATTGGAAATTCCATTTGTTTTTACTGTGTAGTGAACTACTAATAAAATTAAAAAAATTACCTGTAGTTCTGAATCATTCGTCTATCTTGTAGTGCGATGCACTCCATGTTTCACTTGGATAATATCGCTTTATAATTATCACTGTAGTGAGTACTTACGAGCCTATTTTTATTCACAAGCTCCCACTCATCAAACACCCCCGCACCCTAAACTTAACTATAGTAAATTACATCTATTTATGTGTGGTCTATTTAAATACAAATTACAAGTCAAGGAGTGGAAAATTATGTACGCGATTTGATGAATTCGCATATCTCACAATTAGTGTTGTTGTTGATCAACGTTGTGTTCAGGGTTCATATCATGTTATATGCTAATGTTGTGTCTATCAATTGTGCTTGCATATATCATATCTCTTATGATCACTAAATATTGTATAATAAATGAAAAAATAGATACCAGCGCCAAAACGATGGAATTATGAACTAAAGTGGTATAGTTTAAATTGTTGACTGATTCAAGATTTTTCCAAGCGAGTACATGGCAATAATGTAAAGCAATATAGTGGTATTGGGTGTTGTGTGTATGGCTTCCGAGATGGTAGTTACCCGACTTTTTTAGACTGAGAAGTAGATGCTTTTAAATTCTCTGAAATAAAAGAAGTTTGGGGAAAAAATTCGAATCGCACAAGCCGTTCGTCAGATATCATCGGTACAGACATTCAGACGGACAAATTTGGTCTTTGCATTTTGGGAGTCAATTACCTTCAGGATTTTGGAACAGCTTCCCTTTTCATAATTTTTATCACGTTTTCAATAATTTGAACTTACAGATCGAAATTAATATAATTCAATTAAGTATAATGGAACAGAGAAAAATGTTGACTATTGTTCAAATTTGATTTTTTTTCTACGAGCACATACCGGCTATCTACGTATCAAAAACATGTTAAGCCTGTGTTAAAATATAGTTAATGAAAATACGTCAAATTATAAATTTTTGGAAGTGACGTTTTAATTTTATGATTGAGAATGAAGTTATAGCCTTTAGTTTAGTTTATAGCCATATATTATAAAACCAATGTTCATAATTTATCTCAAAGTAACACATGATGTATCTTTACCAACAACAACAATATACAAAAATCATGTTCCATAATTTTTTTCTAGTACCCATCAAATGTGTGATTTGACGTATTTTTCACCGAATATTTAATCATCAGTAATTTGCACCAATTCTAATAAATCCATTCATATATTTTCAATCTTCAATCAGTCCACTCAACAACATCATAAACAACTCTATTTAATTGTACTGCTTATGCCTAATCATCTGCAACACCCTTGTATAGTGAAAGCAGATTTTCTCTCGCAGATATAAATAAAATATTGGCCGAAACGTCGTCGATACAAATGAAACCCAATGTTCATACCATATTTCGCTCTATTGTTATCCATTTTACGTTACTTTTAAAAATTAAAACTAGCTGAAGTGAAAAATACAAAATTTTCCTTTATTCTTTACAACGTAACTCGTGTATTATGTTTGCTTCCTCTCTATCAATAAACACACGTATACACAGGACGCACACACCCCACCCTCCACACAATGTAAAAAATGGAAAGTCTTAACAATACCGAAATGATTACGATTATTACAGTCGTTGTTGTTATTGTTGTCGTCGTCGTCTCTATTTGAGAAATTTTGATGGAAAATTTTGATCGACACACAATCACATTACATAAAGGTATTTTCCAAGAAATATTTTCTTTATATTCAAAATTCCTATAAGCTCTGGGAGAGCTTATGCTTGTGTACATATTTGATTATTTTCCATGTGCCAGGAAATCCTAAATTAATTAACTTGTAAAAATGTTAAAGTTAACACTGTATAACACAAAAATTATGTTTAATGAAAACAGTTTCCGTGTAAAGGGTTGTATGTGTTCGGTATAATAGTCATCAAGTTTATATGTACTCATCAAAATAATAGAGGGAAACATGCTTTAAACAAAAAGAAGGTTTATCCAAAACAAAACATACAAAAAAAAAATTATTCATGATAAATTAATTTTCTTCAACTTTTCCGACTTAATTATGATCGAAAGTTCAAAAAGTTACTTTTTAAATGTAGCTAGCAAAAAATTGAAACAGGTAGGTTGTACCTAGATGTGAAAAGTTTTAACTATAAATTTCCTGTGTTGTAATTTCAAAGTGAAAACTTTCCGTTTTTTGTGTACTTTTCAAGTAAAAGCACATGTACGTACTCGTAATATACACACCCACAATATGTCTTTAATCCTTTTAGTTATAATTGTGAATGATAATGTACATATGGTTCAAAAGCAAAAATATGGAAAGGGGATTTAATAGTTAGAAGCAAACGTGGCCATAAATTTCATTTTTCATTGTCTTATAACTCAAACTTTTTCGTCTCGACCGGTGACGTATATTTTGACTGTAGATTTTATAGAATAATTGATTTTTGTATACATTTATTTACGATTAACCAAAGTTAAGGAGGGGGGCGGTCACAAAATACACTTAAATAATAATAAAAACATTCACTTCGATTTGTCCTCGTACAAAGAATTATATGTTAAAAATTTATTATGTGCTATTACTATTTAACTACATTTTATTGACGTTCAAAGTTCTATTGAACATTTGTTCTCGTAAACGTTTCTAACTATTCACCTCCATGTAAAAAAAAGTCTGGGAAGATTTGGTATTTTGACTCTTGTGGATTGGAGCATGGCCTAGCTGGAAAATCCAGTTTTCCTTTTGATAAATGTACAGAAAAGGTAAGAGGTGGTCTTCTAAGGCGCTAGTATACTCCGCGCTGTTCATCTTAGTTGATAGAAAGAGTAAAGTGAGCGTACCGGCAGAAGATAAATCCCCCATACCGTAAGACTTCCACCCCCAAAATTTCGCTTTGAGAAGTACATTGGTTCCTTACTAAGATCTCTCCAATAGTACTGAATACCATCTGGCCCATCCAGATTTATTTTTTTTTCATCGGAAAAAATCACCTCCATTCATTAATAATGGTTAGTTATAATAAAGCTACAACTAGATTTTTTCAATTGCTTTTGGTAAGTCATTTGCATTAACAAATTCACGTTGTGCAGTTTTATGCCGCAGCAATAATTTTTAAACGCGACACCTTTTAAAGCCCGATGGTTCGTGTTTTGACTGGAAATCACTTTTCAGGCGCTTACTAGTTTTCGTGGAATTACTAGCGGCTTTAACCAGTCCTCGTATTTGTCGGCAAGTTATCTTTTTTGGGCCTCCGGTTTTTCTTGTCGTGTAAGTAGTACGATGTTTTTAATATTGCAAACGTTCACGATGACGGCAAAATTTTCTGCATATTTTCCGAAAAGAAAAACCTTCTCCGAAAAGGGAATGAATTTTGCCTTTTTCCTCGGTCGGTAAGTATTTTCCATGTGTCCATTATTTGTATACAGCACTTGGCTATTTGATAGACTGAATAAAACTAAGACATTTATTCATTTATTAGGCTTAGCGAAAAAAATGTAATCAAAGGCTGTTGTCGTTATATAGTTCTGGACCTGACCAATTTTGAATAAAACTGTTTTTCTCAAAATAAGCTAGTCCTGAAATCGGTTTTCAATGACGCATGACATGCATACTTTCATTTATTGGTTTGGCGTTAATTTCTTGAAATTTTCTAAACTAGTTATTTAAACCAATGGAAAAACGAGTTTTTATAAGATGTGCAATAGAAACTCTGCTTTTTTTGATCAAATTCCACTTTATTGAAAATATAATTGTTACAAAGATTAATTATCGAAATATTCGTCATTACTGTCTATGGTCTTTTCCCATTTATCAGGTAAATTATGAATGCCTTCGCGATAGGTACTTGGCGGTTTCGAAGCAAAATAGGCGATAGATACTTGGTTTCGAAGCAAAATTGACATCGAGTCATTTTTGCATATCTCCAACTTCCGTTAACCGCTGGTCTTTGAAATATGATAACATCGATCTGAATAAGTGGTAATCAGAGGGGACCAAGAAAATACAGTCAACCTAAGGAGATGAGTTTCTGGGTTTATTTTGCTGTATATGGAAGAGCGTTGTCATGCAGAAATAACACCTTCCGCCCTCCTTGGCCTGTAAATGTTTTTTTCAGAGCATCACTTAATTTGATCAATTGGGCCTGGTAACGTTTAGCTGTTTGACGTAGTTGACCAAGTTCCAAAAGCTTGTAGTAAGTGGCTCCATTCCAATGAAAGACCAGACACCCAGTAACACTTTCTTGGCATGAATATTTTTGTAACTGATGTTGATGGCTGGTCTTGATCCGGCCCGAGCCTAAGTACACGACTGGCTGTGTGCAAAAATTTTATCGGCCGCCTCTTGAGGTAAAGAAAGGTAACTTACTGGGAAATAAAAATAAAGCAATTAAGTTTTTTATTCTTCATTTTCATAACATTAAAAAAAAACGTTAAATAATATTCATTTAATATTTCTAATTAAAACCAATCAAAAAAATATACTGATATGTAAATATTAATGTTTTCAAAGATTTATCTATTTACCGATTGAGGTTAAACACATAATTAACCACCCATCCTATAGTTTCCGCAATACAGCTACTACTATCATCGAATAGTAGACATTCGAGCCTATTCAATTTAGTATAGCCCGTACATATAAAAAGGGTTGGACTCCTCTGACAAAATTTGATAAGTTGACAAAAATATGATATGAGAGCTGATCATACACACCCAATTAACAGTCCATCCTAGGCTTTTCGCAATACATCCACTACTATAATCGAATAGTAGACATTCGAGCCTATTCAAATTAGTATAGCCCGTGCATATAAAAAGTGTTGGACTCCTCTGACAAAATTTGATATGTTGACAAAAATATGATATGAGAGCTGATCATACACACCCAATTAACAGTCCATCCTAGAGTTTTCGCAATATAGCCACTACTATTATCGAATAGTCGACATTCGAGCCTATTCAAATTAGTATAGCCCGTGCGTTTTTCTTGAATGAGAGATCCGAATTTTTTAGTTTGCCTCCTACCCTTATAAGGCCGTCGTTGTCTAGGACCAGTGAGGCGATGGTGCTCTTACTCTTAATTGTCAGTGAGGCGATGGTGCTCTTATTCTTAATTATTTGATATTTCATATGCAAATAAAACGCTTTGAACTGCTTTTACGATTGTGGTTAATGCTGTCCGCAGTTCTATTGCTCATATTTCATCGGCACACGTTGGTTTCTTACTAATCTTAGATATGAATCGGAGAAGATGAGCAGTGACTCGTAAGAGTTTTAAATAATCTGATTTGCGGTCGATCAGGTTGATTATGGTGTTCTCAGATGTCGCGTCCTAATTGAGCACGTGGAAAATAGTTGTGACCCGTTTCAGATCGATACTCGTGTCAAACTTTTCCATGGTTTTATTTATTAGCGGTTCCCTCATTGTTTCAGATCCGGCCCACCATTGTTCTAGAGTACTTAATTTTGATAGTGAAATGCCACGGGATGCATGGTCTGCTGGGTTGTGTGTTGAGGCTATGTGTTTACATTTCACGGTTGTAGTGTTGTTTTGAATTTCTGATACCCGATTATAGACGAATGTTTTCCATTTTGTTGCTGGTTTTTGTAGCCAAGCCAACACAATGGTAAAGTCCGTCCGTGCATACATATTCTTCGTTTGCTCTGCTAGAGTTTGGACCACTTTATTAATTAAGCGTGATAAAAGAAGTGCTCCTCAAAGTTTCAGACGTGGTGAACTTTGCTTAACTCGGGTAGGTGCTACCTTGGTTTTGGCAGTCAGTAGCCGTGTGAAGATTGTACTATCTGACAACTCAATTCGACTGTATATGACTGCTGCATATGCTCTTTCGGACGCATCGCAAACCCCGTGTAAACAGAGGTTTTTTTGGCTGATGTTCCTATCCGAGGTGGAATTGATAGGGTTTCAAGCTGTACTAATTCGTCTTGCAGCTTTACCCATTTTGCTGTACTTTATTTAGGAACCTTGTCGTTCTAATTGATTTCCGTGGCCCACAGATCTTGTAATATAAGTTTGAATGTAATGGTAATTGGCGATTAACCATCTTAATGGATCAAATTGTCTTGCAACTCCTGAGGCTTTTTCTCTCTTGGTAAGTTCAGTTTAAAATTATATTTGGTTTACCTTGAAAGTAAAGCAGTCTGAGATCGGATTCCAATGGATTAATAACGTTTTAATAGTTTCATCTTCTGCCAACTCCATGTTTCCAATTAATTTATTTCACCCTTGTATAAACTGCAATAATTTTAGGTGGCTGCCCGACCACTTGCTCAGTTTAAATTGACATTTTTGAAGTAATGTGATTAGCGCTGTTCTTGTAGAAGTAGTGCATCGTGTAGGTTATCAGCACCGGTTAGAATGTCATCGACATAACAGTCTTCTATTAAGACTTTTCTGGCCATTGAACAGTGTTCTCCTTCATCCATTACTAACTGATGTAGTGTTCTTATTGCCAAAAACGGAGCCGCTGATGTACCATATGTAACAGTAGTCAAATTGTATTCCCGTAAAGGTTAGTTTGGATTTTCCCTCCATAGTATTCTTTGATAATCTTGGTGTTCCTTTGCCACTTTGATTTGTCGATACATTTTGATTATGACGGCTGCAACGAATACTATTTAGTGTTTTCTCCACCGTAGGATAAGTGACCACAAATTATTTTGCAGGGTCGCTCCAACATGCAGTATCATTCAAACTCAAACCCGATGTTGACTTCATTGACGCGTCAAATACAACGCGAAACTTTGTTTTCTTTGAATTTTCCTTCAATATTGCATGACGTGGAATGTAAAATTGTCCCTTGTAATTAGGTGATGGTGTCATATGCCTCATTTGAAGATATTCTCTCATGAATTCTAGATATAATTGTTGTAGTCGTTCATTTTTTGCAATCTTTTCTCAATTTGCAGAAACCGTTGCGTGACTCTTTGATTTGAAGCACCAAGGATGCTGGTATCATTTTCCTTGAACGGCAAGGTAACCACGTAGCGTCCATTTGAATTCCGCTTAACCGTTTGTCGATAAATTGTTTGACATTGTTCGTCAGATTTTGTTAGTGGAGATTCAACCGGTACCTCTTCTAACTCTCAAAACTTGTGAAGCTCTTGAGCATGTGCTAATTCTTCCTTGATTCTGATGTTAACCATTAGAGTCCTGGGTTGAGCGGTTGTTGCTGGACCTACTACTATCAGCCAACCCAAACTTGTTTCCATTGCATTTCGATTTCCTCGAATGATCTGTGATTCTGGCATGTCCTCATAAACGTCTGCTCCTAACAAGATGTCTATAGGACCCGGGCAATCCGCCAATATTATATTTTCCCGCCGAGAGTCGTCATTACGTTTTATTTTCTGCTCTGGCACATCTGAGGTTATTTTGCGCAAAACATATGCTTCTATTGGTAGCTTAAACACCGATGGAAAATGTGGTTGAATTTCCAGTTGAACTATAGAGCTACACGTGTTTTTAGTATTGCCGCCAATTAGTATTGCCGACCAAGCTAGTACGTATGTTTTTCTGATGTAATCCCAACTGCTTACATGCATGTAATCAAGGATACTTGGGATCCTAGATCGATTAATGCTCGTAGCGTAACTGTTACAAACAATGTAGAGGGTTTGGTTATCACTTTAGCCGTTGAGAGCAGGGTCGTGGTATTTCCATCGATTGATCGATCGCATTGATTGATACCTTTTTCTTGGCATCATTATTGTAGGTGTGCGGCTATTGATGATGGTTGTTATTGCAAATTGTACATGTTTCTGTTTTGAGGCATGCTTCTGTTCAAATGTGTGATAGGCAGTTGGTCCACATTTTTTGCCTATTTATGAAATCTATTCTCCAGCTTGGAGTGATTTGTTTAAAATGAACACAATTAGGAATTATGTGCCCCCTTCTTTCGCAGTATTTGCAGAATTCACTACTGTAACCTGCTTTTTGCTGACTTTCTTGATTGACTAAAATTTTTCTGTGTAAATCAACCTTAAATTGTTTACTTGCGATGAGATTTGCACTCTTCAGTGTTTCAAGCACATTCATTCTCTCCATTAAAAGATGTCAAAATTGTTCCAATGTGGGATAGTCACGACTACCATGAAGAGATTCATCGTAGTGCTTTAGGCTGTTGTAATCCAATTTTTTCACATTAATGTGAATGAGGATTTTGCTCCATTCATTCACGTTGTAGCCCAGGTTTCTTAAAGCTTCTACACACTCCTTTAGTGTATCATGCATTTTCCTAATATCCTTAGTTGCATTTAGTTGAACTTTTGCAATGTTCAATATGGTGTCTGGTACCGCTCCATAATGATGTCGTAGGCAGTTTTGTAGTTTTCTGCTTGCAATGATAGGTGTCCTATTAAGGTAGATGGTTCTCCTTTTAAGCTTTCCTTAAAATAGCTTAATTTTTCAAAGTCTGATACATGGCTGTTATCATGTACGAAATTGTTCAACGTGTTTATGAATGACGTCCAGATTTTAAAGTTTCCATCGAATGTTGGAATTTGAATTCGCGGTAGTTTTGGCATACTTCTTGTGCCTTATGTTTGATGCTAGTTTTAATTTGATGGCTTCGTATTGTTTTAACACTGTGCCATAGTAGTCATCTATAAAATACGGCAAAGTGGTTTCTTCATCCTCTGTTGCTTCGATGTATATTTCTTCATGCAGCTTTTCGATTTCCGCCTTCTTGAAGGACATTGCTTCGAGTTTGATGCTCATTAACTTGACGTTTTCTGGCTCGTTCTCCCATGCACTATTTGCTTCCACTTACCATGGCGTGGAATTGCCTCATTATAAATTTTTGTGCTTTATAACGCTTCGCTTGCGTTTCGGCAAGCGTACTTTCTCGTTACCGGTTGTTTTGTTAGCGGCACTTGAACTTGAACCAGGTTTGGCTGATGAGGTCCCCTTCTCTAACGCTAGTGATTTCCTTAGTGTTTCTAACTCCTCTCTGAAGTTTTGCACTAGTGGTGTCACTGCTTCTCGAGCTTTCCAATATTCTTGTGCTGGAGAGTCGTCTTTTTTACTGACTTAGTATACGTTCATCAGTATCGACAAATTCTTCATACATATCATCTAACCGCCCTATTTTGCGGTCGATGTATGTACTTGTGTTCCTGTTGATGGAATCCTTCTTGTAGTTAGACCAGAGTGTTTCTATTTCCTTGAACCTCTGCTGCTGTTCCTAGCATAGGTTGTCCATTATATAAATGCCTGGTTGATGTTCTATGGTAGTTGATAGTATATGTCTCGCTTTGTATGATGGTTTTTGAGAACTTAATTATTTCGTGGACTCTATTTTTAATTTTTCGAACTTGGATGTTGTTTTGCTCGAAGGACCAATGTTTACGTGCAGTACGTGTGTAGTACGTACTTTTATGTTTATGTACGAAATTACACTCACTTTATTCAACTCAATTTTACAAGTTATATACTAAAAAACCTGCTGACATATGGTCTACATTATTACAATTCATAAATATAAAAAAATGACTGTACACCGGAAGTTCCCTAGAAAATGATATGTCTAACATAATTGAAAACATTTAATGAGTCGGCATTTCCCATGACAGTGAATTTTACATATATGTAGTTATATTAATTTTATATATAGTAATATTACATTAATGCACAATCAGTTTTCTGTCTAGGTCGACCCTAGTTGTTCAGTTGAACAACACCTATAATATTAACTTATTAATTCTATTTTTGGTAAATTTTATTAGATTTTGAAAGAAATAATCTAACGTATTAGTGAATAAAATTTAAAAATAATAATTAATTTATTTAAATAATATATTAAAGGTACTTACCTTTTCAGCATTCTTTGTTAAAATATACTAAATTTACACTATTTTTCTCTATTGTTGAACACACGTGTTTACACATCGCGAGAGAGAGAGAGAGATTTTAATATGAGCCACTCAGTTATAGTAATTTAATTCACGTGAAAGAGATAAATACTAAATATCGTGATGGTGTCAATAACTGAATCAAAAATGGAGGATGTCAATAGCTAAAGCTCTTACGCTACTTACAAAATGCCCGAATTCGTCTTGATTTTTTTGCTGTCAAAATAGAATGTCAAAATTTGTACACTGTTATAAGTTACACATTTTTTTATTTCAATTTGAAACTTACAAAAATAACGAATTCTTCCTACCTCATAGCGAACGAAGGTCGAAGGAAAAATGTGTCTATTGCTGTCCATACAAAAAGAGCGTTATGACATTGCTGTCTATTCTGTGCCAGTACTATCAGTTATTTTTTTAAATTAAAAAACAGAATATTAAATTAAATTATGCTGCGTACGCACGTGGCAACAATTCTCAACAAAACAGTAAGAATTTGGCCGTCTTTTGCAAACTCAATAAAATTAAATACGTTACGAAGCATTCGTTGCTACATGAAGTTAAAAATCTGTGGAATTTATATCAATTTTTGTATCTGTTTAAAAATTCATTTCCTTTTTAATTTCTACCGTATTGTATCATATGATACAGATTCTCACTATTATTCTTATAAAAATAATGGATTTACAATTCCATGAAACCAAATTTTCACAAAGATAAACAATAAATTATACGAAAATAAAATAAATAAAGCAAAACTTGAAACATGGATTTTTTCCCAGAGAGCGAAGCAGACGGAGAACCAGAAAATCGAGAAAAATGCACTCAAACCAAAATATTTTTCTTATCTTTTTCATTCGTGACTTGAATTTTTCTCATATACGTTTCAAATAATTTTTCAATTTTCCTTCTTGTAGAATATGTTACGTACATACATATATAGTGGTATATGTACGAGTATGTAGTTTTATTTATACCGCACAGTATCCATTTATTTATTTAATATAAATAAGAAAAGCTCTTGGCTGTTACTCCTGTTTTTTTTTGTTCTGGATTTTATTTTATAAAAATATTTTTTTAATCCAAAAAGAAAAATGTTTGGCATTTCTTTTGGTCTCACAACAATAAAAAGCTTTATTCAATCCAACAATAAACACTTTATCTACCTATACAGTGTTGTTGCGGAGCATGACAAATAGCAGTGTAAAAACCAACGTCAGGTACAAAAAATAGTTTCAATGGCATTTAAAACAACAACAAACTGCATTAATTTGAATGACATTTTTGTTTGATAAGATGAATAAATACCTTGTAAAAGCTTCAAATGATAAAATATTTAAATCCATTGTACATAAAGAATTTGTTTTTGAACTTCGGTTATTTACCACCGCACTGTAAATATATAGTTAAAAAAGGTAAATCTAAATTCATTTCGGTTTAATTTAAAGAAGACGTCGTGCTTTTGCAAGGTATAACTATTTGTATGGGCGAGTGAGTCGAACGAAATCCAGCTTTAAGTTTTCTGTGCAATTTATTTTCCAATGAACCGAAAGTTTTATGTTTTCTTTATGAGCGCTTTTTTCTGTGCTTCCAAATTAAAAATTACATATTTTATGTAATTTCTTTGGTACATTGGTATACGATCGATGTTCAGATTGAATTTTATATACGTGTAAAGCAGCAATATTGGTTCTATCGACTAAGTATAAAACATAACCAAAAACGGTTTCTTGTTAACAGAAAAGTACCAGTATCGAAGCAGGGGGATGTAAACCGAATCAAAACTAAAAGTTAGTAAACTTTAGTAAAAAGTTTCCATTGTGTTTTACTTCGGTTGTTTGTTTTATTTTCTGTATATTTTTATTGGGTTAAATTTTATTTACTATTCACTATAATAATAGTAAGATGTTGGGTATATGGAGTCATAAAAATTGGTTTATTATAGTTTGGCATTTATTTTCATTTTTGTCGTGTCTTCCAATTTTACCGAACTTAAAAGTTATGGTCTGTTCCGGGTATTGTTAATTTATTGATGTTTAGAGCATATAAATGAAATGCAAACCACTGGCTTTTGTTAAACTGTATCTTTATAGAAACAACGAATAAACAATGTATTAAATTATTTAATCAACATGCATAAAACTTATGAATCTGAACTATGCTCATGTCACCGTTTTCTTGGTAGAAATTGTGTCAACTTATATTCAGGTTATAATATAAAATAACTTCTTGGGATGACTGCCACAGCATGAGGTTTTATTTTTCTGGTCATAAACCACGTAACAGCAACAAGAACTGCTGGGAGGAATAAATATATCGCTTTGAAATAATGTAGTCACGCATGTTTACATCGTGTGTTAATGTTTCTAGTCGTTTCTCATGTTGTTGAGTTGAGCTCTCGATAGCCTTAATTTGTATTATGATTATTGCTGAACTAAGGCCTCTATTCCCTTAGGCGTATCGCTTCATGCGACGTGACTATGGATCTTCTTGGGTACTAGACGGCAAAATCGAAATATGCTGAATAATTTCGTACAAAACTCGCAGTGAATATTTTTTAAACCTTAGTTGGCTGCCTTAGTTTGAAAGTTTTTTTTATTTATTTGTCGTATCAAAATTTCAAGTGATGGAAATTGTCGTTTGAAGTGATAGGAGTCACAGGAAAATTGTTATAAAGCAGCATACTAAGATTTAAAAAACAGCCGCAACGAGTTTTGTAAATAATTATTTTGTAAGTTTCGATTTAATAATCTAGTAACCAAGAAGATGAGTAGTCACGTCGCATGAAGTGATGCGACTAAGTGAATAAAGGTGTACATTTCATTCTTGTCGTTGTGGTCTTAGTTGTTCAACTCACTTAGATTAAATTGTGGCATAAATTAAATTTACTGGTTTAAGGACCAACATCCTGACACCGTGAGCGTATCTCCTCTTAAGATACAGTTTGAACACAATTTTAGAATTCCTTCTCGAATATGGTTGCAGGTTCAATAGCCCTACTACTATTATGTTACCATTTTGTTTGAGTAGTTGCATTTCACAATCGTGCAATAAATGAATAATAGTTGGTGTAAGTTGCAGAGATACTCTCCATCCAGTGATACTCTTCATATATATGAATTAAATAGATCAACAGAGAGCGTCTTGTATTGGTTTTTTTGTAAGGCGAACTTCAGAAAGTTACAATTTGGTTTGATGTATACGTATTCCACCTGATTGATATAAGGAATTGCTATAAGATGATAAACGTGCTCTTTGATCCAGTGTGATTTTTATTTCGACTAGGAGTATTTATTCCATTTTTATAGTTTTGATTTCGATTATGTTTTAAATAGCCGCTATACCCTTGTTTTGGCTAGTGCGGTATCAACATGAAGAGCCAGATTATTATAGAATGTCTCAAATTTTGAATTGGTTTGTTCGTGATTATGTTTAATTAAGTTGATTATTGACTTCAATATGGACATCTGTTCTTGTAGTAATTTCTAGTTATATTGTTGGTTTGGATTTAATTTATTTATGCTGTTTTGTAAGCATTACCGTGTCGATAATCAAGTGCTCTTGATCAAGTACACCGAATATCTCGTTGGCAATCGTTCCAACAAAATCGAAAGGTGACCTTTTCTGGTGTACGATTTTGTTTTCGCAATTTAGCATCTTTGTTCCAAAGCATCCCGTTTGTGCATAATATGTCCGATAGACGAGTACAGTGCTCAAGATAGTCTAGTTCTGCCCAATAGAGGATAAGATTAAAGTACGTTATAATTATCCATTCACCTTTCCAAAAGAGATTACACGGTTCTATGTAAATCGTGATATGTTGTACTTCATCGTTGTTCCTGCTACTACTGCTCCCAACATGCAGATTATTGAGAGCGTGTGAGGTAATAGCCTTGGGTTGGTGTTCACCTTGTCAGTCGTCTATGTTGTTTCGATTGATTATCTTCGGCGTTGTCCACAACAGCATCATCGGCCTTGTCTGTTATTGGTGATTCTTGTTTTGACAAAACCGATATTTTTGTGTTGGCTTCTTTGTAGAGAGAATTTCGCGGGCCAGGTACTGAAACGACTCGTATGTACTCGTCTGTCCCTGGATAAATTTCATCTATTCTGCCTCGCATCCATTTAGAAGGAGGTAAATTGTCTTCTATTAGAAGACCGTTGGATTCCCAACGTTGATTTCTCGCTTTATATGTAACCATTTTGGGCGTTGTTGTAGTTTTTGAAAATATGTATGGCTCCTTCTCTTACAAAAGTTCTGTTTTAGTTTTGTTTTGAGGGGGGTCTAGAATTTAGCACAGCCTCTATTTGGTGTCTAACTGTTGTTAATTCTTTAGACGGGTTTCAACTGACTTTACGCTGTCGTAAAGCTTCCCATAATCCATCAACATAAAATAATGCTGGCGGTTGACAATGCCATGTTATCGTCCGAAGCTATAGCTATTCTGATTTTGTTAAAATCCGCAACCGCATTTTTGCATTCTTTTTAGCCGTTGCCTCCAATGAATTTGTTGCATTTTGTACACTGATAATTCTGGTAATGTCCCTGCACAATCCTTGGCTTGAGATAAATCTTTTGAAGGCGGCAAGGTCTGTTACTAATTTTATATGGATTGCTTCGGTGACAAGGCAGAGGAAGATCGCCTTGTCTATCACAGCCGGCTACACCTTCGATTAGCTTTAAATCTGTGACAAAAGACACATTTTGAAATCACCGCCTTAGTGGTATTTTTTGCTCATTTGATCCATTACTTCTTACGTAAGACGTAAGTTCGACTTCTTCATGTTCCGTTTTAATTAATGCTCTACTATAAGCTGATAGTTAGAGGGAAGTATAGCAGGATGTTTCTCTTCATAATTTAGTAATGAATTTTGAAGTATTGCGCTACTAGCAGAATTTCGTTCTGATTCAGATAGGGATTTAATTTTAATAATTTGTTTCTCTTGCCTACTGACTTATTCTCCAGTAATTACGTTATTTCTGTCTTTAAACAACTGCGTTTAGTCTGTCTGATACAGTGGTCGGCCTTCGAACTGTTACCAATTAAAAATGCTGTAAATTTGTCAATTTTGATATTTTTTATTTCAAAACTTCAGTATATCGTAGAAACATTACATATTTAACAAAAAATGTGTTATTGTTTGATGTAGCCACCTTTAGCGCGGATAATAGCACCGAGTTGAATGTCTGATGGTATTTTGTCCCATTCTGGGCGAAGAGTATTCTTTAAGGCGTCGATCGTTTCATATTTTTTAGTTAATACTTTGGCCTCCAGAATGGACCATATGGAAAAATCGAAGAAACAAGTGGTGAGCGTCCTGTGGCAGTTACTGCGGCCCAAACCAACACATGCTACGAGCAGACACATTGTAATTTTTCCCCGATTGAACTACGCTTTGTCGTGGATTACGTTGAATTCTAGCCTTTAATTTACGAACCATTCCTGGCGATATTGCTGGATGTCCACCTCGATAGCGTTTTTTGATGCTACCAATATCATTATAGCAACAATGGCTGGTTGTGATTTTCCAGCCAAATACAAAGCAATAACACCGTTGCGTTTGAATTCCATTTCGATAACTTTTTTTAACTGGACGTTAAACGATATGCTTCCGTAGGATTGTGAACAATACAACAGACGGACGCTCATTTGTGTTTTCGTTTTGCACTTTTTGATGAATTTGATGAATCAAGATTTTTCGGTTTTATTCGGCAATGTTTCTCAATTGCTTGTGAATTTTCCAGATATTTTAATTTACACTCTTATTATATTTCCGCTGAAATAATTTTTCATTACGTTTTATATAGTTTCACAGTACCGACGCTCGAAAGTGCTAAGAATGCTGATGCCTCTTGCCCCCAAAATTGACATTTTCATCTATACAGTTCGCTATGCTGAACGGTTGGAACAGTCACCATCTATTGAAAATTCCTGAAGTTGTCTGCAAATGGGAAGGTTTTGCTTTTCAAGAGCCCGAATTTATAATAATATTTATAAAAAGGATTTGCTTGCTGTAAGTTAATTCAGGCACAAATTGGATGGCTGAATATTTGTAGTATAATTCGATGAATACGACAGATTACCGGTTTTCTGACTGAAACGTTTATGTAAAGCCGCTACCTTATCCTCACAAGCTTCTACCTAATTTACCTTTTTACGTTACATAAATAATTGCTGGTACACAACTTGTACGCATCCACAGGTCTTCAGGAGTGAAACAGAAGTCACCATTTCATCAATTGAGTTAAATACGATGTGAGCCGATCCTGAAATTCCCCCCGTATTATCAACGTTATTTCTTGATCTAGAATATGGCTCATCATTTGTAAAGTTCATAGAAACTTCTGTCTGCTTGCGTCTATTTGCGAAGTCGGATATCCAGGTCGGGATATTCGCCTGAAATGGTGAAGTTTCAAATTTGTCCCCGTAACATTTGTTTGTCTTTCAATGACATTCCAATTGCAAAAAATTACATTTGTTTTATTTTCGTAATTATTTCATAAATTTTAACAGACAAATCCACACAAATAGCATCGGACGCATTAAGGTGTAGCGAATTAGTTTTGCTCGTTCATATATTATATATTGGGGGTACAAATAAGTTTTGATGTTTTTTTATAACTTTGAAGCTTTATTCATAGAAATTGGTACAATGTATTTTATTCAAAGTATTGTCCATCGTTTGCTACGACTTTTTCTCATCTTTCAGGCAGCATATGAATTCCGGGTCGAAAAAAATCCTCGTGTTTTCAGGTCCAAGAATCGATCCAATTTATGGCTTCTTCGTAAGCAATGAAGTGCTGCTCGGCCAGGCCATGAGTCATCAACCGGAACAAGCGGTAGTTGGAAGCAGCAATGTCTGATGAATACGTCAGGTGAAGTAGAACATCTCATTGAAGCGCCTCTAAAGTTGAAAGATGATATCTTTTGGCTTTGGAATATTGTGGGCTTTTGAGCTTCAATGCTCGGCTTAATTGCATCAATTGTTGTTGATAACGTTCTCCAGTGATGGTTTCGTAAGGGTCTAGCAGCTCATAGTAGATCACTCCGAACTGATCCCACCGGATGTACAGCATTAGTTTCTTGCCATGAATGTTTAACAGTTGAAGTTGATGCATGCCCGGACTTATCTCACTATTTTCTGCGCTTTAGGTTGCCGTAGTGGATCTACTTTTCGTCCCCCGTCATAATTCCATGAAAAAAAACTCTTCCGATTTAATCTTTGGACCAATTATTCGCATGTGAAAAACCGGCGTTCGACGTTTCTTGGCTTGAGTTCATACAGAAAGAACCAAATTTACTTGTTTTTACACCTCACCCATGCTCTTAAGACGGTTCTGAATCACTTGTTGAGTGATTCCCAAAGTTTCAGCGAGCTTTTCTTGAGTTTGGAATGAATCTTAGTCCAAAAACGCCTCCAACTTTGCGTCTTCAAATTTTACTGGTCTTCCTTCGCGTTTTTTTTCACTGGTGTCAAAATCGCCTCTTTTTAGTAACGACGGAACCAGTACTCACATCTTTCTATTGATGAGTATGTTCCCCATATGCTTCACGCAGCAATCAATGTCCATCAGTTGCAATCTTTTTCAAATTAATACGGTAATTGGCACAGAGGTTGACATGGTTAGAGCACACAAATTATGTTGTTTGCACTTCAGCGAAATGACACATACTGATTTTTAGAGGGAAATGATGATGCTTTAACATGAATATAGTTACAAGATGGACTGATTTGATTTGAACTTATTTGTACTCCCAGTCATAGTTGTTGGGTAATAATTATTTCTTGCAACTTCGACATCTGAGTTGCAGGAGACTCGATCTGAGACATGAGTTACTACAAATTGATCATAGTACGAGTAACAAAGTGAATTAATTGTAAACCATAATATTTAATATTTTAACGAAAACTCCTGCAAAACCTCGAGCAATTTTAATTGGATTATATCTGGAATTCATAAGTAAGATTAACTTTAATTCATTATGTCCATAATTTTAAAATAATTTTGATTTTAGATAAACCTATTAGTAATTTTGATCTTCATTCTTTATTATTACATTACTTAAATTTTTAAATTTGTACCATATCTCATTCTGCAACTTTGATAGTAAGAAAATTTCTTTGAAAATCAACTTTGATTAATTCTCTTCAATTTAGTTTTCATTTCACAATGGACACTGAAACTCCCGATGGACACGAAGAGCGTAGTACTAAGTAGTTCATGAGGAAACTATCAACTTCGATGAGAATAGCATCAATCCCTACTGTTATGGTGGTATGATTGTTATTTGTCAATTTTGTGGTTCAAAAAATGTCCTAGCAGAGCGTCCGTCGGGTAGTGGTTACACAAACAAATCTGGAAATATCCACAGGTTTACGTGATTGACTCCAGGCATGCTGCAAGTGTACGTGCAACCATCACATGGCAAACACAAATTGCCCACACATAATTCTGGATCGATGAAATTGATCGATTCTTTCGACATCACAATCGCCCCGCACAAACTTATCAAATGATCAGAGAGAATGAGGTACGTGAAAGCACAGTAGTAATTGCAGAAGGACTTGCACAACCTATATGTCGGCTTGGTTTTTCGTCGAGACCACCACTCTGGCAATCATCACTATAACAATCCAACAGCAAACGAAATCGAAATGGCTTTTGTAACTGAGGATAGAGAGTCTCCGTTTGAACGTGATATTCGCATTTATCTTCTCAATTCAGATAATCCAACGCAACAGTTTTCGCCACATATTCGTTCTCAGCTCAAACCTTGATCCAATGACCCAATGGTCTAATGCATCCCTTCTCAGAAGCCTGTTGAAAATCGAATTTGCAATGTGAATCATATCTTGGAATGCCGGCAAATTGAGCTCATAAAAACGTGTCGATCCTGCCTGCAACCCAATCATGTATGCTGGTCGTTTAACTCAGCAAAGGTTTGTTGACTTTCTCATCACATCGATAATTTGGGAGCAAATCTAATCATTCGACATTTCCATGGGTAGTCCTTCCATCATTCCTCAGTGGATAAAATTGCAATATGTGAAACAGTGGAGGCTGTCTTTGCTACGCATGGAACTCTTGATTTATTTGTTATATTCGCCATTGATCCAATTTGGCCTGAAGTCGTTCTTCATGAATGCAAAACAGAAAGTACAAAAAACAGTTTCCAAAGAAGTTTCGGAACAACACGATGTTTAGAGGAAGCAGTTACTTATCAGATACTTCGTACCTATGACGATAAAATCTCTAGATGTCAAAAACTCTAATGTCTTTTGTGAAGGGTGGGAACAAGTAGCTCTTCTCTTCGCAATAATAGGAATTGCGGTAACGTTTCTCAAAGTCGCAAGAACTGTTCCCAATGATTTTAGATTACCAGTATCACTGCTCGATACATCCGTTTAGTTTATGTGTGGCGTGTGTTTATGTTTAGGCTGACTGTTTTGACGAAGAAAACTTAAAATTAAAATTAGCATTGCTCATTATTATTAATAAACTTATGGAACGACACAAATTGGTGGTAGAGCTTATATCGCGAAACAAAATAACTGTGCGAATTCTATCGGAATGCAATAGGGGAGAGGTTGATTCTCCCATTCAATATGCGCCGTCGACACAATCAACCAGACTCAAGGTCAAACGTATACTATGGTGGGAATCCTCTGCAGCGACCTATTTTCGGTCATGGTCAGCTCTACATAGCATTTTTCACGCGTCCGAGTCAGCTCAATAATCAAAGTGAGAATTGAACTAGGTCAGCGGCTCTTAAAGGAGGGTCCGAAATTTACGCGCAGCTTTGTGTTAAAACCCACAAAATTCAATTTTTAAATCGAACACGCATTGTGGAATAATTTATTGACACTTTGGCGCTCATAACCTCTAGTGACATATATTCCACTACGATAATACAAAAAATATTCCGTGTCACTCTGAAACCAAAACTTTGCAGAAATCGATAATACAGGCAGCACTTGGATAGATGAACAGAAATAGGATGAAGTGGCCTTAAACATAATATTAGACATGTTCTGAACAATTTCATTAAAAAATGAAAATTTATCCGACCATTAACTTTCAAATTCAACTCATAATTAAAGAATATATTTACACAGAGTTGTATGCAATATTGTTGTTTGTACTTATAGAAAATTCCATCAGCGACAAAACAAAAGCTAGAAAAAGGATGCAATTAGGATGAATATATATATTTTTTTACCTTAATTATAAAAAAATGCTTATACATATTGAAAGGAAGATGTAGTATAATATAATGCTGCTATTATTTTTTGCTATCCAATTTTTTATTTTAGAAGAAAAAGCTAAACATCGCATCGTTATTTTCCTTTCTAAGACTGTTTTTGCTACGCTAGGTACTTTTTGCTCGTCGTTCAATTCAAAATTGAAAATTCAATCCAATTTATTTCTATTATTGTATTAAAATTTTCCGGTAACTCGTATTTTTCTTATATAAATACGTTATATGTATAGGTGTACGTAAAACATAGAATGCTGCTCTTAATGGGCGTGATAATGATGGTGGTGATCATGATGATGATGATGATGATGTCAATGAAAGGTAAAAGTTCATAAATCATAAAGACGTTTCACTTTGAATTTTTTTTATTTTGTTTAAATTGTAAAACAATTTTTTTCTCACTTTTATAATTACTTAGGTTATTATTCATTTCCAACAATCATCATCGTCATCATCATTATCATTACCATCGTTATTTTATGTCATGGAAATATGTACCGGGTGAATCAGAAAACAAACACCGCAAGGATGGCGAAAACTACACGAAATACATATTTGACACGTGGCTTTTGTGGATCGCCCGTTTTTTTTGGTTAGAAATTCAAAACAAAAGCAACAGAAAAGGGCTATAAAATAATGATGTCTAAATATGCTTCGACTCTATCGTTGCACAACGGCAGAAAAAAAAAATATTCCAATTTTTTTATTCGTCTCTTCGGAAGAGAAAAGCTTCATAAACTTTGGTAAAAAACAAAACACGAAAAACTGTCGTAAGGACATCAGGCAGGCAGTAAACTTGAAGAAAAAGTAAATTATTTTTTCTACCTCTTTGCTTGTGCGTCCTTTTACAATATAAAATTTTAATTTTGTCCTTTTTTGTGTGTTGCCGTTTTTTTTTGGTTTGTGATCTCCATTTTAGTTGGGTTGTTGTTTTTTTGTTGTTGTTGTTGTCTCGAATGCCGTAAATGTTCCTTGTCACTGTTTGATGTAATGTGGGTGGTTTTGTCTCTGTATATAAATTCATTTTAGCCGATAGAATTTTTGCCGTTTTCGTAGATTTTTTTTGCTATGTGTATTTCTATTGTGCGGCCAGATCCGGTGTCACAATGGCAGATTATTAAGTCGCAAAAAATCATTGAAAAAAAGTCTGTTTATTTTTTATTCGGGTACAATATTCTCATTTTGCATATGGCAGTCGAGAAGGGATTTTCTTCTTGTTTTGGAACATTAAACTTGAATATTAACCTTAATTTAATTAAAATTGTTGTTGTTGAGGCTAAGCCGATTATAAATTAGGGTATTTTAGTAGGTTTAGTTTTAAAATGTTTGTGACGGAACCAAATGACACTATTCAAATAAAAATTTGGTTTCTGGTACGTGCTTTAATAGAAATTTATTTCTAATATCCAGCAGCCTAAATAAACTTCAAATAAAGTAAAAACCATCCAGCTGTTTTGACCAATAATAAAATGTCATTTCCCACATACTTTTACTTCATTCAACAATTGATTTATTACCAATTCATGCTAATTTTTATCTTGTTGTGTATCGTATATATACCTTACTACTCTCTGCGGGTTCCTTTTCCGTACGAGTAAGTACACTTAGATAGAAACCAAAGAGAAGGAGGGAATAACAACATAAAATTAAATTAATTTTTCCAATATCATTCGACAAGACATTTTTTTGATAAATTTGGAAAATATTTAAATTATTTTGTTGTGTTTTATAGGACACAACATAAAAGCTGGGAGGTATATATGTACAATACCCATATAGTAACGAACCATATGCCAGTGACACATATTGCATAATCAACATATGAATATATATTTTCTCGTATTCGGAATGAAATAAAAAAAAAATCTTTATGTATTCAGATTTTTTTTGGGAAAAATTCGTAATGAAAAATGGAAAAATTTCCATCCAACACAACAAGATATGTTTTCTGTCACGAAAAACTGTAAAATATTGTGTGACCTGAGGGGAGGCTGTAATTATTGGTTTTGTAAAATAAATTTTTTAGTTTTTTTCCTATAGAATAAAGTAAATTAAGTTAAGTTTGCGTGTTCAGTACTGGATTCAAAAATTATTATATTTTTGACAGGTAAGTTTCTAATAGTAAAAAATTGTGTAAGGTGTCAATAAAAGTGGATATTAGAGACAAGTCTATCAGATGAAGGCAAACAAGCACAAATAATTTTAAAGTTGTCCATTTGATTGAAATTCGCTAAGTACTTCATCTTCCCTAATGTGAGGTAAATGCAACTAATACAAGTTCCCGCCGCTGACACTCGTACTTTGCCATATACAGTACAATATAACTATTCCAAATAATCATAATTTCTTAGGTAATTTTGTCATAAATTATAATAAGCTTCATAATAATTCTCTTATCTGTCAGTAGCGCTTTTTACAATTTTTAAGATGTTGCATCTCAGAGAAAATGCATGCTCGGAAAGAACAATTTGCATTTAAATTTTACATTATATCTGTGGTATATAATTAAAAGGGCGTAAGTCTAAAATGTGTAGTTTTCAGGAGGTAGAAAATAAAATTCAAATTTCTCTGGGAAATCGGAGAATTGGAAATTAGCCTGATTTTTGTTAATACCTGATAGGTAAACTTCTTACTAATTTTTTCTGCAAATTTTGAGCTTTCAACTTTATGTCCCTGTGAGTTATAAGACAACTAGTAAGTTAAGTCCTTTTCACTCTATTTCATTCATAGTATGTTTAAACATAACTCAGTTAGGCCCTTTTAAGAAATGGTTTTATTGATTCCTAATGTGTGTAAGTCAAGTTACGTCTTTTTAAAACAATAATAAATTAGAGAAGGGTCAAAAATAAAGATCCGTTTATGCGATGTTGGTTACTCAGTTATTCAATTTTCTGGGTAGAAATCTGGGCTTCCTTCTGTTTACAGGTTTTGATAAAATGCGTGAAATTCAGGAGAAATTAACGGCAATAAAGAAAGCAAGTCCGTTTTTTTGTTTGAATTAATTGATACTGATGAGCTAGAGCATCGTACCAAATGTTCTTCTTTGAAAAATGCAACACCACGACGTGAGAAATTGATTATTTTGAATGGTTCATTATCATCAAGTGTATTTTTGTAATGCACTTTTCCCAAATTCGTGGTGAATATCAACCACTTTACGGTTTGCCAAGAAAATCGATTCTTTTCCTTGTCAACTTTTCTCCATTGAAACATTTCGCTAATTGACTAAATTCATATACGTCATTCTGCAACATTTCGAAAACCAAAAATTTGTTTTTCGGATCGTATAGATCGAATGAATTGATACCAATCCCTCGGAACCTCAATGTTAAACGTCGTTCTTTTCTTCTGCTTCTCAATTGTCGCGTGAACTGTGTCACACTCCATGTGGGTGTGGCCCACTACCAAAAATGTATGGTCTATATGTTTAATATTATGTGACCCATTTTGCAAGATCATCATGAACATTGCGGCTACATAGGAATTCTTATTTTATCCTACGCACGAGTCGCTGTAAAAAGTGACTTGTTTTACAGTTTGCGGCAACATTTTGAGATAACGATAGATGCATGATGCTACTTCATTACCTTCATTGCCGCCTCTTTTCTGACCCGTTGCACCATCATGTATTGTGAGGTTGTAAGTCCATAGGGGTCGTTTATAGAATGATTGAGGCGTTTCCAGATTTGGCGATGGTAAACATTTTTGTAAGTCAACTGTATAAAAACGACTGGATTCATCTAATATTGCAGCAAATTTTTCCAAAATTGATGATGAAGACTTTTCTGCGAAATGTATTTCTCCTTTTCAACTCCATCACACTAATCTATTTTTTTTCAACGTATCACATGTGTGACATGTATGAGTTTTGGATTTTTCAAATTTAAGATTCTATCGTTGAAAATTTGTGTATATTTCCAAATTGATATTTGGTTTTCATTAATCTCACGATACATCTTATACATCAGAGAAATGGTTAAGTCGCCATGTAAATATGTTTTGTTCGTATCGCGTCGGGTATAATGTGACTCGTACGCTGGAAAACGGTTAATATGTGATTTAATAGCCATTATTGGTTTCCGAAAGTCTTCTGTGTTCACCTGATCATTTTGTGTCACCACCCGAATAAACTTTTCTGTTTCCCCTAAGGTAAGTCTAAAACATTTTTGGCACAGTTCAATCCTTTGTCCGTTTTTCTTTAAAAAGTATTTACATGAAAATCTTCGGGTTTTCCGAGAATCAATTTTTTTATATTTTGTATCGATAATATCGATCAAGCCTCCAACAAAGCTGGCACGTATATTATACTCCTTTAGCGTCCAGTCTTGGCCATTGAAATACCTTTTCTAGTTATATAGGGTTCACCAGAATTTCGTTTCAGTTTCCTAAATTGTTGGTTATGTTTCTCGGCAATTAAAGAGTTATTCGTTTCAAAACCTAAACTATTTTGTTCAATTTGCGAACCCATTTGATTTAGCAATAGATTATCGTCTGAATCTGATGATGATTCCAGAGTTTCGTTCTCATTCTCATGCGTTGGATCTAAATCACCATCGTCAAAGTAGTCATCATTCTCGCCATTATTCACGCTATTATTTGATTTTGTTGAACTAAACTAAAACAGTGAAAAAATTACTTTGTTACCCGACAAGGCTTCGGTAATAAATTGTACCCACTGGCCACTGTAGAAGCTCTTAATAAATTGTTAACAATTTAACGGAAAAACTAATCTAATTTAACGGAAATCCGCAATCTTCTTTTGTAAAAAGAATTGCTAATGAAATTACTTAGCAAATTTTGAAAGAAATAATAAACCACCATTATCAAGCAAAACTGGAAAATATCTCAAAAGGTTAATAGTCTTATTGGAAAGTAATAAGCTAATTTAAAAATTCAAACTTCGTGTTTCTTCTAAATCAACAATACGAAATTTATTCAAGAATTTGCCAAATTTAGATTACCACTATTACGTCTTACCACTATTTCTCTGTTACATAGCAACGCTTCAGTTCCTCTAGTTTACTTCCTCTAGTTATGTATACCCTTAAGTGTATATTTATTTATTACAACTGATTTAATTGAATAATTACAGTAATTTATCTTAATTTATATTCTTGTTTGAAGCGTAATAGCCCATTAGGAGGAGCTAGTCTCCTTTACAGTTATATTATATTTTTAGTCGATCCAATTTGGATCTAGTAGATCAGCTGGTCTCTTCCTTCTCTCTCCATATTCCACTACAACAGCGTTTTATTTTGCAGAAAACTACAACGAGGTAAAAATATAGATTTGTTGATGTAGAATATGCCGAATGTAGAAGTGAAAAAGCCAAATCCGAAGCGGAAATCAAATAATAATAATAATGACAATAAAAACAAAATTTAATTTAATTTTAGAAATTAATAAAAAAAACTTTATTTAAAAAAAATAATAATTTCTTCGGTTGCTATGCTGTTGAGCTGCTGCACCTTGTGAATCCAAAACTGAATAGGAAAAAGTATAAATTTTGTATAATATATATACAAAATTTTGTAATGCAATCTGGATCGTAAAAGTTAGATTGATCCAGTATTGTTGCATTTTGGTAAACAAGACAATAAAAATCTGAATTGCATCCACCAAATCTGGTTTCAGCTGGTTACCAATTTATTTGTGTTATAGACGTACGTACGCCTATGAACAGTATTGCAATGATAAATTTAATTTCTTCTGATTGCCACGCCATCATGTTAACTTAGGCATTAAATGATTGTGTCATTGGTTATCACAATTATTTAATGATGATGCGGGGGCATCTATAATAGGATTTCAATAACTACCGTGCCATCGTTTAATTTAAATATTTTGTGTCTTGGTTATCACAAAATGAGAATGGCATCTATGATACGATTGCAATACTGTTCGTTTCAATGATCGTTTGTTATTGGGAACAATTTTTATTGATATGAAAATCGGCATGATAATGAAATTTTGTTTTGTGTACAAAATTGTTTTTGTCATATGTACCGATTTTATGTAACAAGACTGTTGTTGCATATCCATTTGGAATATAATTATTTATACGGAGAATTGTCCGTGAATAAATAATTCAGTCTATGGAGAATTGTCCGTTTGTATATTGTGCGGTGTTTCTTGTAGTTGAAGAAACAGGCCGCTACAGATTCTCTCTGTGTGTGACCCGTACATCAGTATTTTTTTTCTGAACATTTTTGTTGTTGTTGAGTTGGTTGCCATAATTATAAATAATGGTAGGTTCACGTATGCGATCAAAAATGTTTGATCACAATGTGAAGTTAGTAACAAAAGAGAGAGCAATCTCTAAATATTAAGCAATTTTACTTGATGTTTCCTATGTCATTTTTAACCATTTTAATTTGTGTGATGTGTTTGGATGTGGTGACGACTGATAACTTCAAGTGACTGTTTGTATCTCTGTTTTTGCACGCGTTATTGTTTATCGGTAGTAATACCCAAAATGTATTTATCAAGACAAACCTCTGTAAACATTTTGTCGCGCGACTTGAATATTGTAAGTGCATTGCTTACAGCATATATCGTCGAACATCGGTCACGTAGTAGTGGTAGGAGATTTGGTGTAAATCCTGTCAATCGTAATAGACTCCGACAAGAATACTACGTAAATCTTGTTGCTGACATGAGGCTGAATGACAACAGCACGTCAACTTTCATTGGATGACGCCTGCAGCGATTGCCTGTCGGAGAAAGATCAATAACTGCAGGTCAGCGGTTGCCATTAACTATCCGGTAAATATTTCAATAAATATATTGTGATTTCTATATTGCAAACTAATTATATCGCAATATTTCTTTATGTATCATTCGAGTGGAGGCAGTATGATCTCCATTGGAAGATATGGATATCGTTTTGGGAAAAGCGCAATCTCACAAATAATAAAAAAAACTTGAACAAATTTATGGGAATTATTAAAAGACCAAGTTTGCCCTAGAGAAACGCTTCGGTATTTCCCGAAGATCAAAATGTGTTCAACTATCGTCTATCTCGAGCTCGAAGACTCGTTGAGAATGCCTTTGGCATACTGGCCAGTAGATGGCGTATATATCGACGCCCTATTATAGCGAGCAAAGTCACTGTGCTAGCCATAATAAAATCAAAGGTGGTCTTGCATAACTGGCCACAGGAGAAGCGGCTCGAACAGTATATGAGTGCTGATTTAGTCGACAGTTATGTTGGTGGAATACATCGCTCAGGAAGATGGCGGGAAGAAGGTGGGAATGGAATGACCAATACACCAACTAGAATCCAATAATCCCAACCGAAGTGCAGTCGATAGCAGAGACCAGTATAAAGTATACTTCAATGAAATGGATATACTGCCTTGGCGGAATAGTTCGTTATTTTAAAAATAAACTTTACATCATACAAGCCATAAAATTTATATACTTTTTTTTTATCACATTCATATCACAAAAATATAGATGAAATTATAATAAATTCATTAAATAAATATTAATAATAAAATTGGAAAAATTAAATTAAATTTTAAGTTTTTAATTGCTCCTCTCTTCTGTCGAATAACATATTCAATTCGTGTGCGAATGCCGTTTGCTCGGAGGTTGGTCATTTCATAAATCTGCCATTTAAATTATCGATCAAAATCGAAAGCGAGCAGTTACTGGTTTATGAAGTTCCTACAAAGCGTCCCTATTGGCTGTCATTTGCGTCATTGCATCCTTTAGAATGGATTCTAGCGTGCTTATATTGCTAGATTCGCTAGCCTGTTTGGTCCAAGTAGTTGTTGTGCGACCCGTATTAGATGGACCTGGCGTCGGTCCGGTTTAAATATTCGTGAATTTGTCAATCACTTTGTCAATGCTGCGAGTACTATAGTTATCGGTCCGGCCATTTCACTTGGTTCTTGTTCCATGTCATTGATTTCGTTGCTGAATGTATCAAACAAAGTTTGATACATTCCAGGTGTGACCGCCGAAAAACTGCTTTCCGTTGGCCTTCAAATAAATAAACAAATATCGAATTAGTAAAATTTCTGTAAATGGGATCGATACATTTTTTTCTACCGGAAATTAATTTTCTACTACCTCGAAATCCCAATATATAAAATTATAGATATTATCAAATATTCATAACGTACTCTGTGACTACTTGTTCTTTGATGAATTCCATCTCTCGAATCAACCACGAATCACGACTATTTGGTGGTGATCCATCGCTACCCCTTCGAGCAGGCTTCACCAGGCGGACATATTTCGCTCGAAGTGTTTTCCATATTTTCATGACTTCATCGGATGGCATGGCCTTCGTCTTGCAAATTTTGGTCCACGTTAATCTCTTTAGCGGATTATTTTTATAATTTATGTGGCCAATTTGGTACAAAAATTCCCGGCCGTCCATTCGTACTTCCTCAATCCGCTTGATCGCTCTTTGTTGGTTGATTTTATTCATTCTGAAGAAAATACATATATATAGGGTGGGCCGAATAATTTTTTTTTTAAAATGCAATAAAACAAAAAGTTCTCAATATTTTTGCAGATTTATTTTTTCATTGTAAAGAACAATCCTTCCGATTAATTATGAAATACTATTTCATTCATATGACTGCCTCGGCTGGCCTTGACGTACCCCATACGGTCGGTCCAATTTTTGAGCACATTTTCGATGGTATGCGGCATTATGTCTTCAATGACAATGCGAATATTGTTCTTGAAAGCGTCAATCGTTGCTGGTTTATCGGCGTAATACTTATCTTTGACGGCATCCCAAAGATAATAGTCCAACGGCGTCAAATCACAGCTTCGAAGCAGCCAAATCACATCAGCATTTCGGCTGATGATTCGATCTTCGAAGACAGTGCGGAAAAGATCAATTGAAACGTGTGCTGTATGCCACGGAGCGCCGTCTTGTTGAAACCAAATGTTGTCTATATCCTCCTGAAGTGCCGGGAACAAAAAATCGTTTATCATGGCGCGGTAGCGCTCAGCATTGACAGTAACGGCGGCTCCTTGCTTATTGTCAAAGAAAAATGGCCCAATGATGCCACCCGACCAAAATCCGCACCAAACAGTCACTCGTTGAGGATGCATCGGCTTCTCTACGTTCACGTGCGGGTTCTCCGGGCCCCAAATGCAACAATTCTGCTTGTTTACATAGCCGCCAAAATGGATATGCGCATCATCCGAACAGATGATTTTTTTCAAGTAAAGTATCAACATTTTCGGTGTACGCTTGGTTGGCTGCTCGGTTCGTGTTAGTTTATTAATTAGCAAGCCTGTTTCTTTAACTTTATTCAAAAAAATATCGCGCATATGGAGCTCCCGGCGCTCCGTTTCTTCCGAATGCAATTTTCGCACACCTTCTGCAACATTACCATGATTTTCGAAGTAATGTTTCAACATTTCCCAGCGTTGTCCAAGCGAATACACAACCATTTTCGTGCAGCGGAAGGATAAAACTAACTTTCTGTCAAATCAGAAGTGGCATAACCCTTACCATACTCAAAATAACCGCCAGTTCAAAAAAAAATGTTAGATGGCCCACCCTGTATAAATAACCGGTAGTTTTTACGTAATAGCGTCATTATTGCTCATAATTTGTTTTTTTTAATATGTTGGATGCTTGCGATCAAAATTTACCCAAAGTTAAAATTATTTCATCTTGGGCGGGGAAATTTGTATATGTTTCCTATGATTTGATTGGCTTGATTCGCGAATCATTTTTTGATCGCATACGTGAACCTACCATAAAAAATATCGAACAAAGTATTTTTTATGGGAACCAAAATGAAAAAACATCTCCCACTCTCAGCAAACTTTTATATTTTTGATCTTTTTATGGTAGCAACATAAATTTTTTGTGTTTGGTGATTCGACACGATAAAAAACTTATTTTTTGGATTCTAATTTTCGCTTGCTTGAAATTTCACTTTACATTTAATTTTTTTAGGTTATTTTACGGTTAAAAAATTGCTCACATTGCCCGCCTTAAATCTCTGTATTTTGACATCATTGCTTTCAACTAGGTAACTAGGCCAAAATATTTCCTTCGGCTACAAAAAACACCCCACATAGCGCATCACATTGCGCTGTACACAAAATATTAAAAACACCTGTGTATCGATTTTGTCCCAAATGTGTGAAACGAAATGAGTGTAACCGGAAAGATATAGTAGTAGTATTTATGTTTAGGTTGGTTAGTGACGCGCGTATAATTGGTTTGCTTTACTATACACATGCAAACCACGTGGCATTGTTTATTTGTTTATTCTATTAATCCTTGATGAGATTTTGGATCCCTATATTGAGGAGCGCGATTGCGCTCTTTGGCACTCAAAGGGTTAACCATTGTAAACGCCATATTATTGTGTTGTTTGAAAAAATTAAGAAAAATTCATCATTTTGGAACAATATGATTGGTCGAAAAAATTCTTTAAACGAATGAAAAGACAAATTAACGTAACACTGAATCCGCCTTTACAAGATAGTGTTACTTTTTAAATATTTATGTATTTTCGATTTTATTTTTAATAACTAATATTTTATTTTTAAAATTTATTAAATTTAAATTAAATTTGTTTATAAAATTTTAACATATAACATATAAACATAAAAAATTAATTTATTATAGAAAAATATTAAATATAAAATACATTAGCATGTTAAATAATGACACTCCACAGCTCGTAGCAGACGTAATGTGTTGAGAAAAGGAAATAAGCACCATAACAATTAAACCGATTCACCCGGATCGTGGTATTTTGGTACTGTCCATCATAAAAATGACACAAATACGAACAAAAGAAAAATACAAATACAAAGACATAATTGTGTATTATACAGTGTATACGTATTCGATATTTTTTGCTTCACTCATTTTAAATAAGTAACTCACGGGACAAAATCGATATACAGATTTTCAGATGAGAAATATTTTATTAAATTTTATCATTAAAATTAAAATTTATTTTAATTTGTTTATTTAATATAAAGTCGACCATTAATTGAATATATTCAATGCGATTGGGTGAGTTGACCATTATATTAGAACCGTTTTGTCACAGCTCTTTAACTCGCGTTATACTTAATTCATCATAGACAACAGTGAAATATAAACCTAATTCCGATACATCGCCCTCATATCCTTTGAGATAGTAAATTTCTATGCAATACTGAATCCAGTGATGCCAGTGGATTTATATCGATATCTGAATGCTTACCTAGAAATTTCGATAAGATGAACTCGGAAGTTCATCAAGAAAATTTTCGTACTTACCCAATATTCGTCCAAATATCGTAATTGATCGATTTTGTTTGTACGATAGTGGTGGCCCACCCTCAATATCTTCGCGGGTAAAATCTTGAATAGGTTGAAATCGTCGTGGGCCTCGTTGCATACCACCGCATCTGCCTTGTGAACTGTACTCAACGGAATAGCAGCATCGAGATTAGTGACGAAAATTCATTTTGGCCAAAACGAGTGAGAATAAACCACAATGTCTTGATGAAAGTTGGCTTGAACGCCAACATATAATAATCTAAAGTAAAAGGAAATTGTTGTTAGTTAAAAACTTTACCATTTTTTTTATTAAAAGACTTACATGTATTCATAAACCGCCATTCGAAACATTTCTCAAATCGGCATCGTTAAAACTATCCGAAAATTTCCAAACGTGCCTGTTCATTCGGAAGCAGGCGCAGAATTTTGATTTTACGGCCTAAACGTCCGGGATGTAATAATGCCGGATCCATCGTATTCGAACGGTTTGTAGCCATAATTATTTTAACCTAACCCGACGAATTGAAACCATCCATTCAATTAAGCAATTCCATTAGAATACGTTGAATTTCACGATCGGCTGATGTACCTTCGGAAAAACGACGACCTCCAATTGACGACCTCCTTTCAATTTCATCCATTAATATAATGCACGGTCGATGATCACGAGTGTAGTTAAACATTTCAGGTATAAACGAGCACTTCATATCAATAGCTACCCTAGTTCCAGCCTTCAATTTTGTCTTGCCTAGCTGACGTCGACATCCAACTACGTATCGTGGCCTGTTTGTTGCCTTCACAATAACTATATAGATAACATATATATAATATATAGATAACATAAATTATCGTTTCACTGAATCACTGATATATTGGAGGTACTTACATTAATCCTCAGTCAATTGTTCGAGTAACTCCCCTACAATTTCGTTTCGTTAAATCTTTTAATTGTTCTCGCACTGAAAGTAAACATATAAAATACCAATTTGGTACATTTAATTCTGCTATTTTCCATTCTACTTGTATTCATAAATATTCAAATAGAAACAGACATTCAAAGAGAAATTCAACATTATCAAAATTTCAATTAGAGTTGTCCGTTCGATAGCATTCAAATGATTAATCGTATTATCCTTTTCTTCTGAATCCGAATCATCCACTTCCACATCACTGCTGTTATTGTCCGGTTCAATGGACTGGTTTTTATTAGGATTTGCTTTAGGTTAAAAAATCTGACACTACGATTTTTTTGCGCCTGCTGAATGATTTTTTTAGGTTAATATGAAATTGTCAAAAATTTCCGCTCACATAATTTATAGCAAAACAATTTTTAAATAGTTTCATAAATTATCCAAAATAATTAAAATGTATATTTTTTTCATCACAAAAAAAAACAATAATATTTTTTAGTAATTTTTGGAATATAAAATTATTATCAAACATTAAATAATAAAATAAAAATATTGCATCCCAGTCGCGCTTTTGTAAATTTTAGTTCTTGTCTTTGTCATATTGTCGGCAATATTTTTATAAAATTTTCCTGTTTTCTAGTGGAATAGTAACATTACTGCGTTTGACTCATCCAACATACCACGCATCTCAGCATTTTGGTGTAGGCTATTACGTTGCATGTGTTTCCCCGCGGGTTTGCTTGTTTCTTCACTGATGAAATCCGTCTTCAGATCTCGGTGGGGATTATCATTTCTAATGTACCAGGGTGCATTAAGTATACCATGTAGGACTTTGCTTTGGAATGACTGGAAGATTTTGACATTGGTGTTCTTTGAACAGTCCCAGAGCTGAACAATACAAATCCACACAGGTCCAGTAGCAATTTATTATCTAATTTTACCGCACAATTTGTTCCTAGGAGCCAATCCATCTTTTTGCATTTAATGTTAAAACTCTTCCTTGTTCTTTGCTCTTTTGATGTGCTCTTTGCAGAGAGCAGATTACAGATTTTGTTTAAATAAGTTTTATTCGCCATCACTTCGACCAGTTACTGACAATAGTAGCTCTTTGCAATTTGCTTGTGGATTCTTCTATGCTTTCAGCGACTGATAAGATGTCCGTATCATTCGCAAACGTTGCTATGCTAGTTTCCTCGATTGTTGACAACTCCGAGGTATATATAGACCTTATAAAAGTGACACCTGAACGCTATCTTGTGGTACTCCTGCTGATATTTTTTTTATTTCTGAGTATTCGCCATCTGATTTAACACAAAACTGATCTAACGAACACATGTAAGATTTTATTATTTAATAAAACTGCTTTGGTGAGTATATTTGCAACTTATATTCCAACCCTTTATGCCACACTTTGTCAAAGGTCTATGTTACATCCAAGAAGATACTTGAGCACACTTTCTTATTTTCAAGTACATCTTCAATTAAGACCAATTGTCTTAACCATTGCGATACCTATTCATTCGAAGTTTAAAAATTTCTAGATCACCACCTAGGCAAACAAATTCCAGCGCCCACAAGAAACACGAGAATGCTGAACTATAAGTTAAAGAAAGAAATGAGGAGAAGACCAGACTGATAGTTCTTGAAACTCGTCTTACTAGTTATAATTAAAACTTTAGCAGCTTTATTAACGCTGAATTTCATTCAGATGATGAGGAACTTGGAAGAGAAACTTATTGCATACATCTAATGAATTCTGTGTCCACTAACGACTATAGACACTAAACAATAATGAAGATGCCACAAAGCTCACTGAAGAAAGTAAAGAGTGATATACCTAAAAAAACTAGAAATTAAGGTTATGGCCAGAGTTCTTTATCCCACCTGGAAGAAGAGGGTATAATAGAAGACTTCAAGGTGAAAGAACTACAAATTGAAACACTGAAAAAGAACACAGGATTAATACATCAATGCCATAAACGCTAAGGCTTTTAGCACACCCAAAGAAATTGCGGACGAGATGTTAGGTGTGTAAAATATACCGTTAGAAACAGGGCAAAAACTGCTCATTGGGCCGGAACGAATCTACATGTTGTATAAACTGTAAAGGACAACTCCCGTTAAATTATAGAAAATGCGAAATAGCTGTACAACTACAAAGATTCAGAAACAAAATGCGACAATCGACTCAAAACACTAACGTTACAATAGAAAGGATTTCAGCTACAACTGTGGTGCCACCACAACAGCCCAAAATAATGGAGAAGCTACTCGCAAATAACGTAACAGTTAACTAATGCTACTAAAGAAAATACACTTGAAGGTATATTGCAAAGCATAAAAACCATAAATGCACAGAACAAATCTATAAAATTCGTGAAATTACCATAAGCCACAACGACATCCTTTCATATAAAAATTCTTTACGAGAATCGTACGGCTTATTTCCAAATGTCATTAACTGATTTTAATTCCGCAATGTATGCCCTCTCAAACCTATATAACCACTATGGGAGCGAGTCCCGGGCGAAATTGCATATTTTAAAACAGAATTTTTCAAAGCGGCATTTCACAAAATGGCATTTTTTAAAACGGCATTTTTCTAAACAGCATTTTGCAAAACGACATTTCACAAAATGGCATTTTTTAAAACGGCATTCCTTAAAACGACGTTTTTCAAAAAGACATTTTTCAGAACGGCATTTTTCAAAATTGCATGTTTTAAAACGACATAGTACAAGACGACATTTTTCATAATGACATTTATCGCTTGTTTAGATTCTCTTTAATACATACAAATATAAATAAATGGTAACTTAATACATAAAATAATACTTAATATACTTAAAGTACAAAAAATATAATGCACGACTCCAAACGAAAAATAGTGAAAGATGGGAATTTAACATTGTTCGGTTAAGGGAAATTGGTAAAAACTGAATAATTTTGGGATGCGGCATCAATAACAATTAATTATTATAACTTGGAAACGCAGTAAATATTAATGTTCGTTGCCGCTGAAATATTCGATATATTAGTAGGTATTTTCCACTATTTTCCACTATCTTTGAAACGAATTTTTCAATAAACCCCATAAATTAACAAAATACTTGCAGGAGATGTATCCCAATATGGAGTAATCCGCTACGACCCGGCAATTGTAGTAACTAACTAGAGCTTCGAAGATCTATATAAAAATTGAGGTGAAGGAGAATATTATATGCAAACTAAATCTTCAAATAATTTGTAATTCCAATGAAGGTAAATACTAAATACCTTTCTTATAACACCCCTACTAAAGTTTTAATATAAAACATGTAGAAGACATTTGTCATAATCAATTTCATTTCATAAATTTTATTCAAAATCATTTGTAAATTCAACCCTACCATAACAACATGTGAACTTTGATCTTAATCGACCAAGAAATAGACAAGTTCCTTTTCATTTGGCTTTACCCTAGAATTTCATCCAAGAATCGTTCAAAAATTTCATTCATGTCAAATTTCATCTTGTTCCGTTAATAAATAACCGGACCTGTTCGTCGTATTCCAGAAATTAATGAAAAGATAATTTAGATTCATAATCGATTAAAATATTTCATTGTATCTTGTGCAATTTTAAAAATGTCGTTTTGAAAAATGCCATTTTGAAATATGCAGTTTTGAAAAATACGATTTTAAATTATGCAGTTCTGAACGGATCCCTATTGGATCTAATCTCTAATAGCCTGGACAGACTGCGGATTAGTTAAACTGGTTTAGCAAAATGCAATCAAGCACCCTATGGAAAAGCTTGAATTTGCTAGTAGATTTTTGGAATTTTTCGTAGTGTGTCGAACTGAAGTGAATTTTATTTCCTAGAGTACTTGACCGAATTTTGCTAAACCAATTTAACTAATCCTCAGTCTGCCCAGGCTATAAGATTCGCGGATAATGGATAAATCGGCTTATTTCGATATTGCATTAGGTGATTGTAATTTTCCAATGTATGCCCTTTCAAACCTATGTATCTACTCTAGGAGCCAATCTCTGAGATTAGTGTAATTTTCCATACGGTACAGATACTGTGAATGTTCAAAAATTCAATGAGAGAGCCCTACGGCTGATTTCGAAATGGCATTTGGTGATTTTGTAATTGTGTAACATATATAGCCACTATGGGAGTCTGTCTCTGATATGTTTGTATTTAGCCTATGTTATGGCACCAACATCTTTGAAGAAAAACTATGAAATCCAAAAAAAAATTTACAAAAGAAATGTAGAGGTGGGAAATATCTGTCAAAAATCTATATTTTGTCTAAAAATTATGTTTTGACACTCGCATAAGTTTCGGGCCAAATTATAAAAGTGTGCAATAATATAAACGTATCCAGAAACTTCACACCGGTAACGTAGTCCCGTAGAGCGATTGCTCCATTTTTATTATATAGTATAACTAACAAATTCCTCTTATATCCGTAAGTAATCGGGTTTTCCTTTTCAAACGTTTTTGGCAGAGCCCTCCCACTGAATAGCAAATTTATTAATATTGAAAAAAAAACAAAGTGCAGAATTTTCACTAGAAGATGGGCAAGCAAAATATAATGAAACTGCCAAACCAGTGAATTTATCTCTAGTATACCCAGCAGCAAGAACAAATCACACCCGTGTAGCGTATCGATAACTTCTTATGTTTAACAATCAAACTTCCAATACAAGCTGACCTTTTTATTAGAATTCTACCACAGCTCTGCAAACTAAATTGGAAAGTTATCGGTTAGAAAACGGCCTGGTTCCATTCGTTATAGCCGAATCCCAAAATTTAGTCAAATTCGGCTTTCGGTGTATTTAACCATCATTTGTTGAGAGATGGCCTACGAAGTATACTTGGTAATAAAATGAATATTCTTTGGTGACCAAAATTAATAAAACATTTGAAATTTTTGGGAAATAAGCTAAATTTATTTCAAATAACCAATCCGGTAGTTAATCTGGCATTGAATAACATTGATAATTTTCCGGGATCTATTGCCTTTGGGCTGCCTCACATATTTTTTGCAATTTTTTGAAAGGAATTTCGTGGTTGCGAATTCAAAGGTTAAATACTAATGAATTCTAGAGTAATTTTTAATATAATTTAAATAACTAAGGATTCAGGAAATTCGATAGTAAGTTGTGGAATTGCAGGAGGATTAAATTAATAAATGTTTACATGATTTAGGAAGTCAGAAAATATTAATTTAGAATTAAATTTCAGGAAAACTACAGATGCTGTGAAATCATATTTCTTTGAAATATTAATTGTTGATTGTGTAGATTAGAATTGTAATTGCGTTACTAACTAGTAACTATCGACTATATATAGGTGTTTGTAACCGGACCGATTCAATCAATCAATTTTGTTCAGGAAACCGGAAATTATTAGTTTAGAATTCAGGAAATTTCCAGATGTATGTGAAATTGTTGAAGACCAATGCCATCGTTATCCATTAAACCTATTAAGCCTTTTTACTTATTCTAGTAGATTATAAGTAGATGTCTGAAACCGGGTCATTCTGTCCAAAAAAAAAACGTTCCTATCCTTCCTATTGTTATGTGTAAACCGGCTGTATAAATAGGCCCGGCGTTATCCGGTACACTTGTCCAGTACTTGGTCCTACAATCCAATCAATCAATCAAGTGTAATTATATATTTTGTGTGATTGTATCATTTTCTCCCGTCCCGTTTATTGTTTTTCGCCGGTCTCCTGCTTCTATTGTTGTAATTGTGCCACAATCATCTATGCGTGCCAATTTTTAAAACGCTCAACCTCGAGATATTTCCGGATACCTCAGACTAAGGACAATTAATCCTCATTCAATAACGAAGTTTGAAATCATCTGCTCTGGTAAAATGGTTATACTCCCTCCATTTGGCGACACGCCCCACTTTGCATGATAATTATGTAAGTTCACCTTGTACAGATGTAAAATTTAAAGGAGGTAAATGAGTGTTCACGTCACAACTATTCTACATACCTATAGCCTTGTAAGGAAAAATTTCATATTGCCATGATGTTTTATTTCAGTACCACCAAAAGCCCTTCTGCCAAAAACCACCTAAACCGCGCAAATAACGCAAAAATAATAAATAACAACAAAATTGTCGTAACACTTCACCAGGTTTTTCCAAATAAAAAGCAAAATTTAAATCAATTAAAGAAGGAAAAATTGTTTAATCGATGAAAAATATTTTGCCGTTTTCCATATCCAATTTTCTTATGGGCAATAGAAAAATCTATATCACTGTATGACACAAAAAATACCGTATAGCTATACTTGTATTTGTGTAGGAAATATAAAATCTATGTGTAGAGCAAAATTAAATTCACATTCCGTGTGCAGTAGCACTTGAGTGAAAATTTTATTGAGTGATAATGACATATCGTCTAATAACGCTTGTCTCGGCATAAATTATTATAAAATTAAATTTTTAAATATGTTGTTTAATTGTATAATACATAAATAAACAAAATTAAAATCTCATATGTGATTTTCTAAGAAAACATAAAATTTTATGTTCAATTATGATCTTGATGATGATATTAATGTCATGTTGAATTAAAAAATAAAAATCTTTAAGATGGAATTCTTTCATTCATATATTAACATGTCAAACGCATATTATCAACATAATTCAACATAAATTGGGTTTTTATTTATGGGTACATATGGTGTATATGTATGTGTGTACAACATATAAATTGTATACGTCATTTGAAAATTTCGCAGAACGTAGGAAGAACAAATATGTCTTCAAGTGTAAATTGCTCCGTACCGGATGTACGAGTATGTACCAAAGGTACCATCACCAACACCGTTCACTTAATAAATCTTTGCATTAACGTTAATTACATGCGATCACAAAATATTCCATCTTACGAGTATGTACTTACATAGCAGCATAATTTAATTTTATTTTTATTTTTAATGATTACTTTACGTTATTAAAATGGAAATAGAAATTTATGAGGAAATGATGAAAAATTATTATGTATTCGGAAAATATAATGTAACCTTGTTGTACATGTGTACCTATACAACATAGTTACCTTCATAAATTCTCTTACACAAGTGACTATAAAAATGTGAAAAAACGTCATTATCATTAAAAAATTAAAGTTGGAAATGGAAGTAAAAAGTAACTTATGACGCTTGAATATGCTTTGATATAAAAGGAATGAGCATAGAATTTTTTGATTTTTAAGTAGATGTTTTAATATGTCAGTAAACATAAGATTTATTTTATTATTTGTAAACAGAGTATATGTATTCTTCATTGGGTATTTAGAACATCTGTCATATTTACATTACGATATTTGTCATCGTTTGAACATTGAAATAGAAATTGTGAAAGTATAAATCGTTTGCGAAATTCTATATGGTAATCAGAGATTAAAACAAATATTGGGTTTGGGGCTCAAGCAGTAAATAATTCTTGGCCTTGTATTAATTATTACGTGTAACTGGGACAGGAACACTTTATTAGTATACAGAAGATTAATATTATAGGGTTGCTATATTTCGGCGGGTCGATGTTGGTAGCCTGTGGCGGCTATGTTATTTTGGGGGCGTCTGTCTAATCTGGAGTTTTTTTTTCAGTCACTGATGCCAAATCACCATGACAACATATACGATTGATCCAAATGATAAAATTTTATTATCAAAGTGAGTGTTCATTAGTACAAACGTTGCGCGCGTTGTGCCCATTTTATGGCAGACGCGGTGATCCTTCAAAGTCGACTCTTCAACGATTGGTGGCCAAATATGAGAAAAACGGTTCGGTTAAGCATCAGCCAACACTCGTACATCAAAGAAACGCCAGATCGGCCGAGAACATGGCCGAGAAGCCAAGGCAGTCAATTCCTCGCCGCACACAAGAACTCGGTCTTTCACAGAATTCAACTTGGTGAATTTTGCGTCGAGACTTGGGTCTATATCCGTACAAGATCCAACTGACCCAGGAGCTCAACGTTATTGACCATAGACAACGCCGTTTGTTCACTGACTGGGCCTCGGAGCGTTTGGAAGAGGATCCCAATCATCATTTTAGCGAAATTTTTCCTAGCCGAAAAATCATTTTAGTGACGAGGCGCGTGTTTTGATGAATGACTATGTTAACAAGCAGGTTGCAATGCATCCACAAAGAGTAACTGTTTGGTGGGGATTTTCGCCCGGCGGTGTCATTGGTCTGTAATTTTTTGGAAATGACTTGGATGAGCTAACCGATTTCTTTTGGCCCGAAATTGAATAATATCAAGGTAGACGCATGTGTTTCCAGCAAGACGGGCCACACAGCAAACGCAACGATGAACATTCTGCATAAACGATTTCAAGGTAGAGTTATCTCTAGCAGAGGTGACGTGAATTGGGCACCATGATCGGTCGATAGGTATATGCCAATAAGCTGCAATCGACCGATGCTCTTAAAGCTAACGTATGCAATACCAGCGCTCAAATGGACCTCTTCGATCCATGTCACCGTCAGAAGTCGCGGCGAACATTTGAATGTTGTTATATTCCATAAATCATGGCATACATGGACCTTAAAAATAAATAAAAGTTTTGTTAATACCTCACACAGAACTTGTTTTATTCCATTTCAACATCGACCCGCCCAAATTGAAAGCCACTTTAGAAAAAATTGGGCAAGTATTAAACAAATTGTTTGAGTGTTAGATGTAATAGTCTTGTTATTAACAGTACAGCATCAGATTTGATCATGGAACGTTGCGTTTATTAATTTTAATTTGGTTCATGCATTTAAAAAAATGTTTTTGCTTGAATTATTCACCTTTATTAATAACTTATTTACAAGAGATGTGACGCGTTTTTAAATATACCTGAATAAACAAAAACAGAAGAGCATTAAATAAAGGAATTCGTATTTATTTTTATATAAAAAAGAACATTCCGTTTTTCTCGAAAGAATGTCTGATGAGTTTGATTGATGTTAAATAACCTTAGTTTTGGAATTTTGCATAATACAGGTGGCTTTATTAAAGGTTGGCGACTTGACGTACATGAAGTTTTAACATATACCCTATCGATAGAACAGTGAGTTAATGTTACAGAGTTACAGAGTTATCTACAAGTTAGTGTCAGAAAAGTGTAGTTAACTGCTTTTTTCGTAGTTAATGTCGAAAATTGATAGAGTATGTAAACTCTTTACAATATTGAATTTTTATGGTTTTCTCCGCATTGGGAGTTTCAGTACGAGGTCACCAGTGGCACTATTCTGGTAATTCCCCGGGAATAGGGAACTGGGGAAAGAATTTATATATAATTTATATTCAAATATTTTTTTTCCGAGGAAAAAAGTTTGATGTAAATATTTATAAATTGGGAATAATTTTTCCATATCTAAATTGGCAGGGCACATTATTCCCCATTTAATTTTGTTTTCAAAAAAATTAACACTAACTTTTTACCTCAGCATGCCAGAAAAAAATGTTTAAATAAAAATTTCATATAAAATCTTTCCCCAGTTGCCTATTCCCGGGGAATACCAGAATAGTGCCACAGATCCATCTTTAAAAGTTTTCCAGTCTAAACTGAATCTTTTCAATATTTTGGAAGTTAAAATTCAATTTTACAAAATAAATAGGTACGATTTGTACGATTAAATTAATTTAAATATTTATACAATCAGTAGAATTTCTAAACCAGGTATATCCTTTGACGCGAGGTATCCGCGAATATATATATTCTAACCGTCTCCTATAACCGTATAATTACATTTTCTACAGTGACAGATACTCGATAAGAATCATTGAGAAATGGCGACATATTGGCTGAAATGAAATGATCCTTTGGTCCAAGCATTTTACTCCATTAAAACCAGCTGAGTCTCGCTACAAAACTAATGAATTTATATTACACATGAGAATTGAGATTCAAATTTTTGAAGATGATGAAGATCCTTGTTTTGAACACGGTTTTATGGTTCAAATGGAACAATTGCTAAATCTGATGTATGTTAAAGAATTAAATTCATACATTTAAGACAAGAATTTCATTTCTTCAAGAAAACAGGTGAAAGAACGCGAACACCTTATTAATATTGTTTCAAATTTTAGGTTTTTTACGGTTATTCGCTGTCCGTTGGATATTTTCAAAACTACTATATGACATCTGTGGTTTTGGAAAATGCGGATATTTTATGGCAGTGAAGTATGTCCCAAATACCAAAAATAAACAACTATTAGTAAATACACTGTTAAAAAAAGTCTTTGAGTGAAAGCTAGAAAATAAACTCAAAAAATGTATTTTACATTATTCATAATAGCCCGGCAAATTATTTCCTTTTTTTCTCATTTTTAAGTAGTTTTACAGAAGATAATATTTCAATATATCGAAATGCTGGGTATAGAAAATTTGTGTATAAAGCCACTATGTGGAAATTAGACGATAAAACGATATCCAGAAGACAGATAAGACAATCAGGTGAGCTAAAGGACATTTCCATAAAAATGGGATACTTCTGAATTTTGTTCTGGCAAATTAAGTCAATTCGTTCGATATGAGTAGTTTTAGTTTAAATATATTACTATAAGGTAACACAATGATATGACTCAAGTTTCCAAATTGAAAGTAAGAGTATTCTTTTCAGTTCTACTAAATCAAGTCGATTTTATTAGTTTGTGCAATTCTTGTTAGCTTTAGGTTAACATAATCAAGTAAATCAAGAGCCATTTCCATTACTATGATATAGGTATGATTCTTTGTTCTCGCAATTCATATCGTTTTTATTCGATTGTGTCCACGTAAAGCTAACATTTGCACATAGTGGAATTTTCCGACAAACTCTACGATATCCAAAATTTATCTAAACTATAAAACTACTCAAACTAATAAAATCGATTTGAATCACGAGATCGCAAAGTAATATATCACTACTTTTCATTTGGAAATGGCGTTTGACTGTTATCCTAAGGCTATCATTTCAACGTAGTGGAATTTGCTACGACTTATTTTCTAAATTATTTATATCAATGGAATCCATTAAAGCAACTCAACTCCTGTTCTGAGTTAAACTTTGTATTCTTACAAGAATTCATTTTGTTTACTTTTTTCTGTTCCATTTTTAGTTCATTTACTAAAAAAAAATATCTACACAGTAAATAATGTTTAGTTTAAATATAATATTTAAATTTTATTTTTGGTTTAACAATGTAATTACTAATACATGTACATGTGCAGTATTAAAAAATTCTTACTGGATTTGTATATGTACACGGGATCACAACCATGATATTTGTCAAAATTCAATACCAGTTATTTCCTAATTATTTGTTCGCAATATTTCGTCGCAGTACTGTGGCGTTTGAGTTTGTAAACTGAAGAAATTAGTAAGTTTATTCCTAATTATAAGTAAGTGAAAACTTACTTTATCAGAGAAATTACGAATAAAAATCACCTGCCCCACTTGCATTCGGCAATTGAAATTAAAACCCTCCTGTACAATATTTTTTATGATCATTTATTACAATTATCGAAAGATACTTATGCTTCCATTGGTCAATATCTAATGATTTTAAAGTGGGTGCATTGCCTCAGTCTTTTAGTAGAAATTCCGGAATTGTATTATCATCCAATTAATGCTTTTAATCCAATGTGGTAGAGTAAATATAAAACCTGATAAATAGTCCTGCCTATCGACTCGAACGGTAGCCTTTGGTTAACTGATCCATCGTTATTGATAGAAACATAACCAATTCCGTTCCCGTGCGTGAAATTAAATTACTTTAATTAAAAAATCTCGGATCAATACCATAAATTATATAATAAGTAGTCAGTATCGATACAGGAATCGATGTAATCCACGTAGTGTACAGAATTTCCAAAATACCCGAAACATAAAAACCTGGGTATCGGATAGTTATTCTTTGAACTACCCGGGTAACCGAAAAATGACAAATAAATACAAAATTAATTTATTAAATAAAACAAAAATGGTGAGGAAAGAATTCAATCATGCTAAAATTCTTTATTCATCGCAAATTTTTAAATATTCAAATAAGTTATGGAAATTTTAAGTTTATTAAAACAAAATTTTGCAAAATGTAAAATATAATCAATTTTTAATAATTACTTATTTTTGGTTTATAAAATAATATTTTAAGAATTCATTCCAGTAATTTAGAGTGTCTTCAGATAAATAATTACGGAGTTTTGTTATGATATACCCCCTACAACTGAAAAGATTCGTTCGCATGCCGTTGAGGTAGGGTTTCTTGTTAGGAGCGTTTGGTATAAATTTTCCAATATTTCACTTTGCATTCCTCTATTCATTTCGATGAACTTGAATATTTTTTCAATATTTGCACTCAAACCTGTAAATTTGGTGAATTTAGCTAATGTAATTGAATTAAAGGACTTCTGTAACTCATCGTAGGCTGTTTTTTACAATCGCGGTACATGTCATCAGAGGAGCTGAAGCTATCCCATTTCGATATTTCGTTCTGGATTTGATCTGGATTTAGTATATTTATTAATTTTTAACAAATAGTTTTATTGTTTTTGATGAGTATGTTAAAAAATCAGTATTTCTTGAATGCCTACCTCCTCAACTTTAATTTGTAAATGTTCAATGTATTCTGTGAAAGGCGCCCTTTACATTTCTTTTATTTTTTAGAATAAATATATAAGGGTTCCATAAGCAGTTATAAGATTGGCGTTTTATTTACTAAGTTCGTCAACTTCCAATAAACTAAAGTTGCTAATTAAAGAAATCAAAAACGAATCCATTAATAAATACTTGAGTGGCCTTACTGGGAAAAAAGATACCGAGTACTCCCTTTAGAAAGCGACAAAATGTTTAAAACGACCTAAACTACAAATCCCACCAGTAAAAAATGAAGATGGCACATGGGCTATAAGTGCAAAGCAAAAAGCTTCGTTGTTTGCAACCCACCTCGAGAACACGTTTCAGCCACTACCTAGACAAACTGCAGAGGAAAACATACCACCAGTATATAAAATGGATAACTGCAATATATCTCCTGTGACACTACAAGAATTAAAAGAGGAAATCAATCTCAACCTAAATACACAGAAATCTCCAGGATATAACTTAATTACAGGACAAATAGTAAAAGCTCTTCCTGAAAAAGGTCTACGTAAACTACTCCAAATAATTAATGCAGTGTTCAGACTTAAACACGTTCCAAGTCAATGGAAAGTAGCAGAAGTAATTATGATACCTAAACCAAACAAACCACTTAATGACAAAAATTCGTATAGGCCGGTTTCCTTACTCCCAATAATTTCAAAATTATTCGAGAAACTACTCCTAAAGAGACTAAAACCAATAATAGCAGAAAGAAATCTTGTTCCTCCACATCAATTTGGCTTCAGAGAAAATCATTCAACAATAGAACAAGTACACCGAATTACAAACATAATTGAAGACGTACTTGAAAAAAAGAAAGTATGGTCAAGCATCTTCTTGGATGTCGCACAGGCTTTTGACAGAGTATGGCATAAAGGTTTGGAATATAAATTACAAAGAGACTTACCAAAGCAGTTTTATGAAATTCTAAAATCTTACATATCTAACCGACACTTTCGAGTTAAATTAGATGGCGAATACTGAGAAATAAAGAAAATAAAATATCAGCAGAGGTACCACAAGGTAGCGTTCTGGGACCAACTTTATATGTTCTATACACCTCGGACCAACTTTATATGTTCTATACACCTCGGACCTGCCAACGATAGAGAATACTAACATAGCGACGTTTGCGGATGATACGGCCATCTTAGCAGTTGCTAATTGCATAGAAGAATCTACAAGCAAATTGCAAAGAGCTACTAATATTGTCAGTACTTGGACCAAGAGATAGCGAATACAACTTAATGAAACAAAATCTGTTCACGTAAACTTTACCAACAAGAAGGTCAACTGGATACTAGTAGAATTGAACTCCCAGCAAATTCCCTATGCAAATACGGCAAAATATCTAGGCATGACTCTAGACGCGAAACTAAAATGGAAAGAGCATGTGAAAAAGAAAAAAGAAGAGGTAAACATCAAATACAGAAAGATGGATTGGCTCCTAGGAAGAAATTCTGAGCTAACTCTACATAATAAATTGCTACTATACCTGCAAATCCTAAAACCTGTGTGGACTTACGGTATTCAGCTCTGGGGCTGTACAAAGAAAACCAATGTCAATATCATCCAGTGATTCCAAAGCAAAGTCCTTCGTGGAATAGTTAATACACCGTGGTACATAAGAAATTCAATTTTACAAAATAAATAGGTACGATTTGTACGATTAAATTAATTTAAATATTTATACAATCAGTAGAATTTCTAAACCAGGTATATCCTTTGACGCGAGGTATCCGCGAATATATATATTCTAACCGTCTCCTATAACCGTATAATTACATTTTCTACAGTGACAGATACTCGATAAGAATCATTGAGAAATGGCGACATATTGGCTGAAATGAAATGATCCTTTGGTCCAAGCATTTTACTCCATTAAAACCAGCTGAGTCTCGCTACAAAACTAATGAATTTATATTACACATGAGAATTGAGATTCAAATTTTTGAAGATGATGAAGATCCTTGTTTTGAACACGGTTTTATGGTTCAAATGGAACAATTGCTAAATCTGATGTATGTTAAAGAATTAAATTCATACATTTAAGACAAGAATTTCATTTCTTCAAGAAAACAGGTGAAAGAACGCGAACACCTTATTAATATTGTTTCAAATTTTAGGTTTTTTTACGGTTATTCGCTGTCCGTTGGATATTTTCAAAACTACTATATGACATCTGTGGTTATAGAAAATGCGGATATTTTATGGCAGTGAAGTATGTCCCAAATACCAAAAATAAACAACTATTAGTAAATACACTGTTAAAAAAAGTCTTATAAGAATTTTGAGTGAAAGCTAGAAAATAAACTCAAAACATGTATTTTACATTATTCATAATAGCCCGGCAAATTATTTCCTTTTTTTCTCATTTTTAAGTAGTTTTACAGAAGATAATATTTCAATATATCGAAATGCTGGGTATAGAAAATTTGTGTATAAAGCCACTATGTGGAAATTAGACGATAAAACGATATCCAGAAGACAGATAAGACAATCAGGTGAGCTAAAGGACATTTCCATAAAAATGGGATACTTCTGAATTTTGTTCTGGCAAATTAAGTCAATTCGTTCGATATGAGTAGTTTTAGTTTAAATATATTACTATAAGGTAACACAATGATATGACTCAAGTTTCCAAATTGAAAGTAAGAGTATTCTTTTCAGTTCTACTAAATCAAGTCGATTTTATTAGTTTGTGCAATTCTTGTTAGCTTTAGGTTAACATAATCAAGTAAATCAAGAGCCATTTCCATTACTATGATATAGGTATGATTCTTTGTTCTCGCAATTCATATCGTTTTTATTCGATTGTGTCCACGTAAAGCTAACATTTGCACATAGTGGAATTTTCCGACAAACTCTACGATATCCAAAATTTATCTAAACTATAAAACTACTCAAACTAATAAAATCGATTTGAATCACGAGATCGCAAAGTAATATATCACTACTTTTCATTTGGAAATGGCGTTTGACTGTTATCCTAAGGCTATCATTTCAACGTAGTGGAATTTGCTACGATTTATTTTCTAAATTATTTATATCAATGGAATCCATTAAAGCAACTCAACTCCTGTTCTGAGTTAAACTTTGTATTCTTACAAGAATTCATTTTGTTTACTTTTTTCTGTTCCATTTTTAGTTCATTTACTAAAAAAAAATATCTACGGTCGGCGATTGATCGTCGTCGAGGAAAGACGTGTTTTTTTCTCTCCTCGAAATAAATAATTTAATTTAATTAAATTAATTAATTAATTATTTAACTAAATAATATAATAAATATATATATGTGTTGTTGAATAAATAAATAATAATAATAATAAATTGGTGTAATAAAGTAGTAAAGTGATAAGTACAATACAATGTAAGTCATATTGCATGGTTGGATTAGTACAGGTAATATGTACAGGTAATAATTGATAAACCAGGGCCTATGTGTGTGTATATGGCTGTCTCGCAATGTATAGACTTTGAATGTTAGTACGTAAAACGTAAACTTGAGAAGAAACTTTCATACGGATGATATGGAATTTGGTTTTTGAAGAGTTTTTTCGCGTTACTTGCACGCGTTATGTGCACGCCGCATGCGAGATATGAATGGGTAGAGTCTGGGAGGATCTTGACAGAAGGGAATTTCCATGGCATTTTTATGACGATGGCGACCGTGTTTTTGTTCGCCTTATACTCGGCTATATTTTATTTCAAAGATTGGCCGATTTTGATTATTATTATTATTTTGATTATTATTTATTGGATTTTAGTTTAGAGTTATCGAGGTTTATCAGATGTGCATTATTAATACTATTATTCATTGCAGTTCCTGATTAAGCTAATTTATTTAGTTCTAATGAAGTTTTTCGATTACAGAATATCTTTGAAGCTGTACTACTTTTTCATTAAAAATTAATTGGTTGTAATTAGTAGTAATAGTTCCTTTTATTCTTTTAACTAGTTGATAATTACTATTCAAATTATTGATTTAGTTTATTTGGGAATTTATTATATTAATACTATCCATTATTTGGAAACATGGTTTCTTTTATAATTTCCTGATTGGAGAGTTAACAATACTGAGTTTTATTTAATTTAATATAATTTAATTGTATATTTAGGATTTAATTCGTTTCACGTCAATGGGTTTATAAAACTATTTTAATTGATCAAACGAATATGATTGTATGGAAAATTGAGGTATCGGAGGAGGGAAATTTATAAAATTGCATAACAGCGGTGTTGCCTGATTCCTGTTTATATTAAATTTTAGTTCTAATTAATATTTATTAGGAAGCATGCAATTTTCATGACTTTTGTGGAAGAAGTCAAGGTAGGCATCACTCGCTATAACCGGGTTTGCTAATGAATTTGATATTTCAGTGGTTGTTGGAATTTTTGAAATTATAAATGGCTTGGGGACTACAGAATAAAATTTAAATGCAGACAAATATTACTGTATTTAGATAGTTTTTGTATTTTCGGGGTTCATGGTACTTCTTTAATTGAATTATTTTCTAAGTTGAACGGGAGACTGTAAATTGATAAATGTTTTGGTTAGCTTGTTCTAAGTTGGATAAATAGTTATTGCTGGTTATCAATTATATGGGTGGAGGAAATGGTTAATCACTCATAATAATGAAGTTTTATTTCAGGAAATTTACCAAGTAAAATTTTTTAGGATCTGGATTGCTGATTATTTATATTCAGGAAACAAAAATTGTGTGTGTCGTCTTGTGCTTGTGCTTTAATAACTATTGACTACTTAGGTGTCTGTAACCGGGTCACGTCTATCATATCTAATAACCTTTCCTATCTCTCCGTATTGTTATATGTGTAAGGGGTGTACGGTATGAGTTTCACTTAGATAGGTTATTGTTTTGTACTCTTAATATTATTTAAATGGAAAAGAAAAATTTGTTCATTGCTTATTCCGGAGCAAATAGTTAATCTAATTTATGATTGGTGCTGATTAATGACTAATATTCGGGTGTGATAATATTTTAAAAATGGATTGGAATAATAAAATTAATTTAATCTTCATTTAGGAAAGGATTCCGGAATTAATAGTATCTATGCATCTCAATTTAATAACCAATTTAATTTCTTGGACATTGGTGCGAATTCTAAATTTATTTAGGTAAAATATCCTATGGATGGATATTTTAAGGGATATTTGAATGCAATCCGGTAGTTAATCTAGTTAATCTGGCATTGATTAACATTGATAGTTTCCCAAGAACCATTGCCTTTGGAATGCCTCACATATTTTTTTGCAACTTTTTTTTTTTTGCTTGCTATTTCGTGTTCGCCCAATTCAACGGTTAAATACTAATGAATTTTAGAGTTATTTTGAATATAGTTCAAATAACTTTGGTTTCAGTAAATTCTACTGTAAGTTGCGGAGTTGCAGAATGATTAAATTAATAAATGTTTCAATTATTTAGGAAGCCGGAAAATATGAATTTAGAATTAAATTTAAGGAAATTTACAGATGCTTGTGAATTAATGCTTCATTGTAATTGCTGATTGTGTAGTTTAGAATTGTGTTGTCATTTTATTACTAACGACTTTACATAGGTGTCTGTAACGGGTCGAGTCAACCAATTTTGGTTAGGAAGCCGAAAAGTATTAATAGAATTAAATTTCAGGAAAATTCCAGATGCATGTGAAATAATAATATTTTTTCTTAGGTTGCCGTTTTAAAGAAGCAATTGTTGAAGACCAATACCATCGTTATCCATTAACCTATTAAGCCTTTATCCTTCATCTAGTAGATTAGAATTGTGTTGTCTTTGTGTTACTAACTATCGGCTATACCTAGGTGTCTGTAACCGGGCCGATTCTGTCCCACTTAACTAACCTATCCAATCCTTCGGTTTTGTTATGTGTAAAAAAGGGTGTACGGTGGACCCGGCGTCATCCGGGAACTCAAGCCTAAGAACTTGGTCGTACATTCAAAATCTATCTATCTATCTATCTATTTACTAAAAAAAATATCTACACAGTAAATAATGTTTAGTTTAAATATAATATTTAAATTTTATTTTTGGTTTAACAATGTAATTACTAATACATGTACATGTGCAGTATTAAAAAATTCTTACTGGATTTGTATATGTACACGGGATCACAACCATGATATTTGTCAAAATTCAATACCAGTTATTTCCTAATTATTTGTTCGCAATATTTCGTCGCAGTACTGTGGCGTTTGAGTTTGTAAACTGGAGAAATTAGTAAGTTTATTCCTAATTATAAGTAAGTGAAAACTTACCTTATCAGAGAAATTACGAATAAAAATCACCTGCCCCACTCGCATTCGGCAATTGAAATTAAAACCCTCCTGTACTATATTTTTTATGATCATTTATTACAATTATCGAAAGATACTTATGCTTCCATTGGTCAATATCTAATGATTTTAAAGTGGGTGCATTGCCTCAGTCTTTTAGTAGAAATTCCGGAATTGTATTATCATCCAATTAATGCTTTTAATCCAATGTGGTAGAGTAAATATAAAACCTGATAAATAGTCCTGCCTATCGACTCGAACGGTAGCCTTTGGTTAACTGATCCATCGTTATTGATAGAAACATAACCAATTCCGTTCCCGTGCGTGAAATTAAATTACTTTAATTAAAAAATCTCGGATCAATACCATAAATTATATTATAAGTAGTCAGTATCGATACAGGAATCGATGTAATCCACGTAGTGTACAGAATTTCCAAAATACCCGAAACATAAAAACCTGGGTATCGGATAGTTATTCTTTGAACTACCCGGGTAACCGAAAAATGACAAATAAATACAAAATTAATTTATTAAATAAAACAAAAATGGTGAGGAAAGAATTCAATCATGCTAAAATTCTTTATTCATCGCAAATTTTTAAATATTCAAATAAGTTATGGAAATTTTAAGTTTATTAAAACAAAATTTTGCAAAATGTAAAATATACTCAATTTTTAATAATTACTTATTTTTGGTTTATAAAATAATATTTTAAGAACTCATTCCAGTAATTTAGAGTGTCTTCAGATAAATAATTACGGAGTTTTGTTATGATATACCCCCCACAACTGAAAAGATTCGTTCGCATGCCGTTGAGGTAGGGTTTCTTGTTAGGAGCGTTTGGTATAAATTTTCCAATATTTCACTTTGCATTCCTCTATTCATTTCGATGAACTTGAATATTTTTTCAATATTTGCACTCAAACCTGATGGATATGGGTTTGATCGTCGTAGGAGAAAGACGTGTTTTTGTCTTTCTCTGTATTGTGAAAAATTAAAATTTCTTTTAATGTGATTGAAGTGTGTTATAATAAATAAAATAATATAAAATAATGTTTTAATGGTTAAATAATTAAATAAAATTTGTTTATTAATTTTAATGATGTGACCTTGACATTGATATGATAAAATAGATTGTGTGTGGTGCGCGGCAATGGTGAGTGCATTACACTCATTTTTGTGTATGAGTTGTGTTCTCTGTGTGGGGATTCCAAAGGATACCTAAGGGAAGTGTTTTTATAATTTTAATTTATGTTTTATTCAATTTTCTATATAAATTTTAGTTTTACTTATATACATGTGTTTTAGTAACTGTTGTGATTGAAATATGAAAATACGCATTTGTAATATGTCACCGAAGTAGTAGTGTGGCACGGTTTGCGTGTGTATGAGTGGGTATGCTGTGTACATACATTGCGTTAGTTTGTGCTATAATGGTTGAAATCCATTTTTTAGCCTCACTGATAGCTTTTGTCACTTATAAAATTGAATTTGAGTTGTTTTGGTGCACTTGTAAGCAGGTTTCCTTGGAGTGGCAGTATTGGTTGATTTTATTATTAGGAAGATTAATCCTAATAGTGAAATCGATAGGTATTGTCGCTTTGGGGAGGGTTTTTTTGGAAGTGTTTACTGGAGCAATTCGGGTTCAATTGCGTTAGTGTATAGAACAATAATATTAAAATAAAATGAGAAAATATCTTCTTATACTTTATGTTTTTATACACATACTCGTATACATATATACAAATTTGTTTTTTTTTTGTATATACTGTTATATACGTTCACACAATCATTATATGAAAAATAATAATATAAAAAGAATGCAGTGCTTGTGTTTATTACGATGGGTATGCGGGCGTGTGTGGTACATGTGTTTTTTAATTTTATTTTATTTTTCGAGTGTGTAGTAAAATAACAGAATGAATAAATTTTTCTGTTATATATAGTATATATAGTTTGTGGGTGTATGTATATGGATGTGGATATGTGTATGTGTGTATTTATATTTGTCTGCGTATATATATACGATATATCATATAAATAATTGATTTTTTTTATTTATAATATATATATTTATTTTTATTTTTATTTTTATTTTTTATTTATTTATAATTAGCTTAATGATTCATATACACCCATCCTCCGATTTACACGGTAGATTGGTTCCGCGGAAAACGTATTATCGCATTCATATATACAGATCCTTGTAGAAGTATAAATTAATAATTTATTAATTTGAATTTTAGGTTTTAGTGTAAAATTAAATTAAATTTCTTAAATTTCTTATTATTCTTGTTTTGAACGTGAAAATAATAATTTAACGAATTTTGGAACTCTAGTTTAGGACATGTAGAGGTAGGCGGCTGTGATCGAATTGGAATTGTTGGCTTAACTTTATAACTTTGCTATTTCTGCGAATATTTGAATATTTGGAATTACATGGAAGCTACGGAGTACATTTGAAATGCAGTCAAATTTGCTATATGTAGATAGTTTTTCGGGATCATGCACTTTTTAATTAAATTTTTTTCTAGATTATTTGGAAGACTGTAAATTGGTAAAGGTTTTGGTTAACTTGTTCTAGGTTGGACAAATAATTATCGACGTATGTCGTTTATATAATTTATAATTTATTTAATGCTGTTGTAGATATATATATGTGTGTGTGTATGTATATGTGTGTGTGTATGTGTGTGTGTATGTATATATATATGTATGTATGTAATTTTTTTCTGATTTATTTATTTTATAATTAAAGCATTGAACCATATAATTGGGTTATTTGATTATCATGGATCCTACAGATGTGCTAGCTACTTATTATTAATTCTGTTATCTTACAGATTCCTGATTACTTTAATAGTTTTATTTAATTTTGGTTGAATTTGTTTAGGTATTGGGGATTCTAAAGCTGTGAAAAACATTCATTATTAATACATTACCTTACAGATTCCAGATTAGCTGTTTTTGGAACCAGTTTTCGTTTGGTCATTTTCTATTTTTATAAATAAACATATTTGTATTAGATTAGGGATGACAAGGACAAGTGTCTTTCATAAATATTTTTTTATAAATAAATCCATCAAATCAACAGACTTAGAAGTTAGGAAGGCCGTGCGTGCCTTTCCTGGATTCGATTTATTTTATTTGTTTTATGAGAACCAAATTAATTTAGTTAATACTAATCGTTACTTTACATTTATTTTATTCAAGTATAATTTTATTATATTGTATATATATTGTCCTAAATATACTAAAGAATTTTAGAATTATTTTGAATATAGTTCAAATAACTTTGGTTTCAGGAAATTCGACTGTAAGTTGCGGAGTTGCAGAATGATTAAATTAATAAATGTTTCAATTATTTAGGAAGCCGGAAAATATGAATTTAGAATTAAATTTCAGGAAATTTACAGATGCTTGTGAATTAATGCTTCATTGTAATTGCTGATTGTGTAGTTTAGAATTGTGTTGTCATTTTATTACTAACGACTTTACATAGGTGTCTGTAACGGGTCGAGTCAACCAATTTTGGTTAGGAAGCCGAAAAGTATTAATAGAATTAAATTTCAGGAAAATTCCAGATGCATGTGAAATAATAATATTTTTTCTTAGGTTGCCGTTTTAAAGGAGCAATTGTTGAAGACCAATACCATCGTTATCCATTAACCTATTAAGCCTTTATCCTTCATCTAGTAGATTAGAATTGTGTTGTCTTTGTGTTACTAACTATCGGCTATACCTAGGTGTCTGTAACCGGGCCGATTCTGTCCCACTTAACTAACCTATCCAATCCTTCGGTTTTGTTATGTGTAAAAAAGGGTGTACGGTGGACCCGGCGTCATCCGGGAACTCAAGCCTAAGAACTTGGTCGTACATTCAAAATCAATCAATCAATCAATCAATCAATATTTGCACTCAAACCTGTAAATTTGGTGAATTTAGCTAATGTAATTGAATTAAAGGACTTCTGTAACTCATCGTAGGCTGTTTTTTACAATCGCGGTACATGTCATCAGAGGAGCTGAAGCTATCCCATTTCGATATTTCGTTCTGGATTTGATCTGGATTTAGTATATTTATTAATTTTTAACAAATAGTTTTATTGTTTTTGATGAGTATGTTAAAAAATCAGTATTTCTTGAATGCCTACCTCCTCAACTTTAATTTGTAAATGTTCAATGTATTCTGTGAAAGGCGCCCTTTACATTTCTTTTATTTTTTAGAATAAATATATAAGGGTTCCATAAGCAGTTATAAGATTGGCGTTTTATGTACTAAGTTCGTCAACTTCCAATAAACTAAAGTTGCTAATTAAAGAAATCAAAAACGAATCCATTAATAAATACTTGAGTGGCCTTACTGGGGAAAAAGATACCGAGTACTCCCTTTAGAAAGCGACAAAATGTTTAAAACGACCTAAACTACAAATCCCACCAGTAAAAAATGAAGATGGCACATGGGCTATAAGTGCAAAGCAAAAAGCTTCGTTGTTTGCAACCCACCTCGAGAACACGTTTCAGCCACTACCTAGACAAACTGCAGAGGAAAACATACCACCAGTATATAAAATGGATAACTGCAATATATCTCCTGTGACACTACAAGAATTAAAAGAGGAAATCAATCTCAACCTAAATACACAGAAATCTCCAGGATATAACTTAATTACAGGACAAATAGTAAAAGCTCTTCCTGAAAAAGGTCTACGTAAACTACTCCAAATAATTAATGCAGTGTTCAGACTTAAACACGTTCCAAGTCAATGGAAAGTAGCAGAAGTAATTATGATACCTAAACCAAACAAACCACTTAATGACAAAAATTCGTATAGGCCGGTTTCCTTACTCCCAATAATTTCAAAATTATTCGAGAAACTACTCCTAAAGAGACTAAAACCAATAATAGCAGAAAGAAATCTTGTTCCTCCACATCAATTTGGTTTCAGAGAAAATCATTCAACAATAGTACAAGTACACCGAATTACAAACATAATTGAAGACGTACTTGAAAAAAAGAAAGTATGGTCAAGCATCTTCTTGGATGTCGCACAGGCTTTTGACAGAGTATGGCATAAAGGTTTGGAATATAAATTACAAAGAGACTTACCAAAGCAGTTTTATGAAATTCTAAAATCTTACATATCTAACCGACACTTTCGAGTTGAATTAGATGGCGAATACTGAGAAATAAAGAAAATAAAATATCAGCAGAGGTACCACAAGGTAGCGTTCTGGGACCAACTTTATATGTTCTATACACCTCGGACCTGCCAACGATAGAGAATACTAACATAGCGACGTTTGCGGATGATACGGCCATCTTAGCAGTTGCTAATTGCATAGAAGAATCTACAAGCAAATTGCAAAGAGCTACTAATATTGTCAGTACTTGGACCAAGAGATAGCGAATACAACTTAATGAAACAAAATCTGTTCACGTAAACTTTACCAACAAGAAGGTCAACTGGATACTAGTAGAATTGAACTCCCAGCAAATTCCCTATGCAAATACGGCAAAATATCTAGGCATGACTCTAGACGCGAAACTAAAATGGAAAGAGCATGTGAAAAAGAAAAAAGAAGAGGTAAACATCAAATACAGAAAGATGGATTGGCTCCTAGGAAGAAATTCTGAGCTAACTCTACATAATAAATTGCTACTATACCGGCAAATCCTAAAACCTGTGTGGACTTACGGTATTCAGCTCTGGGGCTGTACAAAGAAAACCAATGTCAATATCATCCAGTGATTCCAAAGCAAAGTCCTTCGTGGAATAGTTAATACACCGTGGTACATAAGAAATGACAACCTCCATAGAGATCTGAAGATGGATTTCGTTAGTGAAGAAATAAGCAAACACGCGAGAAAACACATGCAACGTATTAGTCTACACCAAAATGCTGAGATACGTCGTATGTTGGATGATTCAAACCTAGTAAGACGGCTGCGAAGGAAGAAACCGCATGATCTACAAGATCCAATCAAGATCGACTAAAAATATAATAAAATTGTAAAGGGGACAAGCCAAAGGGCTACAACCCTCCAAACAAGAATATAAATTATGAAAGATAAACTACTGCATGATTTGTAAATCAGTTGTAATTAATAAATATATATATAAAAAAAAATAAAATAAAAAAAGTTCTTCAACTGCAAACATTAAAGGATCCAATACCAAAGAAACTTCCTTTAACGCGTGAGTGTCCTCGCCAGCAAATTTTTCCGAACCCAATTCATTTAGTGCTGTTAGGTTAGTTATAGTTAAGTTTAAGATTAATAGTTTAAGGTTTTTCACTTTACACTTTGTATGAAAGAGTATGACAATGAGAGACTAGAATATAAATATGTATGTACAGTAAGAGAACAAAATGTTAAAAAATTATACGATGTCCTTGAAATAATAAAAATTAAAAATGTGTATACAGATGTTATTATTATTATAATTAATGAATTTATATATTTTTTTCTGTATAGGGACTCGAATACCCAAAGCAATTACCTGAGTATTCGAGTAGTAGAATAATGACAAAAATACCCGAGCACTCAATACTTGGGACTGGAAACCCTAGTAGTGTAATCCTTCGTTAAGGTATCCGTAAAATAGAAGAATCTGTAATTTTCGTGTAATTTGCTTAATCGAAAATCATAACTGTAAACATATGAGGCTAAATCTGGCTTTGAAAGAAATTCCCTGTGCAACGTGCCATCTGTCACATACAATGAATACTGTAGCATACACTTTTCTTCGCAAATTTAAAGTTTGTTTCTCGTGCAACACGGGAGGAATACATAAATGGAGGCCACCAGCGACACGGCACGGTTCTGTAAAGCCGATTATTTTGCTTATTGTAAATTAAGCTTAACAAATTATTAAATATTTGTGTGGTTTTATCTGAATAAATTTTTTTACGGTGTGATAGTTGTGATTAATCGAGTGCACATATGACCGGCGACGGGAACAGTCGAAAAACAAAATGCAGCAGAATGAAATAAATAAAATTACGTAAAATTATTAAATTTTTGGTTCATTTGCTTTATTTATTTCATTTTGTGGCACAGTGGATAGTGATATATTACTATTAACAGTGTATATCTACAAAATTCGTTTCAAATTCATTTTATTACATTATCCTTAAATCGCCACTGTTCGATTAGTTCCCTAGCTTCAGTTCTACCCAAACAGGTTTGAAGCTTGTCAAATCTAAAATTTTGTAATTTTATTTTCATAAAACTAGAGTAAAATCAAAAAGTTTATACGAATCCTGTAGATACACACTGTTGCAGTGTTTTGTTAACGACGATATGTTTAAACCTGCAATTTTGTATGCGTTCGATTTCCCTTTCCTTCTTAAGGCCGATTTATATTATCCGTTCCGTTCAGTTCCTACGCGTATTGTGTCAGACAAATATTGTTGAAAATAATGTTTTGTCCGATGCCTGAAGGCGAAAAAATACGAAAGAATAGCGATGAAAGTGGCCCGAAAACAACAAAAAAAAACAAAAATTAAATTGCTACTAAAACATTTTTGGATTTTTTTAAGTTATCTTTTACTCTGTACGTAACCAAAAGATACGAATATATACGAAGAAAATGTCTGACCGGATAGTATAAATTGATGATGTCTGACACGATTCGTGTAGGAACTGAACGGAACGAATAATATAAATCGACCTTTACTCGTACTATGCATGCGTATTATGTTGAAAAAAATTGTTTATAAATAGAGTAGGCTTTTTCTACATATGTATATGCTCATGGATTTTGTTTTATTTATTTTTCGTATTTTGTACACCGCCAAATATTTTTGTTTTCGCAATTGTTCGTACGATCCCTCTCTTACAGTACTTTTATGTGTATAAATCAAATGCGTGTACCATAAAAAACAAAATCCGGAAGTCATTCTGCAAAATCTTCAGTCTGTAGGACTAAGTTATTGAAAATTATAAAAGTTTAATGTTCTCGACGTTTTGAAGGTTCATGATTCCAAAAACAAGAAAAAAATTCTATTCGTTCGGACGTCTGGATGCCTATGCCGACGATATCTCAAGCAAGGCGTGTGCGATTACATTTTTTTGCGAACGTTCTATATTTAATTCGGAGAATTGAGAAGTTTCTGGGAGATGTATCTTAAGGGGTCAAGCACATGCCGTAAGAAATCACCTCAAAACCACGTATCATTTTTGGGTAGTGCCAACCTTAAAAAACAAAATCTGAAGGTTCATAACAACATTTCAATTGATGTTTGAGAGTAAATTATACAAATTTGAGAGTAAATATTTTTGTAAACAATGGAAAAAACGAATTTTGTCTTTTGATGAAAGAGCAATATTTGAAAGGCAAAACGGCTAAAACACGAAAGTTGCTGACCAAATGGCACAGTACTTAAGGCTTTAGCGTTTGAAACGGGAGGTACCGTGTTCGAACCCCGATAGGGACAAAGGGAATGTTCATCATCAGATTACGATCTGTGATGAAAAGGAACACCAACTACTATGGCCCTATGACGGAGTGCAGATCTCATGCGCTGATCCATGCAATTTACAGATAGTTCTAAAAATCGCACCTATAGCCGTACGTCCTCAAGTTGGCTGTCAACGGTGAAAAAGTAAGGACGGGAAAAGCAAACCGCTATAGAGTTGGGAGAGCCTCGGCCCCGAATAATAAAAAAGGATAGTAAAAAAAAGAAGGTAAACCTTGATAAGTATTATGTCACATCTGGTTTATCGAATACAAAAGTCAAACGGTGAATACAAGAGTTTAATTTTGGTTGTACAAACACAAATTACGAACATCGTTCAAAAAGGCAGCCTGAAGTACGTCAGAAATGATAAATAGAGTTCTACGTTTGGTATCTAATAACCTTAAATTGAAAATGGGTGAGATTGCGAAGATGGTTAACATCTCAACTGAACGGATGTACAACATTTTACATCATTGTTCAAACATGCTACAGTTATATGCGCGAAGGCGTCTGTGCGTGCTCATCGAAATTAAAAGAAGTGATGTTTCTCAACACAATTTGGACATTTATAAACTTAATTGGAAGGGATTTTGCACCGTTCTGTTCCAGGGAACAATTAAAAGAACGGGCGGAAGCTGGTGTAAGCGCCCGAAAACGCAACAGTCGGCTGGTAAGGATATGGTGACTGGTTTTTGAGATGGACATGGTATAATGTCCATCTCAAAAACCAGTCACCATATGTTGACTATTTGAAATGTAGAAAAACAATCACTGCACAATATTTCAATGAATAATTTGATCGAATCGATGCTGCAAGAAAGGTTAAGCCTCATTTAGAGAATAAAAAACCTTATTTTATCAAGAAATAGCACCGGCTCACAAAAAAATTAACCAATGACCAAATTTGACTATCAATTACTTCTCCATCCATCCCCCTATATTTTAAAAATTTGGTAAGCTGCGATTATTAAATGTTCCTCAGCTTGAAAAGGTGGCTGGATGGCTGAAGATTTTACTCAAATGAAGATGCTATCGCCGAAACAAATGCCTTTTTTTGAGAAACTAAGCCCCGAATATTATGAAAAGGCATCGACCTATTTCAATCTCGTTAGAATAAGTGTATCGAGTTGGAGAGAAACTATGTTGGAAAATAAATGAGAGTTTTCGCAAAAAGATACTGTTTTATTACTCAGGTCTGGGACTTTTGAAACGGACCGGTGCTTGTAATATATCGTTGAGAAGATTTTGAAGAATACCGTAAATTTTGCTGAAGCATCTTAGTTATAATCGTGTGGTATATCCATTGAAAGTTTTTGGAAAAAGCAACAATTTTGTTATAAACGCTTTAGTTCACAAATTCACTGTTTTGGCGTTGGTCGCTAATTATTAATTTGTTATAGAAAATGTAGCTGTTACATAGCATTGACCAGTTTTGAAGAATGTCACAAATTTAGCTGATGCAACATAGTACACCAAACCACCGTTATGACGCTGGAAGCTATTGCATTTTTATTTATTTTCATAAAGTCATTGGGAATATCATTTGAAAGGTCTTTGTTTGGTAAAGCAACAATTTTATGATCAGCACTGTAAATCACAAACCCACCATTTTATTTATTTATTGTATTAAAGAAATCTATCTATCAACACAAATTTTTGATTTAACATTTAAAAATAATTCTTCGGGATTTTTTTGAATTGTTCTTTGAAAAATGTCAAGGATATCGATGATGTTGAATGATTTTTACAACATATTAATGGGGTTGAATCAATGTGACCAAGCAAAACGTCTTGGCATTCGCTTTCGCAATACGATTTTCAGTACGCCTATTGAAACTGGCGTTTTCGACAAAAGTAACACCTAAATTCATAATCTTATTAACTCTTTGTAATACTTCGCTGTTGACTTTGTATGATGTAATGGACTTCTTTTATGATGAAAATACTAGATTTTCCATTTCATAATATTTACGTATAGTGAGTTTCGATCTCACCACTCACTTTATCTATCTATGTCATCTTGAAATTTCTCTGTGTCGATCATTCCATTAGCCGTACGATAATTGTTTATGTAATAAGTAAGTATGAGCGCGCTTGAATTTTTGAATATCTCTAATTTTCGTTATTCGATCTATGAAAACAATAAATATTTAGGCCCCACTGTGAGATCCTTAGGGAACACTAAACGTAAATTTAATAACGTTTAAATTTTCATTCCCCGTTATTACAAATTGTAGCCGTGAGGTAGCAGGTATCATGTAATTCTGACGGTGTTTTCTATCTCGTTAATTATTTTCCTGGTAAATTCAACCACATTAGTCGACGTGGATCAGCCACGGATGTTTAGTGATATACGGCTGGTTTATTGATGTATGACGTGCAATTGTGGATCTAAAGTTATTGCATTATACTAATTCAAGCAATATTGGAATTGATGATGTAGTTCTTATTCCCCTATAGCAAGTAATGTTGAATAGGGATCATATTGGAGTTGTAAAAATGTTAGAGTATTCCTTCAGAATAAATAAGGGTATACTGTCAAAACCACAACTGTATCCAAACCACCTTAAAGCCGATAAAATGTTATGCTGTAAAATAGCAGGAGCCGTTATTGATATGTTGTTATGACTGAGTTGGTCGTAGAATCCTCTAGTAAAGCTTGGTTTATAGACTGATTGAAAAAACGACGCGAACATGGTAGCTACATACATCTTTGGCCTGTACGGTGCTAGGATAGTTGTAGGTCATATTAGCAGGGTATTCTTCAATTTCGCGTTTATTCCTAAAGTATTTCCTAAAGGGGCTTAGATTTTCTTTGATTTTTTTTAATTTGATCGAAACACGACCTGTATTTTGATTTGAAATAAATTTTAAATTCTTTACTATGTTGTAAAAACATAGTGTTGTCCGCTAACGGTACGGGACGTACTGAATTCGAATCCCGATAGAAGAGGATGCAAATGGGATTTGTCATCATCAGATTACGTTCTGTGTTGAAAATAAATACAAGTAAATCCCAGAATTCAAGGACCGATCCAGCTTCCATGCCACTACTATATAGGCAGGCATGCATATATGCAATGTGCAGACGGTTCTACGTAAATCGGACCTCAAGCCGTATGCCCTCGATTTAGCAGACAACTGCGTATGACGTGAAGAGAGAACTGCGAAAGAGCTGGGAGTGCTTCGACCCCAGAACAGAATGCAAAAAATAAAATAAAAACTATTTACCTGTGGTCTTATTAGTTAGATTACCATCACTCATAATGGTTTCTAATTTCATTTAAGCCAAAACAGTTTGGACAAATTTTCTAGCAATTGATCGTCAGAATGTAGTCGAAATTTGAACAAACGAGTTGAGTACTCTTTTCCCTTAACTCATGTTCTCATGTACCAATCCCAACACTGAGTAGTACACAAAAGAATATTCAACCCACTTATTATAAATTCAAAAAATTTTAAATCCAAAAATTTTTAAAATCTAATTTTTCCTTTGAATGGAAACTATTAATAGAATTATCATTATTGTTAAATTTCAATAGAAAGTTCGTATTCCTTTGTTTTACAAATAATACATACACATAATCTACAAATATATAATTTTAATTCATAATGAAAAAGTTTAAAGCTTTCCCCACATCATTAAGTTAAATAAATACAAAGACGGTGGGTACCTTCGTACATTTTCGTAAAAACATACATGTACTCGTATACTAGTAGTTCGAGCTTAATATCTGATTGTTAAATTAAACAAAATTAAATCAAAACTCAAAAATAACTACTAACCTAAAAAGCTTTATTATTATTACTACATTTTAAGTTATTTCAATATTTATGAAACATTACAATTAGATTAGCTTTCCACAGTTTAAAACGCTTCTATTGAATTTTTAACAAAAGAAATTTTTGTAAAATATATATTTTACCAACAAAGGTTTATTTATTTATTGATTTTGTTTTAAAACTAGAACGAAACTTCTTTTGTTTTCTTTATATGTTAATAAGCTTTTAACTGTCGGGTTGTTGGGTATACGAGTATATAGTGGCTTTCGTATTTTTATGGTAATGTAAACATAAATAGAAAAACTATAGAAGGGCAAATTTAACAATAAAATTTCATTGAAAAATATAAATTAAAGTTGTATTGTTGTGTCTGCATATTAATATACCGACATTTTAAAGGAAAATCAAATTTATGGGTGAAAGAAACATCGGAATAAATAATAAAATTAATCTTTTAATTTTTTCTCTTATTGTTTCAATTCAACTGTCACACCATGAAAAAGGAATGTTCTGTAGATCTCTCTTTCAAACAATTTAAATGTTTAAGAATTAAACTTCTTATAGATTCCCTGTAGTGCTGGATCTATAGTAAATCAATATCGATGGTTCGTCACGTAGATGACAGTTATGTCTTAAGATTGTAAACGTATCTTTTGAAGAACCGTTTAGAAAAACAAGAATGGTAAAATAAAGGTACAGTTTATCAATTATGTCGCACGGACAAATTTTTCTTGATCTCCCTCCCCAGTTGATCCATTTTGCCAATTGCAGAAATATATTAAATCAATGGTTTGTGTCTTGGGCCAGATAAGGCGACATATCTATATACCTGAAACTAGATACAAATTAGCATTTATTTTTTTAATTAACGTACTGTAAAGTTTAAAAATTTACGGTTATTTTACTTTCTTTTTTGCGTTGGAAATTTTAGTCATGAAAAATTTTGACATCGAGATTTTTGCAGATTGACAATTCGCTATATCGCCGAAGTCAAAAAAGTGGTTTTTAAAAATCTCTGTGGTTCCGTGCAGACCAAGTGACAGCTTCCAATCGTGTGGTATCGGTGTTTTTTCAATTGTTTTGAAAAGTATATCTTTTACGAGAAAAACGACTATTTAGTGCAAGATTCTAAATTAAATTTTCAACAATATCGGTTCAAATCAATTTTCCAATATTTAAGCGGAAATGACGAATTTTTACAAAATCCTGTATTTTTTTTGTATGGTAACCATGGATAATTTTGACCTCGTGCGTGTGGGCTCTACAGCCCAGATGGATCGACTGATCGATTGAAACTTCAAACTTAAGTTTTTTCCACAAATATGGAGATCCCACTAATTTTTGGCCAAAAATGGTTCAGCGGAAGTAGATGGACAAATTCAAATTTTGAAAAGTATATAGCATTTACAAAACACGATCAAATAAAAAAATTGTGGATAGCTTTAAACAAAATTTGTTCAGATTATTTTTTTTATTTTTGACCGGAAATGACAATTTTACCGGATTGACTATTCGGAATCAAACTTCATACTAAAGCTTTTTCCATAAATCGGGAGATCCAACCGAAATGTGGTGGACATCTGTGCACCGGAAGTGGCAGCTTCCGTATGAGCTTTTTACGTTTTTAGCAGTGAAGATTTAATTTTCACCTGTTGAATTTCTGAACGAAATAATGCAGGAATAATGTTTTTTATTATCCCTTTGAGGTCAGCTACCAGTTTTAGCCAAATAAAAATATTTATTATATTTAATTTAATTCATTAGGCCAAAAAAAAATAAAAAAAATCATACTGTGGAGTAATGGAGAGGTGGTTAGTAGCAGTGGAAACTAGGGACTTGGCGAAATTTAAATTTATTTTAAAAGTTTACTCCGTACGGTAAGCAGCAAAGCATTTTGTTATATCATTCATATAGTTGTTCGGAGTCTCAACCTTTTTTCGAACTCGCTTACCCAACAAGTTATGTTGGTTTGCACCGATTAATCCTGTATCTACTAAAAGTCGAAATTCCTTTCTTGAGGTAGGCAGAGGCATAGTATGTGGGCATTTATAACAAACGTATCCACAAAATAAAAGAAAATTCGATGCACTCATGGGATTTTCGGTCTATTTCGTATAATAGTTTTAGCATATCGAATTTATCCACGTGTCCCCTATATTCCGATTATAATCCTTGACCATACTCGGGCACGATATGTTTTCTAGGGTACCAAATGTGTTCGCCTTCCTACAGATTGCATTTCGGTAGGGTTGTGTAAATTTCCTAGAAACAAAACGAGTTTTCTATTAATCCAGTTTACGTGTACTAATTCACTTAATGATAACCGCCAATCATAAACCCTTAATGGAGTGTTTTGTCTCTGATCAATTCTGGCATTCCTTTTCTGTGTTTACGTCCTATCCCAAAAGCATATATTTCATTATCCAAATAGTATTTTTGAAGTGGCACAGAATTGAAATGTAGTCGAAATAAACATTGTGATTTTTCCCGACAATACATTTTGTAAGATCGGTAATTACTATTATCTTCAATTTTTTTTCTCATGTACTGTTTATTTTGCCGGTGTATATTTCAAATTTACATATATAGGCTGCGGGTCAATAGTCGGGTAAAAGTCAATTTTAAGTAATTTTTTCGGTAAATTCAGTTATTTTTCAAAAACTCTATGGTAAACTGATCAAAAAATCTGTTCTAAATCCATTTTTACCATAGTAAACGATTTACCCGATTATTGGTCCGCAGTCATAGCCAGGTGAATCTGCTCGTATCGAAACCTTATATCCTCGCTTTATCCTTATATCCTCTCATTGGCATATATTGACGAATGTTTCTTCTACCTTGAAACGATGATAAAAACGTTTTGCTGAATTTGTAGGGCATGGGCCAAAGTTTGTACAACTTATCGAAATCTTTCGAGTGTCTTTTAGGCTGCCTTTCGTTATCATTCAAATGTAAAAAACTTAAGAGCTATTCCAATCGATTTCTCGTTATAACGGGACATATATAAGAGTCTCTGATCTTAATCGTCGACGAACAATAATCTCTATAGCTTGGTAATTTGTTGATCCCCATTAGAAGCTTTACAGACATCAGGAACACTTTTATTTCATCAACCGTAGTTTTGGAACAAAGGCATGTGTATTTACTCCTCTTTCCTTTTTAACATCATGCAAATTAGTTTGAAACACAATAACGTGGATTGGAAATTAATGTAGGAAAACATCTACAGGATATTCGGCTGTGCCTGGTATATTTAGTCCGGATGGCTCAGTGGATAAAGTCATCGGTCCAAACTCCAAACCCCTTCAATGTTATTATGATTTGCAGTACCTGCTATTAGATTAGTTAAAAATGTTTCATCATCGCTGTCCGAAACACTCCCTGAATCATTTTATCTTACATTTTCGAAAATTACACCTTCAGTAACGTCATCGGCAAATATTATAGCCATTTCTTCTATAATAAATACTTCACTCTGATTTCATCTAGGAAAGATGTTTCCGATTCGTTTTCAGAAGGAATCTCGTCCAAAATAGAATTGTGGTTAATACCGAGAACCACATAAATTAATCACGTGTAAAATATACCTCTAATGATAAATAACTACACTATGAATATTATAAAATATGAATAATATAATGCAATAATTTTCGAATAAATGTTAAACATGTGTAAATCATATTGCTGGAGATATACTCGACATTACTCAGAAACTTCAAAATGTCAAAAACGCGCCTACTACGCTTACTACCCAAGATAAGCTCTGTATATGAATTCACGGTTTTGACATTTCTTTAACTTTTGACTTTGTTTTTATTTTTTGTATTTCTTTCATTTTTTGTGAAATAATAAAAATTTAAAAGATAAAAATTTTTAATTTGAAGAAAAACGCACAGTTTACCTTTTCAAAATGTCAAAATAGTAGCAAACATAAATCAAAAATCGGTTAATTATTTCATAAAATTTCTGTAAGATGTCAGTTAAGTACTAAACAACAACAACAAGTTAAAGTTAAATCAACTGTTTTTGTAACACGTCTGAGTCGCGTCAAGTACATCTCCAGGGTAATACTTTGCGCTTTGCGTTTTCTCAGAGAGAAATGAGAAACTGGTTTGGCAGACTAACCAGTAGACTTGAACTGGTTATAAAGGGTGGTTAAATTTTAAGGGCCGATATTGATTTTGAATAAAACACAAATTATTTAGGAAATTATTGTCAGTTCTTTTTATTATGATAATATGGTATGGTTCAATTATGAATGGAACAAAATATCGGCCAAATGGCCGCCGCGACCCCGGCGGCACACCTCCACCCGATGGTCCAAATTTTCAATGACGCTTAGGCATAATTGAGGTTCTATGCCGTTAATGTGCCGAATTATCTCATCCCTTAGCTCTTGAATTGTTGCTGACTTATCGACGTACACCTTTTCTTTCAATTAACTCCAAAGAAAGAAGTCCAACGGTGTCAAATCACATGATCTTGGCGGCCAATTGACATCGCCACCACGTGAGATAACACGGCCATTGAATGTGTCGCGCAAAAGTGCCATTGTGTCGTTAGCTGTGTGGCAAGTGGCACCGTCCTGTTGAAACCACATATCGTCCACATCCATATCTTCCAATTCGGGCCATAAAAAGTTCGTTATCATCTCACGATAGCGAACACCATTCACAGTAACTGGCTGACCGGCCTCATTTTGGAAAAAAATACGGCCCGATGATGCCGCCAGCCCATAAACCGCACCAAACGGTCACTCTTTGTGGGTGCATTGGTTCTTGAGTCAATTGCACCTTATAAGCGTGTAAATGCAAGGCTTTATGCATAATGTTCATCAACGACGAGCGTGAGAGGTACAGTTGTTGGGCACGACGACGAGTTGAGGTGGACGGTTCTTCAGCCACACTATCGCGAACATCAGCAATATTTTCTGCTGTACGAGCTGTACGAGCATGCACTGGTGTTTTAAAATCTCCTACAGACCCGGTTTGCTCAAATTTTTGCACGATTTTTCCGATTGTACGCACACTTGGACGATTAAATTGACCGGAAAAATCACGAAGTGCACGATATGCATTTTGATTTGAACGCCCAATTTTCATAATATGCCTGAATAACTTTAACGCGATGCTCGATTGTGTATCTTTCCATGGTTCAAATTGAGTTAGTCTGAAATTGAGAAATGTCAAATTAAATGCAGAAAAAAACTTGACGTTTAGGTGTGGTTCACATTCAACGTCGGCCCTTAAAATTTAACCACCCTTTACAAGACAATTTTTATCAAAAATGACGATTTATGGAAAAAAACTTGTTCAACAAAAATTCGGCTCCTGTACGAGGCTTCTACGGATTGATTGATCGAGATGAAACGTCATGCTTAAGCTTTTTCCATAAATTTGGAGATCCCAGTGAATTTTAGCCGACATCGATTCACCGGAAGTGTCGTCTTCCGTAGGAGCTTTCGAAATTTTGTGAAATTCTGTATACCGAAACATGATGTTGCGAAGACAGAAAACTTAAAGGTTAAAGTTTCAATCAGCAAGGGTTGACCTTGTTGTTTTTCTTTTAAACAGGAAAATGTTTTTTCATTATATGTACAAGACAGTTTTACCAACGGCATGTAAGTTACAAATGAAGTGTAGTATTTTTGAAATCGACTTACTTCTTCTTACTAGCAGAAAAATGAAAATGAAACCCGATTTTTAATTACCATTGAGGGCGATTAATATAGTCCAGCTCACACAAATGTATCAGGAAGGCGTTATTATAAAATTCTAATTATTATCGGCTCGAATATTTAACATTTTGAATTTTAATTTGCATGATTTTGAAAAATTATTGTTATTCCATGATCAAGCTTAACACTTGGATAATTTAAGGCAATTTTTCTTTGTAATTTTATTATAATTATCTAATTTATTGATTGAACAAAAAATATTGATGGCAAATATTTCAATACTTCATTTCTCATCTCAAAGACTCATTCAATTATATTTTAACGAATCAAAAGTATATTTATAAAGTACACAATACGTATGTACAGTACATATATTGGTATGAGATCAAATCGAAAATAAGAAAGAAAGCGCAGATCGTTTCATGTTCCCTAAAGACAATATTATTATCAAGAAAAGTTCAAATAAATGAAAATGGAAAATCTAATGACGAAGAAGGAAAAGCGCACAAAAAAGACAAAACTTAATCAATCGGAAAATTAATTGGTTTTTACAAGACATATTGCGGCTATATATCAAATTGAGTTAATAATTTTCCATTTAAAAATTAAACTTTCTACGTTCTGGAAATTCGTATAAAAACTTTATTTATTTTAAATTACCTAATTAATAATAAATTTGATTAGCAAATACAATAAAAATATTCCTTGTTGTGTACCTAATTTCCATATTTAATGTCGTATTTGTATAACCCGAGGCTTGTGCTAATTTGCAACATTATGTCCGATAAATCAAAATAACCTCGCCTGTTGTAACATTTGAACATAATTCGTAGTAAGCACACGACATTATAATCAAATTATTTTAAAATCAGCATCTAGAAGAATGAAACAGAAAAACATCAAGATTTATTTTTTTTATGTTCATTCAAACAATCAGAAAAACCTATTAAGGACAGTTGTGATAAATTGGCAGTAATAAAGCAAAAATTATCATTGAGACCATATGTTATCATTGTAAAACATATAAAACGGATTTATGACATAGTTTTGAGCACAAAACAAGAAGCAAAAATTTTTTACTGTGCAATCGATACGTTTTATATTTATAAACATAAAACACCCACCATGATAAATTGCCACCCCTCAAAAACCAAATTAGTAATATTTGTCGGGTCTTGGGGTTTATTATAGCTTTTTGTTGTGTGCTAACGATGAGTTCACCACCCACACACATTTCACCACATAAAAATGTTATGAAGACAACGAATTGGATTTGTTGTTGCTGTTCGTTTTGTCTTTGTAAATTTGGAAACATTATCACAAAAATAAATGAAAATGGAAACAATCTTTTGCCAAGAACTTGAATGCCAAAAACCTTAAAATAAAATTGGAAAATGATGATAGTTTGGCGTGTCAAACTATAATAAAATTATGGAATATCTAGATCAAAAACAGAAGAAAACCGAAGCATGTACACAGCTCTTAGTTGTTTCTATAATAATTCTAGTTTTTCATTTTTTATTTGTGTTCTGTACAACTGCAATGTACAGTTCACTACATTCGTTGTAATCATCTTGTTTATAAATTGTCTAACGGTCTAACCGGTAGTAGCAGTTTTATATTTTGGTTCATATATCTTGTTGTGAAATATTTTGACATTTTTTAGTCTTAAGCAATATTGGTACACATTGACATTTTAATAAAAATCAATTTACTATAAACTCAAGAACAATTTTAAGTATTTTGTGATACAAATTAAAAAAATAAAAATTGCACATCGGTACTACAAAGAGCAGATCAAAATTGGGTTTCGTGAAACATAGCTCGAAGACCCTGCTGCTTTCTATTTAGATGTAGTACGTTAATTCGATATATTTAAAAAAAATTATACCAAAACGCATGATTGGTTATATACCCCCGATTCTGTGTAGTAGGTTTGCGTAAGAGTTAACCTCAACCAACAAACTCGTTACAAAGTGATGGAAATCCTTACATCTCACCGGTATAGTGGCGCCAAAATTTCAACTCGTTAGTCAAAACGTTTATTCTTTTATATCCCGCACGTTTTTGGGGGAATTGATTTTATTATCACCCACCATTGGGTAAATTGATTTACAAAGTTTTCTTATGTATTTAGTAATTCATGAATAAAATGATATTAACGGAGGTAGGCGGCGAGTAAGGGGGGGGGGGGGCAAACCAGTATTCGTTGTGATTCCTTGAAATTCGACGATCCATTTCATGACTGGGGGACTTTTGAACATGCATATCGATGCCGCACAGTGTAACTAAATAGGTGGGGACAATTTCTCTAACGAATGTGGTGTGATAGCGGAAACCCTCACATCCCACGGTTACATGGTATCAGTATATGAGGTGGATCTCAATTGAAATCGATTGAAGGTAATATTATCGGAAATTCCAAATATTCGCATGAAGAATTCTGCTACCACTGGTGGTATTCCAAGGTAATACACGTATGCATTTAGCGAGGTACGAAATTTCGGCCATAAAGGCATCTTCTTGGACCAAACTTACAAGAGTGTTGGTTGCGCACGGATATTCCTCTATTGACGAAATCCTTGATTTTGGTTCTCCTCAACAAAACTTCTCAATGTTGTTGATAAAATAATAAAAGATCTTCAATTCGTAAGTAAAATTTGGAATATTTCTGTGATAACTCTTCTAGAAACGGATTCCACAGTATTTTGTTTTAGTTTATGTGATTAGGCAATCCGATTTTCATCATTTTCGAAATTACTGTGAATCATAACCTATTATCTGCGTTGCCATGAAGTTTTGTTGGTAATGTAATATCCATCTAAGTCTTTTCCTTAGTTGCTACGTAACGTCAATCATTTCTCGAGTACCGTTGCTGAATTTACTGAACAGAAATTTTCACTGTTTGTCAAGCTTGCAATGATTTGATGACTGCCTGCATTAATCTGGTCAATAAAACAGCGCCACATAGAACTAGCTGGGGATATGAACATGTTTAATCGGAGATACTCTCGTTTTGATGCAAATAATGTTTACATGAAACACTCAAACAGCCTAACTAAGGCCACAAAACATCAGTTTGGCTTTGTTGGGAATAATCTGGTCCAATTGTGTAAATACACTAACACATTTATTACCCCATACAGCTATATATTTTGTTCATCGGGTAAGGAAATTATGCTAGATGATCAGACTTACAACTTGTATCTAATAAATGGTGATCGGACCTACGATACAGTTTTTATTGATAGTACATGATGGTGCATGCTGGATATACAGGTCTTGCGGTTATCAAAAGTAAATGTTATAAAATTTATCTTCTGTGTGATGAAAACCAAATACCATATATTGACAGACTACATAATGTCAATATGAAATTTTCCGACTGAATACTTAATCGTGACGTGTAGATGCCCAGCTGATGTTACTTCTGCCCTTAAAACATACTACCATAACATCAGTAGTATGAATACAGTAGAAACTTCAAGCAAATTTATAAATCTGCCACTAATATTATCGTCGTTACCTGTGTTAGATACCGCATTTTATCTAACTTTTACCAAAGCTGATAAACAATTAATCTCCCAGCTTAAGATACCAGAAACCAGTAAAATCATGAGGATCCATGAAGCACAAGGTTTAACCTCACCTAATGTGATGTGTACCGCACGCTATAGTTTCAATTTCAAGAGACACACATTTAGATATTTTAAGGCACATTTAGATATTCTTCACCAGTGGCTAATGATAGATGACACATATGTGCATTAAACTACAAAATGCTCACCCTCAGTGATTTGATGATAGACTAGTTAACTTAGGAAATCGGAAGTCGAAAGCGTATGCCAAAATGTTGAAAAGCGGGTTAGAGGTAGACAAAACTATGTTTCTACAACATAGTAACGAATTTGAAATTTATTTGAAATCAAAACACAGGTCGTATCTAAATCCAAAACAATTTTGGAAATACTTTAGAAATAAACGCAAAATTGAAGGATACCCTGTTAATATGACCTACAACAATACCTTCTCGCCAGGATAACGCCAAATATATAGCTGACATGTTCGAATCGTTTTTTCAATCAGTCTATACACCGAGCGTTGCTATTGGATTGTACGAACAACCCGCAGCAATAAAAACGCATCAATAACTCCTGTTATTTTTGGGGACAACATGGACAACATGGAGATGATTGTGGTCTTGACAATATACCCTCTTCTATTCTGAAGGAGTACGCTGCAATTTTAGCAATTCCATTATGTTACATATTTAACTAGTCTTTAAGATCGGCGTTTTTCCCGAAAAATGGAAAATTATACCAATTTTTAAATCGGGTAAACGAGATGATATCACGCATGCTACAGTAGAATATCAACCTCATCATCAATTCCTAAGTTGTTTATGCAACAACTTTAAATCCACAATTGCACGTCATATCTTAATAAAGCGGCACCGATTTATGCCTGGCCGATCCACATCTGATCTGGTTGAATTCACCAGCAAAATAATTAACAAGCGTACACGGATTTCAGAAAAACATTTAATATTCATTAAAGCGTGACGTGAAAATTTGTCGAACTGTTAATGGAATGCTAAATACGAAGAAACTTCCAGAAGACATCGATAGATTAAATGAGTGGTGTGATCGAAACTCGCTTGACCTAAATTTAAAAAAATGCAAAATCTTGTTTTTCCATCGTAAGAGAAATCCACTAATTACTTCCTACAAAGTCAACAACGAAGTATTGCAAAGAGTTAATGAGATCATAGATCTAGGTGTTACATTTGTCCAGAATGCCAGTTTCAATAGGCATATTGAAAATTGTATTGCGAAAGCGAATGCCATGTTTGGATTTTTTTAAAAATGGACAGGTGAATTTAAAGATATTCAAACCTTATGTTCATTCTATTTCGCTTACGTTCGATCACAACTGGAATACGCTGTATCGGTCTAGAATCATACTATGCTGTCCACATTTAAAGAATTGAAAGCTCAACTTTTGGGTTAAACTCTAGAATAATGGGGGCGGAATATGAAAACTCAAATTTATATGAAAATCTGTGCAGTTGATGTTTCAACAAAACGATATTTAAGAGTACAACATTGTCTAAGTTCCTGCAATTTTTTTGTAATGTTTAGAAGCCACAGTCACTGGAAAAAGACTTACCAAAATACTGCAAGATGAATGCCAATCGAGTGGTTCGAAGATTTTGGATGCATCGAATAATATCCTTCGCTTGGTATTGGTTGTTTCTGTATTAAAGAGCAGTTTGGGCTGAAACGAATAAATTTTTCAACAAAAAATATTAACAAATTAAAAAGTAAATAAATATATTAGTAGTGTGTAAGTAGAAACATAGCTTTTTTTTGGGCAAAATCAACTTTATTGAAAATATAATTGCTATAAAGATTAATTATCAAGAACATGCAGAAACAAGCAAAATAGTCATCGAGCCATTATTACACATCTTAAATTTTCGTGAACCTCTGGTTTTTCAGATATGAAGACATCGATCCGAATAAGTGGTAAGCAGAGGGAGCCAAGTCTGGAGAATATGCCGCATGCTGTAAAACTTCGCAGCCTAAGGAGAAAACGAGTTCCTGGGTTGATTTGGCTGTACGTGGACTAGTATTGTCCTGCAGCAATATCACCTTCCGTCTTCCTTGGCCCGTAAATGGTATTTTTTCTTCCAGCGCATCACTTTGTTTGATCAATTACACCTGGTAACGTTCAGCTGTAACAGTTTGACCAGGTTCCAGAAACGCATAGTAACTTACTCCTTTCCAATCACACCAGACACACGCTAACACTTTCTTGACATGAATATTCATTTTTGCATCTGATGTTAATGGTTGGCCTGGATCAACTCATGGTTTTCTGCGGTTAGGATTTTCGTACAAAATCCACTTTCATCACCCGTAATGATTTTGTACATAAAATTCTTCCTTTTGTACCGAGAAAGCAAATTCATGCAGATGTCAACTCTTCGGTTTTTGTTTTCTTCGGTCAGTTTATGAGAAACTGATGTTCCTTCCTTCTGTATTTTTCCCATTGCATGCAATCCAAATGATATTGCTTGGTGAGTAACTACTAACTATTCTGCAAGCTCTTTTTGAGTTTCACAAGGATTTTCAGCCAGTAAAACTTTAAGTTGTTCGTCTTCTGTTTATCGTTATTGTTTTACTGCGCCTGGACGTGGATCGTCTTCAAGACTAAATTTGCCATCACGAAATCTTGCAAACCACTTATTTTACTGTTGAATTATTCATTCCATAGCTTCAGCTGCGACATCCATCTCTTAAAACTGATGCACATGGAACTGACTGAAACTTATGACACAAAAACGGCAATGGCTAAGCTACATGTATCAAAATGGCGAGCGATTTGGATGCGTTCAGCTATATTTTAATGCAACCAACTTCAGCGCCGAGTTTCTACTTGCACACCTAATATATATAAGCTTGTGTGTATTAATGTTTTTTACAGAATAATATTAAAATTAACTTCATTTAAAATTTATCAAAATATAATTCAAACATTTACAGACAAAATGTAAAATGCAACAATTTATTTATCATCTGTCAAATGCTCCCAACGTCGTGAGACTGGGAGAAAACGTCGTGGTGTATTTTTCTCAACCTTTAGTGAACATTTAGGCGCATTTATAAACGCTTTAGCGCAGGTTTGAATGTGTTTGAATAATAGAAAATAGCAGACCATAATATTAAAAATATAGATTATACAATGCAAGAATACAAGGTCCAGTACATTTCCATAATCATTCCTAACATCGACGTATTATTCAGACCAGCAAGTTATGTTTATCGCAGTTAAAAACCATCAATACGAAGCTAATCCACATTAGGTAAGTTAAAGTCACCGAGTATAATTAAGTGATTCTCAGGCTCTAAGGTTGATACAATGCCGGACTTTGCAATCTCCACAAATTTATCATATAGAACCACTTGAATTGTTTGGGATATTCGTGACATAAACAATTAACGAAAAAGGGTTGAGATATAACCGTATTGCAATAATGTCGAAATCGCCTTCATTCATTGACAATGGTGCCGATTGAAAATTTATCAGTGACTGCGATTACTACTCCACTACGATAGACAATGTATGACGATGGGAAATATCCTTGCGTAAAAAAATTGCGCGTTAATCATGTCTCCGTGATACAAATGACGTCGTCATCCTCCGTCGACAAATATAAATACTTTGGTTTGGAGCGTAAACCACTCGCATTGTGATACTACAAATTTAATGATGTTGACCAACAAATTAGAGATCAGCCACATCTCGGTGTTATTTTTTTTTTTTCTTGGTAAAGAGCCTCTCACTGAGATCAATTTTAAACAATATGAAGGACGGAGCGCTATCGATGGTAGAAGCATACAGTCACTTCATCAGGGGAGCTGATGTCTCGCATAATAGCGGCTCTGATTGTTGCTTTAGTTTTCCCGGTACCCCACTATGATATAATGTCGCTCATTTGCTGCAACAGTGACACAACTCAAAGTTCACTCATTTGTGATATATTCGAATCAAACGATTCCCAATAATTCATATTTTTATTATTTTGCATCAAAAACGTACTCTCTTATGTGGTTATTTTTTAGCAAATTAGGTAAAATTCCGTATAAAAATTTCTTAATTCGCGAAAGCAATTAACATTTTAAGAAATATTAATGAATTATAAAAATTGAAATCCGACTGAGGATGTAGGAAAATAAAAAATTTATTTTACTAATCAGAATGTATTTTTATTTACTTTTGAAAACACCATTTTTACAAACAATTTTGAGCGATATTTTCAAACCGCTCTACTGAAAAATTCAACATTTTGGATTGTGTCGCATCTTTGCGGCAAATCAGCGATATGCACATACATTGATAGGTGTTATCTTTGTTTATTATTAAGTGTTTTTAACGTTTTTTTAATTGGTTTATGATTTATTTAATTAAATTAATTTTCTCTCTAATTATTAATAATGCACGGTGAAAATTTGTACTTAATTTTCAATTTCAAATAATATAAATAAAACATATTTTTTGTAGACTGGTTTAAAGGGGGAGACTTCATATGGGTTACGGCATGGCAAAGGGAAAATGTTTTTTTTTTATTTTTCTGTTTCTTTTTCGTTTGTAACGACCAGTAAATCTTTGATTGTGATATGCCTCGGCTTTTCAATATTGACTATTTTTTAGATTGCTTACTGCTGGCACTATTTGCTATGAAAAAATTTATCTGGCTCAACAATATTTCTCGAAACAGGGCCGCAATTGCATGGGAACGTTAAACACGAATATCGATTGATTTGAGTTCTAAATACTATTCAACGATTTACTCATGTACCAATTATGTAAGAAGCCTTCTGTGTGGTTCTATCTTCTGTTCGTGCCATCACCTCACGCAAACCTTGATCTTTTTTGATTGCCTGATATGTGCGGAATTGTGTCAGTAATCTGTTTTTAGACAGTATATTGCGGAAGATGCAAACATTAATTTTTGCGTACGAATTGGGCTCAATTTGAATTTTAACTAATTTTAATTTTGGGGAAGCTGAATTTGACTGGGTCATCTCGTAGCGGGTTAAGACCAAATTTAGTTCGGCTATATTGAATGGAGGATAATTCCTTGACCAATTATGTTAAAATTTATTTTGTAGAAAAATCCAGAACTTCATCCGGGATTTAGAATCTCGATTCAGCTCAACATACCAGATTCGAGCATAATTAATTAAGAAATTGCCTAGCACGGCCGAACTCCAGTATTTCTCTAAAATACATTTTTAAATGGCCACCCAATTCCGAATACCTGAAGTTCCATTCAAAATGATTGAAGTTCTACATTTCATCAAAAAGACACGTTAAAACCCCAAAATAACTGACCTTTTTATTAGAATCCTACCTCAGCTCTGCAAACTAAATTGGAAAGTCATCGGTTGGGAAGCGGCCTGGTTCCATTCGTTATAGCCGAATCCCACAAATTTTGTCAAATTCGGATTTGCACACTGAACTTGACCAGCATTTGTTGATAGATGACCTACCAATTATACTTGGTAATAAAACGAATACTCTTTGGTGACCAATATTAATAAAACATTTGAACTTTTGGCGAAATAAGCTAAATTTATTTGAAATCACCAATCCGGTAGCTAATCTGGCATTGAATAACACTCATAGTTTTCCGAGAACATTTGCCTTTCGGATGCCTCACATATTTTGTGCAATTTTTTAAAGATATTTCGTGGTTGCCAATTCAAGGGTTAAATACTAATGAATTTTAGAGTAATTTTCAATATAATTTAAATAACTAAGGATTCAGGAAATTCGATTGTAAGTTGTGGAATTGCAGGAGGACTAAATTAATAAATGTTTATATTATTTAGGAAGTCGGAAAATATTAATTTATAATTAAATCACAGGTAATCTACAGATGCTTGTGAAATAATAGCCGTGTTTTAATATTGGAGCGCTATCCGGCGCCGAAGGGAAATTTATACAGAAACTGTAGCTATTTATTCACTGATGTCACTATACCATAAAAATGAAAAATAAATTCACCATAAAACAAACATTTAACGACCTTAAATATACCAATTAACATTTATTTTGGCATGACGTTATAAAAAAAAAATCATCTTGCTGCGTTTTAAATTTTTATTGTAAGAATAAGTTTCTAATGGTTTAAGGGTTGTCCAAAACAAAGGAAATTTCAAATTTCCCTTTGAAATGGATAGCGCTCCCGCCCGATAAATAGGTAGATCAAGATAGTTTTTGGTCGATTTTTAACTAAAAAGTTGAATGAAAAATCTTAGTTTAGAATTAAATAAATTAATTATATGTAAAAATAGCGCGCTAAATATAAGTTTAGACATAGAAAATTGCGTGTTCCGGATACAGCTATCGGGCGCTAATAAAAAAACACGGCTAACGTTTTGTCATTGTGTTACTAACTATCGACTTTATCTAGGTGTCTGTAGTCGGGCCGATTCAATCCATCAATTTTGTTTTGGAAGCCAGAAATTATTGTATTAATTTAGAATTAAATTTCAGGAAATTTCCAGATGTACATGAAATAAATAATTTTTTTTTTCTCAGGTTGCTGATTTATAGAACCAATTGTTGAAGACCAATACCATCGTTATCCATTAAACCTATTAAGTCTTTTTCCTTACTCTAGTAGATTAGAATTGTGTTGTGCCGTACGGTCGCTAGGTGTCTGAAACCGGGTCGTTCTGTCCCAAAAAAAACCCTTTCCTATCCTTCCTATTGTTATGTGTAAACCGGCTGTAGGAATAGGCCCGGCGTTATCCGGGACACTTGTCCAGCACTTAGTCCTACAGTCCAACCATTCAATAACTACCGCAGATTTACCTGTTTTTAATATTGGACCGTTTTTTGGAAAATGCATGTGCTCATTGCATTTTACAATCAATTTATAAACAACTGTTACCTTCAGCTGAAATCTGAAAACTAATGGAAATGAAATAAAAATTTTCTAAATGAAACTGATAACAAGAGGTTAGGTGGGGCTAAAAATGCAGAGCCTAAAATAAGCCGAAGAAAATCCATTCGTTTGCTCACTTTGACGTGTGCAAGTGTTTCGATCTACTTCATTCTGCTATCAACGTTTGTTGCTGGTACATACTCGTAAAAGAAATTCGAAAGCCGATTCCAAAATCGCCACATTAATAGTACTTAACACGAATGCATCAGTTTGGACGTGAACAGGGTCATCTGAATATGATAAAAGAGTTCGAAATAAATAAGCAAAGTAACTTATAACCTTACTAAATAATAAAATTAATTCGAACACAAATAAAATTTACGACACAATATTGCAAAATGCCCACTAAACATAGAAAAATTACTGTATAAAACGAACAACATTATTATGGTAATTAAGCATTTCAACTGGTGATGCCAGTTTTACTGTTGAAATAGATTTTGTTTCTATAAAATAAAACAAAATTCACTGTAGTGAATTTATATATGAAGAAAAAAAAAGAAAGGAAATAAATTTTTAAATTTGGTTGAATTGTAATTAATGAGAAGTTATTTTAAATAAGGCTTTAAATAACCTTTTTTATCCCTTCGTCTTTGTAGATTTCTAAGCAATCAAAATCTTTTTTAAGTTTCTCTGTAAGGAGTATTAAACGGACACTTCACTAAAAAAGCTCTTCTTTTGCGAGCCCTATAGCGGGATTTTTACGCCAATTGAAGTTTCTATAATCTTCTGCGAGTATCGGATTGATGCCATAGCATATCTTATGCAGGAGTCCTACAGCCAGAATAGCAATCAACGGACCAATCATTCATTGGTACTATCCCGATTTTAGGACTCCTGTTATATTCCTATCCTGTATGAAGGTCCTAAAATATGAAAATGTTTCAAAACATTTTGGCATGTCGAGTTTCTTGTTTTTAGTAGTAGTACAAATTAAATAAAGGTATGCAAAATAAAGGGCAAACAAATATTCTTCAATAGTTGTCAGACAGTTTGCTTTAAAAGGTAAATATTAAAACTAGCATTACAAATCGATTTACTTAGACAAATCTGAGGAAATGTCTCATTATTCCTTTAATGCTTTCGCATTATACACACTCTTACCTTTTATTTGAAATGGGATTTCTATTTTAATGAATTCTTCTAATTATAACAATAATAACAACTTCCATTGTGACAAAAATAATGTTCAAAACAGCAAACAAAAATTTTAACTCATAAACAGAAAATTTGTAAAATCTTATAACTTGGGAAAAGTTTGTTTATGTTGGTATACTGTTATCACATCCAAAATTCCATTAAAAAATGTACTCAGCTCGAAACGAAAATAGCGTCAGCGACAACAACAAATAAAAATAAGTGTATTTACTTTTAAAAACAATTACACGAGGATGTATGTTTGTAACAGTGTATATAAAACAAAATAACAAATAAATACTTAAGCATTTTGTTTATAAAGAAGCTTTTTGTTCAAACTTTTTAATTAATTAAAATATATAAAGGAGACTTAATAAAGAATACAAAAAATTGTACTCCTAATGCGTGTATACATGAGTAAGACGTTCCGTGTCTCGTCTTTCACCAAAAAATTCCATCGCATTATACCTTTTGCGTAAACACAAGAAAATAGGTTTACTGCGAAAGTAAAAAGTATTTCATTGCGGAAGGCACATACTACGTACGTATATAAAAATAAAGCTTTGTACGATTTTCCATTCAAAAATTTTAAAAGAAAATATTTTGTTATTTAAGCTGATTGTAAATTTTTTTATACGCTTGAATTATACTGCGGATGTAAGCAAATTGGCGGCATTATTCATTCGTAACGATTTCAAATTGTTTGCTTCCGTTTTTAAATGAAAATAGTACAGCAATATGTCTGTAGAGACCGTTGAAATAACAAATGATTCCCTGAAAAGTTTGTCATTAGACATACTGGTGGCGCTCATAAGTATTTAAGTTTTAGTACTTAAGATGTTTCCATACCGCAGACTTTGCCTTAAAATAAATTTCATTGGCATGAATTCTTGTTGTGTTCTTCATAAAAAAATTTCTAGTTATTTTCCTGTATTTAAGTATAAAGTATGTACTCTAGATTAATAATTATTAACAGTCTAAAGTGATTTGCAACTTTATTAAAAATTTACATTGATTACATGACTTCAATTAATTACGAAGAAGAAGAAAGGTCGGCCTATGTATTCTGCACTCTGGCAAAGGGTCAAAGTTGTGTTCGTTTTCATAACCGATCGTAATCAGATGATGCAAAACCACTTTTTGCCAATCGAAATTAGAACCCGGTACTTAATCGATATGAAACGTCAAAGCTTTAACTACTCCGCGGTTTGGTATCGGAATTAAGAAACACTCAGAAATTGTACTTTCCAAATAACATTTGAAAATATTTAATAAACACAAATATTTCTGTACAATCCTATTTATCCACATGCTCGGAAATCTCTGAGAATTTAGATATTCGAGAGAGAACATCATTGAGTGTTATCCGAAAATTCTAAACTAATACTTGATGTAAGAAACAAATCCTATTTATCCACATACTCGGAAATCTCTGAGATTTTTGTTATTCGAGAGAGAACATCATTGAGTGTAATTCGAAAATTCTTAAACATTTGGAATTATTTAACTCGGCCCCTACGGATAGCACAGAGATGATCGAAGTGGTTCTAAACTAATACTTGATGTAAGAAACAAATCCTATTTATCCACATGTTCGAAATTTTCGGATTACACTCTATGATATTCTCACTCGAAGAACAAAAACCTCAGAGATTTCCGAGCATGTGGATAAACGAGATCTTTTTCTTACATCAAGTACTACTTCAGAACCACTACGATCACCCCTGTGCGGTTTGTAGTGTGTTTTGTTGTAAAAATTTCTTATTACAAAATTCACTCCAAACTTTTCACAAAAATTAAATATTTTCTATTTATTGTGCAGAAATGTTTGTGTTTATTAAACATTTTCAAATGTTATTTTGAAAGTACAATTTCTGAGTTTTTTTTTAATTCTAAGTACTTATAGTACCAGTGCATATTTTGTTATTTTGGCATAAACTTCACTGCGATCGGTTTGGTCGGTTGTGGATGTCGGTCGAATGGAGTAAATTAAGTTTTTAACTAAATTTTAGAATTGGGTTAACTAAATCCATAATTTTAATATTATTTATTTCTGTCTCGTTTCAGGTACGTGAATTTAAAATTTTTGTAGTAAATCAGTATCAGGTAAGTACCTATCATTAAAATATTTCTTATGCACGAGTACGGTTGTTCTTTTAACTTGACAAATCTTAATATCTCGAAAAATAATGCTGTGGGAAAAAAATAGTAAGACATTGTTCATAATTTTAAAATTCTTTATATATTTCTCCAAATTTATTTCGTCCTCCTCAAAGTAATCCCCCCGGCCTCAATACACTTGTGCCAACGTTTTTTCCAATCCTCGAAACAGTTGTTAAAGTCAATTTCCGGAATAGCCTCCAATGCGTATAGCGATTCACGTTTAATGTCTTCAATTGACTCAAAACGGTTTCCCCGGAGCGGTCGTTTGAGTTTGCTGAACAGCCAGAAGTCACACGGAGATAAATCAGGCGAATACGGTGGTTGCGGACCGGTGTGAAGTTTTCAAAATTTATCAAAAGTGTAGCTACATAAATTAACAAAAAACAAAAATGTAGATACACAATTTAACAAAAAGTGTATAACTACATAAAAAACTTGTGGCAGGGTTGAAATTGTTATAATTTTCAGTAAACATAATGTAATCTAATCCGCGGTATATCTCTGCGACCTTCGGGGATTTTTTTTTTGTTTAGTGTAAATGGAAATACTAATATAAAAAGTGTAAACCGGGTCTTGTGGGTGTTTAAGGGCCATCAACACTTAATTATAGAGATGACACCACAAATCTGATTATGCTGGCATTTTGGGGACACTCCCTTCAATCTTTGGTGATATGCGGCATATCTCTGTAACCTTTGGGGAATTTTTTTGTTTAGCGTAAATAAGGTTTCGTAAGCATAGATCCAAGACTCATCGCCAGTTATAATACGTTTCATGACATCCTGGTAGTCGGAAAGCATTGATTCACAGACGTTAACGCGATCCTGTTTTTCCAAAAACTTCAGTGATTTTGGAACCAATCGTGCTTTCACTTTTTTTAGGTCCAAATGATCTTTAAAAATGGTTTTCACTGATTTTACGATATTTCAACGATGCCAATAAGGTCTCTGACTGTTAATCGTCGATTCTCGAGCACCAATTCCTTGATTTTATTAACGTGTTGATCATCAGTTGATGTTGATGGCCGTTCTAGACGTGATTTGTCGTCAACACGTTCTCAACCCTCTTTGAACAATTTGTACCAATCAAAAACACTTGCTCGCGACATACAATTACCACCGAAGACCTTCTGAATATTCTGAACGCTTCGGCACCACAAAATTGATTCCGCACACAAAATTTAATGGAACTTCTTTGTTGAATAATTTCACTCATTGTAAAAATCGCCGAATGCACTTTTTGTACTTCAGAAAGACAAGCGTATACTAAACACTAATGATTATTTTGATGTGACATTTGGCACAGATGTCACTGACAGTCATACCAACATAGAAAAAAAATATTTCGACGAATGGTTTTCCGCGGGAAATTTAAATTAAAAAGTCTTATTACTTTTTGTCCACAGTAGTATGTTTCCTACTAACTCTTTTTTACTCTATCTTTTATATTTTGGAGGAGCCCCTTCTATGTGTAGACTTTGTGCTTAATGCATTTTGTCGACGGGCACGTATTTTTGAGATATATAGCACAAAATCTAGAATATTATTGAAAAATCCGATAGGTATGGTCTTTTTACAAATAAATATTTTCCATATTAATCTTTGTTCTGTCCAGGAAAACCACAGCCAAATTACTTTTTATTAAATCATGTAAAATTTTTAGCTGTTAATAAGATTTTTTTTTAATTATCAGGTATCCGACGAGATGAAGATCTGTAAAGTTGAACTTCTGTGAAGATGGGGAGTATTTTATCACGAACTTTTTGACAGAGTTTATTTTTAACAATATCGAGATTAATTCGTCAGAGTCGAAAATAACTAGTTATTGTTCGTCATTATTAAAAATGTGGCTTTATAAAACTAAACTTTTAATAAAAACCACTGAGTACTTCAGTTCGCTGTGAAAGTTTCAGTTTGGGTTCTACCTAAAATATTGGGTAAAGATAAAGACAATAATAAACAGGAACGGATTCAATATTTTTCAAGCGAATATTGGAAGAAAGTTGCGAATCATCAACTGAAATAATAGGCATATTGTGGTTAGCTGATTTATTCCAACGAAGGAGGAAGGAAAGTTAAAATCAAAACTTGGATTAACCATTTATTACCACCAGATTTATTACCACCAGACGACGATTAATAAATATTTTATAAAAAATTCACATTTCTCTTAAGGCCGTATGAAAAAACAAATTTTTTAGTATAGATATTTAAATTCCCCTATTATGTATGCAACTGGTTTGTTTCTTTAATAAATTTATGTACCAAAATTTTGTATAATTTGCTTATTAAACTTTACTTATATTATTTGTATGTGCAAAATTAATTAATAAATTTATTAAAGTATTAAACTATCCGAAGGATTTAATGCCCTTTGAAGGACAATTAATACGTCCTTTTCATTTACGCACACACCACCCATTCACAAAATTACAGTATTCCACCTGCACATTGCAAGCTCCATGTCAACCTGTACACTGCCATGGACCCGGTGGGTCGGCGCTGAATTCTGCACTCCAACAGGAAGTCTTAGTTGTGTTTATTAGCATTACCGATTGTAATCGATGACGAAAATTCGCTTTGCATTCAGCCTCTGATGGGATTCGAACCCAGTTCCTCCCAGTCCAAGTGCTGAAGCTTTAACCACTGCACCACTTGTCTGGTAATATTGCATATTATAATAATTTAATACCCACTTATCTTGGACGCATTTTGTATCACGGGATTTTCAATCTAGGAAGAAAAAAAAACCAAAAATAATCATTGATTCATTGCGGAGTAAAAACAGAAACTTATCGTGTCGCGTAATTTTTCGATCGATAAAAATCGACATTTTTAATATTTTTAAACTATGTTTTACATTTTCTACGTCATTTCAAAACTAATCTTGATAATCATGTATTAATACCTAAATTATATATTTAACATCATCCTATAGAACGAATTAGGTCAATTGGTAATTTATTGTGCTCAAAATTTGGCTTTTAGTGCACATCGTTTTTGACTATTTGAGTACCATACAGCTTAAATGAGTTTAAGAATGTTTTAAAGTTATATTTTAACAAACTGACATTTTGAATGATTACCGATTGTAGGAGAAGCTTCTGCCGAGGTGGAAATGAAATTGATGCTACTGATAAAACTATACTATATAAGGCCAGGTGTTATTTAATAACAGGAAAGTAGTTTTTGTGTAAACTGGTAAGCATACCAGTGTCGTTCTTCTGGAATTAGGGAAACAATTTACATGCAGCAGCGCTTAAATAAGGACACTATACACGTGTCATAAAAGCTCATAAAGCAACCACAAATACCGGGATCAAACCGAGAATGTCTATTTTTTAAGGCGATGGCATTTACAATCTCAATAGTAAAGTACAATTTTTCGAAATCAACACCAACTGAAAACAAAATTCCTACTTCCTTACTGCTGGTGCTACAACCCATGAAAAGATTTTTCCGCCTCAACGATAGTTCTCCAAATATTTCGGATCGGAACAAGGAAACACCAGGCACGATGACCAAGTGTATGCTGATTATTTACCACGTCGGCCTTCCCCGAGGTCTCATTTTCGTTGGCGCCGCCTCGCGGGTCTGCTGAGTGGTTCGACTCTGTGTGTAGAACATGCCCTAACCACATCAGTCTAGATGGTTTTTTGAATCCTATTATATATCTTTTTTTACGAGATAATCTCGTACTTCATGATTCATTTGCAATCTGTAGTCCTCGCTTGCCTTTATTGGCCCGATCATCATACGAACTATTTTACTCCATACCTCTTACGGTATGACTCACAACCAAAGATGACCACTGGTCTAATCAGCGCATTAACGCACTCATAAAAAAGGGTTATCAAAGTTATCTTTAGTTTGAAGCGAAATGTTGAGAAACTTGTATATTTTAATTAACCTCTTCCATTGTCTGACCGCTCCATTGTCTGTCTCCACTATGTGTCTTTTAATAATTCTCCGCGTAAACAATGTTCATATTTGGTTTAGGCTTAGTTGATTTGAAGGCCAATTTAATAGCTGTTGACTCTAACGATATTGCGGTCAAAAATACATATGTCTACAACTACATATGACGCACGACGTGTGCTAGAGAAAAATTAAAAAGTATTTGGGCGATTGGTTCATTTTGAAGTTCTCCTGATGTTACTTCAAATAACGAACATACCACAACGTATTCCCCTGTATGCTATCAAAAGCATCCACAATGTACTCCAAGCTTGTTGAAGTCTACAAAACCTTTTCATAATATTTCTCTAATATAATCCTCAGAGTGAAGATATGATCCCTTGTTAATCTGTTTGGGTGAAAACTGCATTGATAGTCGCTCAAGATGTGCTCAATATATACAGATAATTTTACTGCCACTATACATTGGTCAAAACTTTATAACCATTGTTTAGTCAAGCTATTCCGCGTTCGTTATTGAAATTTAATCGATCTCCCTTTTTGTGTAGTGGGTAAATCAGAGCCGACTTCCACTCTGGAATTTTCTCAGTAGACCTTACAGTTGATACAATTTCGTACATCTGGTAGAACATTTGATCACCGCCATGTTTTACAATTTCGCATGCAATTTCATCATTATCAGGAGTCTTGTTGCTTTTCTTTTTTGGCATTACAATGGTGTATATGATGGGAGTAATTACAGGGTGGATGTCGGACTGGCCTAAGGGAGATAATTGTTCACTAGCAGATGGTTGTATATAGTCGATTTAAAAGAGGTTAAATAATTCCACCACACTGGAACGACGTTGCTGGTGTCCTTTACTATCCAGTTTCGTTGCGAACAGTGCTGCTACGAGGTTAGAAATCTAGCTTTCTTATGTTGGGATACCTATTTCTAAGTCTCGAATTTGCAATGTTAAGTTGATTGTGCTATTCTCGCTTTTTCCGACTGCATAGCCGAATGAAGGATTTCCTCGCGCTCATGTAGTCTGTATATTGTGATTATCTTGTATTTTAAGAGAAATCTCACTGGCGCGCGCAGCCTTTTTCTCGAATTTCTTTCAAGCAATCTTCATTCGAAGTTTGAGTAATTATTTATGTTGATGCTTCCATTACCGCATTTTTATCTTATTCCACCGATTTTCCGTGGAATTGGGCAGTGGCTGGTTTTCAAGAATTTCTGGCGGGGTATTGATTATAGTAATTGGTTCTGGTGGCGAAGTTGTGAAACGCATTAATATTCAACGTGGGATTCGGAGGAAGCTACGGTTGTGTGTTGTTGATAACCGTAAAGTATATTTTGCAATAACAAGGGAGTGGTCGGAGTCAATGTTAGTTCCGCGTCTAGTTTTCATATCTTTAATACTGGAGAAAGTTTTTTGGACATAAGTATGTCATCAATTTGATTAACTACGTCCCTTTTGTTTGATTTCCATGTATCTTTATGAATCTGTTTCCGTTTTAGTATGTACTGGCAACAGTCAAATTATTCTGTAAAGGTGATTCGGTGGTGCGCGTTTCGCTTGTGTTTTAAATATCATGTAAGGAGTCTGGACCGATGGTACCGTGGTGTATTTGGTAATACTGCCAATTTAAGCATTAAAGTCATCAAAATGATTTTGACATAATTCTCTGAAGCATTTAGAATACTTTGATGATGGTCGTAGAAAATATCTTTGCTTGGTTCGAGAGTATCATCAGTAAGAGCATGAACGTTTACGAACAAAATATTAAAATGACGTCCGTGAACCTGATTAAACACATTCGATTATTTACTGGTATGGAATAAACCACGAACTGGCGATATCGTTTGTTGATTAGAAAACCACCTCCAAATTCGTGTTTGCTAGTATTGTTGCTTATTGACAGGTGTATTCTAGCCGATTATAATCAACGATGTTATTGCCGACTAGTCATGTTTCTTGCAGCACATAGAAGATCGACTCTGTATTGCGAGGATTATTCCAAGAGCTGAGGGAAATTCTCAATTAGGTTCTGCTGAGAACATTATGTGTCCCAGACATTGTCGGAATTTAAAAATTAACCGAGTCTTATGTTGAAGTTTTGTAACAATTGGTTTTTCACATATTGGGTTGTTAAAGTCCAACACAAACTCCTATAAAGGAGCTAGTCCTCACACATTTAGACTACTATTTTCATGAGGTAGCTATCAGTAGCCGACTGTATCACGCATTTGTTTAATAGTAAGAAAAAATGTTACGTCGTCGGCAAATATGAGAACATTTGTGATTTTTATGATGCTGTCTAGAAAAAAAAAACTAAAATCCGGGATTCTATATGTGATCATTGCGAAACACCAGTATATCGATTTTGTCCCGTGAGTTACTCATTTAAAATGAGTGAAGCAAAAAATATCGAATACGTATACACTGTATAATACACAATTATGTCTTTGTATTTGTATTTTTCTTTTGTTCGTATTTGTGTCATTTTTATGATGGACAGTACCAAAATAACGCGATCCGGGTGAATCGGTTTAATTGTTATGGTGCTTATTTCCTTTTCTCTCTTTTTCGCTCTTTTTCTCTAAATTTTATAAACAAATTTAATTTAAATTTAATAAATTTTAAAAATAAAATATTAATTATTAAAAAAAAAATCGAAAATACATAAATATTTAAAAAGTAACACTATCTTGTAAAGGCGGATTCAGTGTTGCGTTAATTTGTCTTTTCATTCGTTTAAAGAATTTTTTCGACCAATCATATTGTTCCAAAATGATGAATTTTTCTTAATTTTTTCAAACAACACAATAATATGGCGTTTACAATGGTTAACCTTTTGAGTGCCAAAGAGCGCAATCGCGCTCCTCAATATAGGAATCCAAAATCTCATCAAGGGTTAATAGAATAAACAAATAAACAATGCCACGTGGTTTGCATGTCTATAATAAAGCATACCAATTATACGCGCGTCACTAACCAACATAAACATAAATACTACTACTATATATTTCCGGTTACACTCATTTCGTTTCACACATTTTGGGACAAAATCGATACACAGATGTCAATTTGATAACGTTGGATTTCTTATTTTCTATTTACGCATTGTCGCCGATTTGTTAAATGCGAAGGCAGAGAAACGTTACAGTTTCTTTATGATGACATATAGACTCAAATGTCATTTATAACTAAGTTGATGCACGGCATAAATCCATGTTGGTTGACAGATATTTGACATACTATTATGGATTTAAAACTGTGGCACACAATTAGTTCAAATTGGTTCGAAATTAATAATGTTGTTGATATCCCTATGTAACATGTAACCTCATTCCGTTTGTTCGGGTTTTTGTTATCTTAGAAATTTTTCATTTTTTGGCAAACACAGCAGAGGTTAACGAATGATTGAACAGCTTTATAATGGATTTCCCAAAAATACTCAAGCGCTTTTAACATAGCCGACGGTATATCGTCCGGCCTACATCCCAGGCTGATAGAATGCTGTCATCAGATATAACTGAAGCAGTGATTTAGATATTGGTATGCTGGTTTCATCAATTGAACCGGTATAGTTCCTTGTGCGATAGACAGATTGGAAGAACTTACGAGTAGCAAACATCTCAGCTATGTCTTTGGCATCCGACATTTTCATATTGTTATGTCATATTGGCAGGGTACCCCTCGATACCACGTTGATATCATCTGATACGTGATCACGTTAAGAATTGTTTTGGATTTTATTTAATTTTGACTTGGATGCCAGTTAAATAATACTTCCTTTTTAACTTGGAATACGTATCGAACTCCTCGCTGTGTTGTCAAATTGCCAGCTAGTCTGTTTTCAAACTTATATAAAAGAACTCAAGTTGTGTAATTTTTTTCTCTATTGCGAGGCTAATCTATTTTACTATTAGTAATCTATTTTAGTCTTGCAAGAGGTATGAACTATAAAATAATTATGGCGATATGTTTATCAAATATCTCTATGTGGGATAAATATGGGGTATGGGATAAATATGTAAAAATTATAAAATAAGATTAACCTCGCAAGAGAAATTGGACTATCAATTTTACACTACATGACATCTCTTATATATTTTATTGAACACGTGTACATAGAATTCAAAGCCTTGATGTAAGATTTCATAATTTCGCAATTCACTTCTTTAAAAAAGTTTTGTAGTTTTGTATGACCTATTTAATCGAATTAAGACATCTCGCAGAAACATAATCGTTTGAATTAGGCGTTATGTACGCTGTTTAAACGGATAATTATTGTTGCTTGATTTTAAATTTACGGAGTTTACTGCAACACTCTCTAGTTTAGAATGCACGGCTATTAAAACGACACAGCCCATTTCTTATAGCTTGTTTCAGATGACCGATCATATCTATAAACCACATGTCATGTCCATAATATTCCGAACTGTGAATTCCCGGATTGAAATTGCATATGTTGCATCCATAGATGATGTCGGTTGTTGGGTAGATGGTACCTCAAGACGTTTTTGAAGTGTTTCGGGTTTGTAATGTATTTTTACCATCATGTTAGTTGTAATTTCCACTACTTGAACTAAAGGTGCTTTAGGGTATTTCGACACATTTGAAGCTGCTTAGGGATTGTCAGCTATTGGACATCTGTGTCGATTTGTATGTTGTATGATGTATGTGATTGAATCAGTCTGGATTCCATTGATAATTGTGGGATCGACGTTGATCCAGAAGGCGCCAACAACATTTTAAAAATTTTCTTTTAAGAATTTTCTATTACTGCAGGTCGATTCTGGCTTATCTTTATGGGCCGGGCCCATAACACGGTCAATAATAATGTCATTACCAGTAACGTCATTACCTGCGTCAGTATTCCATTATTAATTGTTTACTACACACGATCATTCCAAAACGTTAATAATTTTATCATTACTGCGAAATTCTCAGTAAAGACATATTTAAAAAAATTAAAAATAACAAAAGTGTAGTGATTGAGAAAACATACTCGTATAAAAAAGTGTGATTGCAAAATAATAATAATAATAACAATGATAATGATGGATGCCAAGGAAAAAGCGTGTATCGCTATAATTTTAGCGCTTTCTCTTAAGAAGAATGTTAGGCGTCCAACTGACCTCGATGAAGGGTTGGCCCCAATAAAACGGAAGAAGTATTCCCATGTTGTCCTCTTGCAAGATACATATTAATACGTCTGAAGTAGACTTCAAAAATTATTTTCGTATGAGTGACGCAACATTTAATAAGTTGTTGCATTTGGTTGGCCCATTTATATGAAGGCAGGATACGAACATGAGGAAAACCATACCACCCAACGAAAAGTTCGCATTAAAGTTGAGATGCTTGGCGACGAGAAGGAGTTTTGAAGACATGAAATTTTCGGTCGTTATGTCAAATGCCACGATAAGCAATGTGACCATAGAGACTTGTGACGTGCTGATATACGTCCTTAAAGACTACTTAAAAGTAAGTTTACCTAATCGGTGTTATTATGCTATTTTAAATGATTCTTTTTATAGTCTCCCACTACCCCAGATGAATGGATTACAATTGCCAGCGATTTTGGCCAAATTCATCAATTTTATACTACAATTATAAAGGATTTTACAGCATAGTTTTATTAGCAATAGTAAATGCCAAGAAAGAGTTCGTGATGGTGAACGTCGGAATAAATGGACGTATATCAGATGGAGGAGTTTTGTATTACTCCAAATTTGGAGAATTATTGCAGAAGGGAACCCTTAATGTACCAAATGCTTGTACCTTACCAAATACAAGTGAAGTTTAGTAAGGCATTTGCACTAAATGCGCACCTATTAAAGCCTTACTCACAAAAATCGATGAATGAAGCTCGATATGAGTTCAATAAAAGGTTATCAAAAGCACGCGTAGTTGTGGAGAACGCATTTGGTATATTGGCATCCAGATTTCACGTTTTCCAAAAACCAAATAACCTGGAACCTCGCACAGCGGAAATAATAACAATGGCATGTTGTTATTTGCACAACTTCCTAGGTAAGGAAAACAATCATACATACTTTGTGTCCAATCAAGGAAGCACAAACAAGAACTTTGTTCATGTGCAAAATACACTTAGCAGAAATAGTTCATCAGATGCAAAAATAAACAGGGATACATTATGTGCTTATTACAATAATGAAGGTAAATTGTGATAAAAACGCAAGATGTATAGTATATGTGTATTCAAATAAAATTCACAAAATTTAATTTAAAATTATTTTTTATTTGTTTGGTTGGTAATTTTTAAAAAACACAGAAATTGGGCTTGGTAAATGATCCTGTTGAAAAGGTAGAGAAGAGCTGGATTCAAAAGATGAATGTGAGGGATGTGACGGATTAAGTTTTCCTAGTCGAAAACTCGAAAAGCCTCGAAAAGTATTTCGTTTATAGACCTCTCGGCGTAAATTTTTTAAAGAGGATCAAGTGTTTTGAGGGTTTCACCCCAAGCAATGGCTATAGTTGGAACATTATCTTCATTTTTTTATGTTGGACTGCTCCAAATAGTTACTGGCCTTCTGTAAAAGTTCATCTTGGTTTGATCCTACATTGAGGCGTTTATTTTGCTTCGGAGGTGGTGGTGAACAAATACTTGAATGCGACGAAGTTTGTGCTTCATCGTGCAGAACATCGTTTTCTGTAGTCTAAAAAAATGAAATAAATGAGTAAAAGTTTATATTAGGTAAGGTACAAACGCACGGCATTAACATCACTCAATTGTTTAGTTGTGTAATTTGCGGGTTTTTCGTATTTGCTTGAAAACTTTAATGCATAGAAGCGTATTTATTTTGCGTCATATAGTACATCGTCCAGAGTAGCCCGCTCTTAATTTTTTTGAATATGTTGGTAATAACTTTTCCAATGCACTAGTTTCACTCAATTCGGGTGCCGATTTGCCAGGGTCGAATATCAGGCTTAACTCCACATCATCCAACATGTAGAAATATTGTTAATCATTCATTCTGATGTTTATTAATTATTGCACTTTTTATTTCACACATTATTGCACAAAATTATTTAAAAAACAAATTATAATAACACACAATGCCAATTCCGCAATAATATCAAATTTTTATTTGATAAACAAAATTCTACAATAAGCAAAGCGTAATGATTCAAAAATAATAATGACACGAATTCTACACGGTCAATAATAATTGACACTATATCCACCATATTGAGTGATGATGTCTCAAAATCATAAAATCTGGACTTTCCTCATTACCGACCATCATTCTTAATTACTTTAATTTACACGATCAGCATTAATGTCAGTATTGGAAAGTACTGACATTATTATTGACCGTGTAATGAGCCCATTAGGAAAAAGGAATTGGGAAAGATATTTTCATAGTATTTTCGTCGCAAAATTTTTTTTATGGCATGCTATGGTAAACAGTTGTTGTAAATTTTTTCAAAAACAAAATAAAATTGAGAATATTTTTCCTATCCAAATTCGACACGGAAAAAATATTTCCTAAATTATAAAAATTTAGATCAAACATGATTTCTCAGTAGGCCAGAAATTGATATTTTTGACAAAAATGAATGAGAATTGAGGTAAAATTATTAATGGTCGTCGTGTATGGCAAAACTGAGTTGCCTGTGACTTTCGCGTCAAACAGTTTTGTATTTTGTTTTTCGTACTTATTTCCGAAAATATTATTTTTTAAATTGTATAAAAGTAATTGTTAGAATAATAATTAGCTTAATATTGTGAAGCAGTAAATCTAGGGCCTGCCAAAATACAACCAATTTGAAAGTGAAAAAATACCAAAAGTTGATTTGACTTCAGGTTTCTAGAACACAAATTATTTCTGCCGAATGAGACAAACAATAATTGCTGCTTACGAGTAGAGAATATCTTCAAGAAGAAAAACACGAGGGACCGTATAGTTTAGGAGTGGAGCAAGAACTTTGCACCTTATATGAATGAGCTAAAATGCTCAAAATGGAATGCGTGATTCTCAAAATTATTGTTTTTATTAAATAGAAAAATAAATAAATAGATAAATCAACGTAAACTCCGTCCATTACAACTTCATTATCTTTGTAATTTACCCGAATATTTTTATCAGGTTATTGGGGGCTTGTATTATGAATAGTATTATTTCCGAGAAGTCGTTTCCATATAGATTGGAAATACACCTTGTTTGAGATTATATCTACAGTAAATTACTAATTACTCTACACAAATCTCATCTGTTTATTTAAAGCTATACATACATATTCTTATATGTATACAAATCTCAAATAATGCACCAGAATGGTTCACAGCTCCTTAATAAAACTACTTTCTTTAATCACAATCCTGTATCATTTCACCAGTATTATTTATTATAATACAGAAATGCAGTTTATCCAGGACCAGCAGTTCTATAGATAATATATTTTATGTACCTCTCCATAATAAACCAGCACAACAAATTTATATTCCCAACAATTTATGAAACTTTTGTACAGCTTAAAACAAAAAATAGGTTTTTTCATTTCTACGCCAAGAATACAACAACAAGTTTAAGAAAAAAACAGCAACGAAACCAAAAACAAAATAAAAATCCTAAAACTTTGTGAAATTGTGATAAGACCATAAGACTAATGGTGAAATTATGGAAAAACAAAAAATTTTCAAATTTCATAATTTCTGGCACGAGGAAGACAATGTGTGGGGTGTGTAATAAATGCTGAAAAATATACAAGTGTATATATACAATTTTTGATTGTTTGGAAAGTCTTAAGGTAATATTAATGAGATTTCTCTGAAGCTTTTTAGAGAAAGAAGAAATTAGAATTAGAAATTATAATGACGGCACTATTAGAGAAATACGACATTTAACGATTTTTAGCCAAATAAAGAAATCTACATATAAAGATTCCAACCCCTTACAGATTAGCAATAGTAAACAGTTAACTTCTCTACTTAGCTTTTTATCTCGGCTTAGCTGTACATAACACACAAACTAACCCGAATACATCATTAAAATAAAAAATCAATACAAATGGTAGAGATAGAGGAAAGGATTTAATGACACAATTAACATCAGAGATACACAAAATCATGGTACCTACACTATACACATCTTATATACCGAAACTATAAAGGTCGAGTAAAGAAAATAATTTTACGGAAGAATAAAAAATAAAATTTACTTTTTTTTTTATCTAAAAAGCAAAAACAAATTATATTGAGTAAACAAAAAAGCCAACACTGGAAAAAGGTCAAAACATCTTTTATCTACCTGGACAAATATTTATTTATTTATGTACTTATTTAATCAAAGGTGGGACGTGATTTATTGATTTAATGACATACCCATAAAAAGTTTGAGGAAAAGCCATTTTTCGTATTTGAAAAGCTTTATTAATTTTTATGCACATGTCAATGTTTGTGTTAAGCTTTTAATCCAAATTATTCTGTATGCTTTTTATTTTGTATGAGTATCGACTTTAATTGTTCGAAATGATAAAGGAGCAACAAACGCAGCAACAACAAAAAATTATGAATTTTGATCCTGTAATAAATCACAATCTTGCAACAACATAAAAATCCGATTAAATAATATTTTATACAAATGAATATATTTTATGGCCGATTCATCATCATCATCATCAACATGATTAACAATAGCGGTATGATACATGAAATACACCAACCAAGAGGGAACAAAAAGTCCTTATTGTTACCATTATGTATGTGGTTTATGATAATAAAACGTTTACATTTTTTTTATTGTATTGTACCTTCTCCCAATGTGATATGCGACAGCAGCGCACCCAAAATTATACGGTTATAGACCTATTCCGACACAAAGAAAGCGGAACTAAATAAAAGAAAATTGCTTTAACTGTTTCAATTATTGCGTTACTAAAAGGTAAAGAAATTGATTGATCAAAATTCTGTAGACATTCTTGTTATTATATGAAGCTAATTTTTGTGCACAGATTTTCCAGCGTAATGAGGAAAAGGTACGTTATGATAAATATGATACGAAAATTTGTTTTATAATGACACTGCATTATTTTCTGTTTAGTTTTGATCAGGAGTAGCTACCGTTTGTAGATGTCATATATGTTTACATATAAATATGGGCGCTTAAAGCTCCAACCTGGTATTTAAATTTTATTAGTTAATTAATTGCTGCGTTCATAGTTTGCACTGGCGAATCGTGACCTCTTACGGATAAGGCAAGTTCCATAGTATTCAGAATTTTCAAATTTATTGACAATTCTTGTGTTGCGATCTTATCAAAGAAATATCAAAGACTCAAAGATTTTGGGACATGTGGGTTAGTTAGATTGTTTTGTACAAATAATGCTAATTCAAAACCACTTCAACCATCTTCGTGCCAGGAAACACACGTCGATTTCTTTCGTATTTTGGATTTACCACATCCAGTATATCCAGTTTTTATTTGGCGCTAATGTTTTCTAATTATGAATTGTCTCCTACGTAATATCCAGCACCAGAAAATTATAAGTGAGTGGCGAGAGAGAAATTTGTTTTGTGTTGATTATTGTTTTCGGTTTTCTTTTACTGTCATTCGTAGTGCATTGCATGCATGCACTGTGGGGTGCGTTTGAAAATATATAAGTCAAACCCACTATATCAACCATCAATTTTATACAACGCACGTTCGATTTTTTTTTAGATATTTATTACAACTGATTTACAAGTCGATCCTGATTGGATCTTGTAGATCATGCGGTTTCTTTCTTCGCAGCCATCTTACTGGGTTTGAATCATCTAACATACGACGCATCTCAGCATTTTGATGTAGACTAATACGTTGCATGCGTTTTCTGTCGTATTTGCTTATTTCTTCAGTGACGAAATCCATCTTCAAATCTCTATGGAGGTTGTCATTGCTTATGTTCCACGGTGCATTAACTATTCCACGAAGAACTTTGCTTTGGAATGACTGGATGATATTGACATTGGTTTTCTTTGAACAGCTTTAGAGCTGAATACCGTAAGCCCAAACAGGTTTTAGGATTTGCCGGTATAGTAGCAATTTATTATGTAGAGTTAGCTCAGAATTTCTTCCTAAGAGCCAATCCATCTTTCTGTATTTGATATTTAACTCTTCTTTTTTCTTTTTCACATGCTCTTTCCATTTTAGTTTCGCGTCTAGAGTCATGCCTAGATATTTTGCCGTATTTGCATAGGGAATTTGCTGGGAGTTCAGTTCTACTGGTATCCAGTTGACCTTTTTGTTGGTAAAGTTTACGTGAACAGATTTTGTTTCATTAAGTTTTATTCGCCATCTCTTGGTCCAGGTACTGACAATATTAGGTAGCTCTTTGCAATTTGCTTGTAGATTCTTCTATTCTATTAGCAACTGCTAAGATGGTTGGATCATCCGCAAACGTGGCTATGTTAGTCTCCTCTATCGTTGGCATGTCCGACGTGTATAGAACATATAAAGTTGGTCCCAGAACGCTACCTAAGATTTTAGAATTTCATAAAACTGCTTTGGTAAGTCTCTTTGTAATTTATATTCCAAACCTTTATGCCATACTCTGTCAAAGGCCTGTGCGACATCCAAGAAGACGCTTGACCATATTTTCTTTTTTTCAAGTACGTTTTTAATTATGTTTGTAATTCGGTGTACTTGTTCTATTGTTGAATGGTTTTCTCTGAAGGCAAATTGATGTGGAGGAAGAAGATTTCTTTCTGCTATTATTGGTTTTAGTCTCTTTAGGAGTAGTTTCTCGAATAATTTTGAAATTATTGGAAGTAAGGAAATCGGCCTATACGAATTTTTGTCATTAGGCGGTTTGTTTGATTTAGGTATCATAATTACTTCTGCTAATTTCCATTGACTTGGAACGTGTTTAAGTCTGAACACTGCATTAATTATTTGGAGTAGTTTACGTAGTCCTTTTTCAGTTGTTGGCTTAGTGATTTAGAATAATAATAGGCAATAAGTCCGTTTATCAAAAGTTTCACGCGAGAATTTATTTTATATTGTTTACCTTGAATTTTCTGATCGTTTGTTGTTTAAAATTACAATCACATATTTTTTTCTATAGATTCAAGATGTATACTAGGAGGCTAATTATGTAAGCAGAATGAGTACGACTTACGACTTTCGACTCAGACTAATGTTGACAATTTTTTAATGAAAACAAAAAAAATCATTACGACGGGCTTGTGCCTCGCATTTATAACCGGCAACCCAAAATGCTTTAAATAAAAAGGCTTCTGACGATATTTGTCGTCTCGTAAGTCGAAGTCGTAATGCTTACATAATCCACCCCTAGATTCTAGATTCGAGTGTGAGAGAGAGAGAGAGAGTCGAGTGTGCAATATCAAAAATCTATTGAATTGAATTCATCATAATATGATTGCTCCAGTATATTTGAAAGAACTATAACAAATTTTCTAACTACTTCTGACTATACTAGGCATCTGAAACCGGGTCAATTTTATAAGTATTACAAACATGTTCTGTCCCTATATCTGGTTGTTTTTAAACCCGTTAGCCTTGGTCGCACACTCTAAATTAATAATAATGATATTGTTTTCTTAATTTGCAACTTTAGTTCTCCGGAAATTCCAATAAACCTTCCATCCTAGTGCCAACGACACAAGTCCCATTTATAGAGAAAATCAAACAATCATCCATCAAATGCATATTGGAACAATTTGGACCTGACACAAGTCGCAACCTAATAAATGACGTAGTTGAAACCAGTTCTGAAATGTTGTGGCCACATTATTGACGTTTCGAATGTAAAATCAAGGTCCTTTGCTCCTCATTGTTTTTGGTGACGTTGACGTGTATATGATTGATTCGATAAAGGTGCAATTCCCCGCTAAATGTTCATATGGCACAGCAGAATTCTCATGGTCCTCAACCGTCTATAAAACAAAGAGACCAACCGTGAAAAAGCGGTTACTAATTTGGGAAAGAGGTCGAGTACGAACACTAAGTGTAGTCATTATGGGGAACCTTGTCTACGTCAAGTCAACATCAAGCAACATTATGTAATCAAAAATCACTTATGGAAATACACCAATTTCAGCAATTAACAGATTACCATCAGTGAATAAAAGGGGATTCCAAAAGACGTATATATATTTTAACTTGTTTTACCGCAAAAAACATAAAATTCGTAAAAGTGGGCAAGTTAATATTTTTTGAAAAAGATAGAAACAAACATTTTTTAAATACAAATAGAATATGTAACCAACTACTTGTGCTTTTTTTAACAGCTCCTAGTATCCCAGAACATTCTTGATCAAATTCTTAAATTACGGTTTTTTACCCAGTTCTTCATTGAGGTCACATATGATTGCCCTCTAGTAACTGACATTTTTTTGTTCACAACGCTATGCGAAGCACATTTTTTGAACGGTTTATCGGAAACGAACTGACTTGATTTATAATATAAGGAGCTGCGCTGCTCTATGTTCTGTCGGATGATATTCTCTAATGACACGATGAAAGAAGTTTTAGCTATTTGGTTTCATTGCCGGACATTGTAACCGTATGTTATTTTTGTTTATTAAATTTTGTTAAATTTGCCTTATCGATTACATATTACATTATTTTGCAATTTTTGAATATTTTTCGCAAATAATGCCGTTTAAATTGGATGAATAATTAGAATCACACACACCTTAAAAATTATATCAGAAGATTATGTTGGAATAAGAAAAGCCAAAGAGGTAATAGAGGGGAACAGTTTGGATATTGTGGAATTTCGCTCCTTATACGAATGGAATTCTACATTTAAAGTGGGGTATGGGGTTCACTAAACGTTTGTTAATAAATAAATAAAGAAATCTCAAATTCAATTATTTCTTAATATTAGACAAGATACATTGAAATTAGCTGAGATATTGTCGAGTTTCATTCAGCCTGACCAACCTAATCTATTTAAGTACCTTATATTTAATTTAAGATGGGCTTATAATCCCACCATAAAACTGAATTTAATCAAAATTGGTTTAGGCATTTTCAAATTCCATTCGACATTGTGAGCTTCTACATTCCATCTAGGTTTATTAAAGAGATCCATTAAATTGTAATATCTATCGTGGAATAGCTTTGTTTAACACTGGTTGGCTTAAAAAACGTAGTGACAGCAAAGTTATTTATAGCGGGCGCATCTTAGCCACGAGTACCAAACCAATGTATGTAGAATCTATTCAACCAGATGGACAGGTAACCAAATCTTCATATTTGTGTTTATTTAAAAACTTTCAATAGGCGTGCGACAACATCTGATATTTATGTGCAAATTAGGTTATAATTCCCAGCTCATCAGATCGACATACAAATGAACCAAAAGAAACCCAACCGCAAGAAGAATGAAATGTTAAGAATTTATTTGGGGGGACACGCGACACGAAAAGGCAAAAGGCTTTAAAAACGGTTTAAAATTTTTATTTTATTATAGTTTCCGATTAAGTATCATTCAATACATAAATCAAATAGCTGCAACGATCTTGTCGTCAAGCTCTTGCTCTTGCTCTTTTGTTTAAATATATATAGCAACATCTTCCCTCACTGGAAATTTTCCATACATCGTCCTTTCCAAAAACGAGCCCTGCTTTATTTATTAATAACTGAACTAGTTTCAAAAAAAATTATTTAATAATTGCTAACTGTTAAAGGGTTCGGTCCGTTTTGTTGACTCATAATTTGCAAATAATTTCCGTAAATCTTCCGTTTTTGAGCAAACATTCACAAAATTTTTAGTATTAATTATCAAGTATTTAAAATTGCAACGGTCTCAGCCTAGGAAAACATTTATCGGTCAAGGCAGGCTATTCCAACAACGTTTTTCTAGCCTCCTTAATGCAGCTTATAAGCTATTTCAACTTAGTCATTGGCCTCCTCATGCTGAAGCATATGTGTGGCCTTTCTGACATAAAGGTGGTCACCTAGTGAGTAGATACACCGTAATGGCAATATTTTAGTGGTTATGAATGATTTCTGTGGCGCCTTCCTTGTGAATCCTAGCTCACTAACACGTTGGCGTAAGCGTTTATGCGACGAAGGGCTTAATAAAATGCTCCTCCATCAAGACCGTTGATGCTAACGGTAAGACAAATACAGAGGCTCGTTGTACTTGAGCGTTTGTGCATGAGCGGTTAGAAAATTACGATTCATTCGTAATTATGAATGAATTATGAAAAACGAAACCATCTCGAAAAAGTATATATGTTTAATTGGAGTCATTAAAAGTTCACTAAATTCTAGAGTCAGCAAGTTAAAAACTCAGTTTCGTTGGAAAGTAGAACTGACGGAAGAAGTGATACACGATGGTGATATCACGTTGAGCGGGATCTAAACTCATTCGATTATGGTTTTTCTCATCTCCTTGTTGTAAATTATAAAATTTGAAGTAATATCATTGAGGATGCCAAATCTTAAATCCCTTCCTCAAAAATATAAATTTTTGGAAAAAGTCATTTACACATTTAATATCAGTTTGAAATGTTTTACTAAGCGGACTGTATAATTTGTGAAATTTACAAGACTTCCAGTCTACACCAAAAGTGTAAAAACAGAAACAAAAGAAATTGTTGGTTTAAAAAATTGAATGCGACCAATAGTAATTATGTATGGTATATACAAATAATGGGTCATTCGCGGAAAATTAGCAATACAGATTTATTATCCCCATAGGGGATACGATCGCAATCTTTAGATCTGTCTTTAGACATTTGGGTGATTTAAAGTTAAGTGTGTTTTCACCTGAAATATTAATAATTTAAAGCGTTCCGTTAAATCCAGCTCAATGGGGTTAGTTCTAGAGTTGAGGTGACCGTCCACTTTGCTACTCGTACTACGAGATCATTTTATAAAAAATTCATATTTCATTGTGATTGTAATAAAAAACAATAACAAATACCAAAACGCTTCATAATCATATATCAAAGAACCGAAAATAGACAAAAACATTTGTTGTGTTGTAACCAAACACTAGTAAATATATGAAAAAAAACATTTCTCATTCTTTCTTTTACGTTTATTTGCGCGCCTCATGCAGTCTTCACGGAACGAGATTATGAAATTGGATTATTTTTTTACCGACATGAACATAGTCACACATGAGATTTGCTCAAAAAATTCGTTTACGACTGTCATGCGAGTCATATGTTTTCTGTTGATTTGTAGTTATTGTTGTGTACTTTCAATTTCTGCTTGGTTTGCGATTAGTTGGGGCTTTATTTTAATTTAATCGAATAAACGTATGTCTGTGGATTACATATACAATATTCGATTTTATATGTTAATTAACTTATAAGAATTTGTACTCCAACAGTTGTGGCAAAATAAAATTGTTGGTTCTCACCACCTAGAAACTTCAAAAATTGTGTGGTATAATAGCGAAAATTTCAATATTCTATATATGTAATAAATAAAATGTTCTTTTAATTTAATTTATTTTAGACAAATTATGCACGGGAAGTGGATACGCGGTAGGTCAAACGTATAGCCCGTGGATTACCAAAACGAAAACCGTTAGACGGCGTTGATAATACGAGTATTGTAGTTGGTTCCTCTGACAAAAGCGGTGTTGGTAAATGAATAACGGCTGTTAATTTAGCAGTAACACTAGGTGGCTTAGGTAAAAAGGTCGGTATACTGGATGGTGACATATTTGGCTCCTCCTTGCCATTAATGATGTATATCCACAAAGAACCTTAAGTGAACAGTTCTAACAATTCTAATTCTAGTGCCCTAGTGTCTCGTATTCGTTAATAAACTCGCGATATAGTTGTCCAAAAATAGGATTTAATCTCATTTTGCGCTCCATGGCCAACAATCGGTGTTTGGCAGCTGTATAAGTACTACCCAGGTTTGGCATGCCAATTTTAAATGGGAGTTGGACGATAAACCTTCCGGAATCATCTTGTTTCGTTGTAGTCTTAAAATACAGCTCACATTTCTGTTCCTCTTCGTTCCATTCATTCTCTGTACCAACTGCTTCCAGTTTCCAGAATCGTTTAAGCATGCCATCTAAGTTTGTCTCATCCTGCACTGATATATTAGTATTCCGTAACACTTCGATTTCATCAGTTGGTTTACTTTGCGATTGGCCAGATATTACCCAACCAAAAATAGTCTCTTGAGCTATTGGTGATGTTGGTGAGATGATCACTTGACCGTGTTTCAATATATTAAAAAAATAATCAGCGCCAATCAAGATATCGATGCTTTTTTTATTAAAGAAGGTTGGATCAGCTAATTGAAGATCATTAAATCGGTTGGCATCATGATAATCTAGGCGTTTATATTGAGATATTGTAGTTATGTGATCCAGGATGAATGCATTTAGCTGAATTTCACTGGAATCATTGAATCTGGAACGAATCACGACAGTAGTTTTTCCTTTGGTGGTTGTGTTGGAAGTAGCAAGTCCACTAACAATGATATTGGCCCTCTGACGCAGCAATTGTAATTTTTTTACACATTGAGCGGAAATAAATGATACTTGCGAGCCCGAGTCTAGCAACACACTACACTCGTGTGAATGACCGAAACGATCAAGTATATTCACCACGGCTGTGGGTAATATGGCATATCCCATACATGCTAAATGAGTTTTCGCGTTATCGTCTTTACTTGAACTTGGCTTGGCACCTTTTACCTCTTGGTGGACATCACAATGATTGAGATAGCTGCTTACAATTGGTGTGCTTAGCTTAATATGCAGTTGTGCAACTGGCTGATCGTTCTGGATTTTACTGTCTGAATGTGATGTGCTGCTTACATTAGATATGATGCTATCGTGCAACATACTGTGATGCCTGCGACCACATTTGTTACACGATCGTCGAGATTTACATCTGTTAGCTCGATGCGACGTGGATAAGCAATTGAAACAGGCATTCAATTTGAGTACTTCGTCCTGCTTACTCATTGATTCAAGCTTTTGAAATTTCTCACATTCGAATAATTTGTGCGGCTGCTGACAAAATGGACATGGTCTTGCTTTGATGGAATATTTCTGTTCAATGGAAACGCTATGCGACCTTGCTTTCATTAATTTGCCTTGATGTGGTTTACTGGCTTTACATGGTTCTAAACCATCACAACGTTTAAATGAACTGTAGAAATTGTTCGAATGTCGGATTTTTATTATTGTCAATTGAAAATGCCCTTGCTTGCTGCGTCTCAGCATCAGTTTTCATTAGCCAGATATGCAATAGCCAATGATCTCGCGTTTCGGCTTCTGTTTGAAGCCCTGGGGTTCACGAATAACCTGGTCAGCAACGTTGTGTATATTTCTTAATTTCTTAGCGGATTTCTCTCTCATAGGTTGTATATCAAGGAATGTTTGGATGAAATGGCTTATGGCAATAATGTTCTGAACGGATGCCATGAATAAATCCTTAAAACTTTGTAACTCTTTGTAATCTCCATCAAAAGTTGGCACGTGTAACCTTGGAAGCCTTGCTGTGAAATGCGGTTCTTCTGATGATTGATTCACGAATCTTTGATTTGACGGTGTCTGTAAATTTAGATAAAAATGCATTCTGCTGTGCCGTTGTACGTGCCATAATTTCATTAAACTGATCGAGTATTGAAACACTTGCTGTAGCACGTGTAGCTAGAAATTCACTCAACTTAACCTTTAAACTTAAATATTTTGACTCTAATTCATCAATTTCTGGTTCGCAGTCTAAAGCAGTTAGTTTAGCATCGGTTTCTTGAAAAATATTAAACGCGCGCTGTAACAATTCTAGACGAGATGATACTTCATTCGCCCTGGTATTCTTGTCCATGTGGTCCGCAAATGATGCGATACTAGCGATTTTCGTTAATGTAGTTAATTCTCGATAACAATCAGATATTTCTCCTTTGAGGTTGACTTGCACGTAAATTGATGCTCTTTGAGGTTAAGTTACCGCGTTGTTTTTCTTATACGATTCTTACGGAATACCTCAACGATATGTGTTCACAATCTTGTACTATTTACACTTTATGCACTTGAATCAGAATATTCGCACTTATAGATAGATGATCAGGCAGTATTCACTTACAACTTACAGCTCAAAACTTCAAATAGGTATGGATCGGTAAGAAAAGGTACTTAAATGTCACCAAATCCGGCTCGAAGGACCAATTTTCTCTTGGATAAGAAATAAAAAGCCAAAACCCAACTTTATATATAACTTTAACTTAGGATTATTTATTTCTTAATTAATTAATTAATCAGTTTTTTCTGATCGCGTTATACGGCTGCTGGTCGATACAAAAGAGGAAGAGATTTTTCTTTTTTCCGTACAAAGTACGAATATGCTATTACAATTTGTACTAGATTTTAAACTAATAAATATGAAATATACGAAAGTATACAATGAACTGTCAGAAGAAATTTGTTACTGTAAGTATTTTTATAATATAAATATTCTTAATTCAACTGTAACTAATCTAATTACAATAGTTTTTCTTAATTTAAGATTCTTGATTGGATTATCAAGTGGTTTCAGCTACATCAAAAATAAGTGGAGTTTATATTAAATATGGTGTATTGACACGAGTAACAACCTTTTGATTGATTTTAGGTAGCGCCAATAGTACTCAGAATGGGATGCAGCTTTAACATTTCAATGGAAGAATAGTGATGTATTGATACCTAAATACGTTGTCAATCGTGAATGTAGATGTGTAAATAGTTGAATAAATTACAGTTGTTTGCATTTTGTGTTATGACATTGAATTTTGGTGAAACAGCTGATTCGATAATTTATGATGTGAATTCATTACTCATGAACAGATACCGTTAATAAATTATGGGGTTAAATGTATGTCAATGGAATTATTAATTTCTGAAAAACCGGTTGTTTGGTAAATTAGGTCTGCACTAGAGCGGCTATTAAAGTGAACATTTTGGGATAAACTTGATATACTAATCGTGGATACGCCACCTGGAACTAGTGATATACACTTTCCTTTAGCCCAAAATGTCCCGGTAACCGGCGTTGTGCTAGTCAGTACTCCACAAACAGCAGCATTACAGGTTACAAATAGAGATGCGAAAATGTATCGAACATTGGGCATTCCTATAATCGAATTAGTCGAAAATATCAGTTACACGGTGTGTCCCAATTGTTTAACGGAAATAGATTTATTCACTAACACGATCGAGAAATATTGTAATGAAATGGAGACAACAATTTTAGGAAATATGGAAAAATGTCATAAATAAACAACAACAACAAATATATGAGCACAATTATACTGGTGTGAAGTTTTCAACATTTATCAAAAGTGTAGCTACACAAATTAACAAAAAACAAAAATGTAGATGCACAATTTAACAAAAAGTGTAGAACTACATAGAAAAATTGTGGCAGGGTTGAAATTGTTATAATTTACACTAAATATAATCGAATCTAATCCGCGGCATATCACTGCGACCTTTGGGGAATATTTTTTGTTTAGCGTAAATGGAAATAATAAGATAAAAAGTGTAAACCGGGTCTTGTGGGTGTTTAAGGGCCATCAACACTTAATTCTAGAGGTGACACCACAAATCTGAGTATACTGCCATTTCGGGGACACTCCCTTCAACCTTTAGTGATATGCGGCATATCTCTGCGATGTTCGGGGAATTTTTGTTGTTTAGTGTAAATGGAAATAATAAGATAAAAAGTGTAAACCGGGTCTTGTGGGTGTTTAAGGGCTATCACCACTTAATTCTAGAGATGACACCACAAATCTGAGTATACTGGCATTTCGGGGACACTCCCTTCAACCTTCAATGATATGCGGCATATCTCTGCGACCTTCGGAGAATTTTTTTTTGTTTAGTGTAAATAGAAATAATAAGATGAAAAGTGTAAACCAGGTCTTGTGGGTGTTTAAGGGACATCAACAATTAATTCTAGAGATGACACTACAAATCTGAGTATACGGGCATTTCGGGGACACTCTCTTCAACCTTTAGTGATATGCGGCATATTTAGTGTTGATGGCCCTTAAACACCCACAAGACCCGGTTTACACTTTTTATATTATTATTTCCATTTACGCTAAACAAAAAAAATTCCCAAAAGGTCGCAATGATATGCCGCGGATTAGATTAGATTAGATTATATTTAGTGTAAATTATAACAATTTCAACCCTGCCACAATTTTTTTATGTAGTTCTACACTTTTTGTTAAATTGTGTATCTACATTTTTGTTTTTTGTTAATTTCTGTAGCTACACTTTTGATAAATGTTGAAAACTTCATACCGGTCACAATTATTGCTTATATTTCAGTTTCTTTTTTGTTACTATGTTGGTACGACCAAGATTTATAACTGCGATTATGGACAACACTTTACCTAAGCACATATAAAAAATTAATGAACTACATACTACGTAAATGCATAACAAAATTTGAACTCAAAATACCAAATAAATTATGTACATATAACTAATAAACCACACAGTACACACTACATATGAACAAAGTAACTCAAATTATGAAACCAGATCAATACTATTCTCACTATACGATTACAGGGGAATACCCCATTTCCTACACGAAAGAAGAAAGGACATAGATATAATAGATTTTTTTGTTTTTTTATCTTAATAAATATGTGGTAAGAAGAAAATAATCGCCGTGTTTTTTTATTGGAGCACTATCCGGTGCCGAAGGGAAATTTCTATTGAAACTGTAGCTATTTATTCACTGATGTCGCTATACCATAAAAATGAAAAATTCACCATAAAACAAACATTTAACGACCTGAAATATATCAATTGACATTTATATTGGCGTGACGTTATAAAAAATAAATCATCTTGCTGCGTTTTAAATTTTTATTGTAAGATTAAATTCCTAATGGGGTAAGGGTTGTACAAAACTAAGGAAATTTAAATTTTCCCTTTGAAATGGATGGATCCCGATAAATAGGTAGAGCAAGATATTTTTTTTTATCGATTTTTAACTAAAAAGTGGAATGAAAAATCTTAGTTTAGAATTAAATAAATTAATTATATTTAGACATAGAATTATATATTAGACATAGAAAATTGCGTACTCCGGATACAGCTATCGGGCGCTAATAAAAAAACACGAATAATAGTTTGCCCGAGTTGCGTCGAAAATGTGATGCAACTTGAAAAGATGGTATCAAACATTTTTGCGACGCAAGTTGAAACGGCGCAAGTCGAACCGACGCAACTCGAGACTAGTGTATATCCTCCAGAATAAACATTAAAGCAATTTATTAAAATTTCAATCAACGGTGACTGGCTTGTCATGCGTGCTTGAAATCATGAAATAGAAATGGTATGCAATAATTATGAAATGCGTAAGAAAATTATTTATGGATCTGCCCACTTTGTTTTTTCAATAAATGTTCAGCATCATCTGGACTCAATTTTAGGACTAAAATTACTTTTATTGGAGTTAAAACGAGTATAATGGGCTAAACAAATATGTAATCGTTTAATATTGTTTGAACAATATTGCGAACACTGCTTAAATTCCCAAATCTAGGTGCCTAATTAAATTTTATTGGCCACAATAATTACCATAATGCCTCGTATAAAAATAAAAATCATAATCTGTTAATCACTATACGAGTATTTTATTCAATATAATTTATTAATATGGACATAAAATTATATAAAACTAATATCTATATAAAAAAACGTATAAATGAATATAGTAATAATAATTATAATAATAATAATAATTGATAAGAGGATTTTGATTATAAATTTGAATACACGAGTATATAGGATAGACCGCATAATAGAGCGTAGTTATAATATCTGCATTTATTATCATTACTGATAACATTTTTAATTATTTTATTGCGTAAAGACAGACAGACGGACAAAACTCTATAGGCTTGGTCAGAGTATGAAGTTTAAATTTAGCAATAATTGTGCACAGGTTATACGTACGCAAATATGGTTTATTTGAAGTCAATTCCGATTTGTGGATTTTTCGATATTTATAGAGATGTTTAGATTGGTTTGCAATTCAAACAATCATGATGATAACACTCGTATACTAAAACAAAAACAAAATAAAATGATTAATTGATTTTTAATTACATTCTATTTTTGGTGAAATAATTGAATCGGTTAAAATTAAAAATATGCATGATAATTAAATTTTAATTAAAATTTTGCGGAATTTTTTTGACTGATAAATGCGCGCTTTAAATCGGTTGTTGCATACCAAGGTTATTCCAATTCATTTCTCTATTAGCTTAATTTACCTGAATTTGCACGTTTTAATGTGTTAAATTGAAAATAATTTGGTAAGGTGATACTGAAATACTTAAAACGGTATTTTAATTGCAGTTCTGTTTTTTTTACAATTCTGCTTAGAATTTCGTTAACAGTAATTAAGCAATATTCCTAAACAACTCGGCTTAGAATATTTTTCTAAGAACAAATTTTTTTATGGAAACTTAAGATTTTTTCAAAATGCGCTTTGGCTGGTAACTAGTAAGATATTTGGTCGAACGAATAAGCGATAAATGAGAATGTGATGTTTCATCATTAGATTCTTATTGGTTATTGTAGGAACACTTGACTACAAGGCTAGCAAAGACTGATAAATAAATTTATTTTTTAATTTTATATTTAAAAATATATTTTATTTAGAAAATTAATTTTTTATGTTGCTTGCTGGTGAGTGATGCTGCGGCGGCGTGTTGCTCCGGCAAAAATTCAAATTGAATAGGCAGACGATTATTTTTTGCCTTCATCTAAAACCTCAAAAAAATCCAAAACCGGATTTTCTGTTTTTTTCCATTTGATTATCATGCTCCAACATATTTTGGTGCACCCGTTTACAACTATGTTTTAGTAAACATAGGCGTTTGCCATATCATCTCTTGTGCGATCAATGTGATGTTTATGCATCTCTAAACGATTTGATTGGGGTGTAAGTGGATGTTCCACAAAGAATTCCTCAGGTAATTTGATCGTTTGACCGTACACCTGTTCTGTATTTGCACGAGCTTTGAGAGCTGTTTTAAGTTGGTGGTTGAAGCGCTCAACCATACCGGTTGCTTGTGAATCGTAGGCAGTGGTCCGTATTCGATGTGAGCCTAATAGTTGCATAAGCTCAGCGAATAGTTTGGATTCAAACTGTGTGCCTTGATCAGTCGTAATGTTGACCGGAACACCGAATCTAGAAATGCAGTTTTGGACGAGCGTTTTTGCGATTGTTTGTGCGGGATGTCTTTTATGCAGTAGGCTTCTGGCCAACGCGTTAAATGATCAATGCAAGTTAAGATATATGTAAATCCATTAGATGGTGGAAGTGGGCCAACAATATCTAAATGAATATGTTCAAATCTTCCTGGTGGAATTTGCAAATTTCCGTGAGGTGATTTGGTATGTCTTTGCACTTTGCATTTTTGGCAGGATAAACATGATTTCGTCCAAAAAGTTACATCTTTATTCATACTGGGCCAAAAGTAGCTTGAAAAAAAGAGTTTACGAGTTGCTCGTACACTTGGATGTGAAATATTATGCAGAATGTCGAAAATTGTTCGACGTAATGACTCTGGAGTGTGCGGGCGATTGTTACCTCTAGATATTTCACAGAAAATTGTCAAATCAGCTAATGGAAATTTATCTAGTTTTCATTTGGAAGTGCGCCGATTTGTAGAACTAGAAAGTAATTCTTGTAGTTCCTGATCGCAAGCTTGTGCTTTTGAGATCGTTGTGATGTCATAGCACTGCTGCAGAGGCAAGCTCGTGATCGGAAGTCTGAGAAAGTGTGTCGGCGTCCACATTGTCTTTGGCTTGAATGTGTTGAATGTCTGTCGTGGATTGAGAGACATAATCTAATTGGCGCACTTGCCTTGGGTTTCGTTCCGCTTTAGAGGTAGTTGCTCTAGTAAGCGGTTTGTGGTAGGTGAAAATAGTGAATTCCCGACCTTCGACAAAATAACGAAAGTGTTTTATTGCTTGAAAAATTGCAAGTAATTCACCATCAAATGCGGAATATTTTCTTTCGGCATCTGATAATTTCTTGGAGAAAAATCCAAGAGGTTCCCAGGTCTTATTATTGAGTTGCTGTAAGACCGCACCTATTGCTGTATTGGATGCATCAGTAGTGATGCTATATTTGGTTGCATTTAGCGGATGCGCTAAAAGAACAATATTTTCCAAGCTGGTCTTGAGTTTCAGGAACGCGTTTTGACTTTCTTCAGTCCAAAAAAAATTTTGAGGAATTTTTGGCTTGTTGAGAAGTCTTGCCCAATGTGTGTGAATAGGGGTAAGTACTTCCGCAAGTTTTGGTATAAATCGGTAGTAGTAGTTTAACATGCCGACGAATTGTCGGATTTGTTTCACGTTTTGTGGTGGTGGGAAAGTTCTAATTGCATTAATTCGTCCTTCGGACGGCAGAATGCCATTATATGTAATCTTGTGACTGAGAAAGTCAAGATTGTTCGTCCCAAACACACATTTTGCGGTGTTGATGTTGACACCATAATTTGATAACTTTTGGAAGAGTTGTCCCAAATGTTGTAAGTGTTGTTTCTCGTCTTTTGAGGCTACGAGAATGTCGTCGATATATACAAAAACGAAATCGAGATCCCTCACGATTTCGTCGATGAAACGCTGAAATATTTGTCCAAATGGCATTCGGGTGAATTTGAATAAGCCAAATGGAGTGGTAATTGCAGTCTTATGTATGTCGTCAGGAGCAATTGGAATGAGGTTATATGCTCTGAGGAGATCGTTTTTTGTGAAAATCGTGCAGCCATGTAATTTCATGGAGAAATTTTGGATGTGGGGGATAGAGTAACGGTCAGGAATTGTGACTGCGTACTGCGTTAAGCCTTTTGTAGTCCCCACATGGTCTCCAGTCGTTGTCCTTCTTCTTTACCTTGTGCAATGGACATGAGAATGCTGATGAAGAAGGTCTGCAGATTCCTAGTTCCATCATGTGTTGGAATTCTAAGAAAGCTGCTTTGTGGCGAATTGGATCCAGCCGTCTTGGTCTTGCAAATGGTAGATGCCCTGTAGGCACGCTGTGGTGTACTACATTATGCATTACCGGAGCCTTGTAGTTTGGTGGAGCTGTTAACGAAGGGAATTTCTTTAGCAGTGCTCCATAGCCATTGTTAATTGTGTAATGCAATGGTGATGGTGTATTAACGCTTGCTGATGTTGCGTTGGTGCAAATTTTAGTGGATGGATCCGGAAATAATAAAAGACCGGATTTATTTAGGAAATCCGCGCCGATAATATGGCGATTAACATTGGCGAGGATGATGGCGTGTTTGAACAAACGTCTTAATCCGATGTCAACGTCTAGTAATTTGTGCCATTTGCTGCTGCTAGAACTAAATCGGCTAAGATCAGCGCCGGATTTCAATCAGAAATGTAATTTGATTCACCGCATTCACGTTTTGAGGCCGTGTTACCAAGTTTTGTATGATACTAACACCAGATGCGTGGGAATTGGTATCTTTGTGATTGTTGATTGTTTCACTGAAAAGAGCTTCTCTGGTTTGGTTGTGATCGCGGTTTTTTTGATGGAGAAGGAGTTCGTCTCCATGGCGACTGGGAACGTGAAAGTTGGCGCTGAGTGTGTGAATTGTTCTCTAACTTAGTTAGCCGGTCGCTAATTTGTTTTACCATTGTTTCACGACGGCTACTGCTAGTGCTTGGCGCGTGTATCTCTGATCTTGGTATACGCGTGTCGCGTTTAGTTGAACTCAAGCTCTGAGTCCACGTGCCAATGTTGTCGTGGAGTTTATCGGCAATTTCAGCGAGATTCTCTTCTGGTTTTTCTGAGCTGCCTGATCCATAGTTTTGTGATGACGCCAATGTGAAATTCTTTCCGGCCAACGATTTGATTCGGTGTAGTAGGTCCGAAGGTTTCTCATCACCATATTCGACTTTGCTCAAAATCGTTTCTAATCTACGCTCTTCATAGATGGAATCGCGATCGTTTAGAACTTTCTTGAGGACGTCATATTTGTTATTGCAGAATGTGTGCAGAATATACTCGACCCCTCCCTGCAATTTTCTGACCTATTCGAATATATGAAAGAGATCACGTGAACATTTCTGGTTTGGGCGATATAACCGTAAACGTAAAAATGTCTCTGGACTAGTTAAAAATCATCAAAATTAGATCCCGTCCATTACACACATAGGGGTTTGATTGACTATGTAGGTGAGACCCCGTGAACATCTACTAGGATCGGTGAAATAAAATTTGAAAAATTATTCAAATTCATGAAACTTCTAAGTTGTATATGGCACAGTAAATATTTTCATAAATTAACCATGTTCATTTCATTGTTAAAACTATGTCTGTGCTATCCTAAAATACATTTTAAAAATTATGAACATCTCAAGGAGCGGTAACAGAAAAATTTGAAAATAGATTGAAATCAAAAATAGATGAGACCCTGTGAACATCAGATTCGGAGATATAAAAGTAGAAACAGTGTCTAAAATAACCTTCTTTAGAATTAAAAATACTTTGGTAAATTGTATCACAATTTTCTCGTGTTTATCTAAATTTGTTCTGTTTCTCGTGTTTATGTAAAACAAATCCAATTGGAAGATTTTTGAGTTTAACAGTGTACATTTTTGGTGTTATTTTTGGTATGTATTTCACAACCATTATCTCTAAATGATTTGATTGTAGAGGTATTATCATGAAATTGTTGTGTAGCCAAAATATAATTTTTCAAGCATAATTTGCTTACACAAATTTCGTTATGTACAAGTGTTGTTGTACGATTATCTATGTACAAGTTGTTATGTACAGTTTGTGCGTACAACATTGTTGTATATTTTGGAATAATTCTTTATATGGAGAATTGTCCGTTTATAAAGAATTATGTACACGGATGATTATCCGGGAGTTTCTTATAGTTGAAGAAACTATCCGCTACAGATCTTTACGTTTCATCTACTAATCTTTACGTAGTCGCATCGACAACTCGTCGATAACGTCGACTACTCATCGACAACGTCGAATGCTCGTATATAGGTAACGTCGGCTAATGGTAGTCAAGTCGACAACTACTAGTAATTCAAATCAGTAGTGATTCATTGATGTACATATTTTGAATTTCTGTCTCCGGATTAAAATTTACCGGATAAAATTTACAAAAAAAATCTCTTAGTTTACCAAAAAATAAAGTTTCTTGGTCAACTTAAGGAAACGATCAACTTAAGAAAAATTATGTTGCAATTACAATTACTTCGATATGTAGCTACAACCTGCTTGCTAATTTGGCCTGTTCTACTCTGTAATGAAGACATGGAGAAAACAAGGTTCTCATTACTTCAATTCCGATGGAAGTCAATACCAATTTACTAGGAGCTACTGAATTCTACGGAATTAAATACTTGGCTGTTTGTTCCGTAAGAAGGCCATAGGTATTTTTATTTGGGGTTGAATCGTTTTATTTTTGAGAAAGGAAAATGTTCACTAGAAAAAAGATATTTTGAGAAAGCAGCAAATCAAACTGTAGTGATTTGAAATGCTGTCAACTTGGTCGGCTTAACGTTATGTGGAAATTGTATTTAATATATTCGTTCTCAATGTCCTGATGAAATTTTAAAATATTTATACGTTCAAACACCCTCCCATACTACATAAGTTATAATCCTAGGTTGCACCTTTTTAAAACGATATTCACGATATTTAAACTTTAATAAAAACAAATTAAAATATTATTTAAACACACAACAAACAGAAACTATCAAAATGTCCACTGTGGTGGTCGATAGAAATATTTCATCGCGATAAATAAGTCTATTTGGTAAGAGATGGCACGGAAAACAATAATAATCTATTCATATATATTTAACAGAGATAATACTGGCAGGAAATCAAAAGTACTGAATTTTTGAAGAACAGAGTACTGAATCCAACCTGCTTTAAGAACTGCTTTTAAAATAAGACAAACATATTAAAAAAAAATCATTGTTCAGTGATTACTGAAAAGAGACACTTATTGATCTTCCTATGCAATCCTACCGTGCTGGGAGCCAAAATAAGTAACCACGCAAACATAAAACTTAAGAAGGCCTCCTTATTCCGACAATAACAATTTTATTAGAAAAATTCTAAATTTAGTGATCCAAATACTAGTACTTCGCGAAGGTTGAGTGAGGATGCGAGTTCAGTTCAATAGACAAAAATTTGATTGTAAAAATCTCCTTAACATGGATGGTTAATATTGAGGAGTTTGGCCATTTTGTATGGACGCTGTATGTGCTGCCCTATTTCCACAGTTAAACGTAACATTCTTTATGAATTAGGCACTTTTGTGTGCTATTATGGCAAATGTTGCCCCGACATTTTAGCGAAATGGGATTAAACTAACCGAGATCAATTATGGACGTCTTCACGCACCCTTCTTTACCCCTAACGTGGTTTTATCATTACCTGATTTAATATCAAAATATAAACTTATTTGACCCCTAGATAGGTACCTCACCCATTTGAGGGCCTCGAGTCCGAAAATATACCTCTTAATTAAGCAAATAAATCCATTACTTTTTATTCAGTAGTCCTCGACCTATTTATCGGTTAAATCTGGATGGATATACGGTTGGTCCTCATTTGATCTTCCTTCTTGGTATTAGTTATTGTTACTGGAAAGATTGAAGCTGCTAAAATACTTGCTGCCGAAAGTCACGGGAGCAAGAATCACCGCAAAATTAAGTCTGTAACTTTCTGCCAGCATTTTAAAATGTAGATGCCGCCAGAGATTACATCGTCTCACATCAAATGGACTGTGAGATTTTCGAGTACTTTGTGTATCAGAAGTGGAATTTATGCATTTTATGAAAAGTTGAATCCGATGGCACGGACTTTTAAGCCTGTCGTTCTCGTGTGGTAGGCTTTCAAAGACTGGAAAACTCTTGATGTGATTGTAAATATTTTGTACCTTCTCATCCGAAAGTCCCAAGCATGGGAAATGTCGTTAACGCTCATTAATTATTCACCAGTATTTATAATATACAGCGATTATTGGATTATGAGTATTAAAGTTTAAATATATTGTGTGGTTGGTTCAGCTAAGATCGAAAATAGTTTTCAACAATCCTCAAGAATCGTCATGTGATCCTTTGAACGTTATTCTATTTTTACATATTTTGAGGCAAACTTTTGAAGTTCCTTAAATCCTTTTCCGTTAATTGAATTCCGGATTTTGTAAAATCTGGTTCCCATAATTATGTTTAAATTTTTTCCAATTTGCTATTCCTTTGCTAATTGTAACAGTTGGGCTTTGAGCACCTTGTTGTTTTTTGACTAGATTATGATTCACTTTTCATTATTTATGACTAGATGATATATTATAGTTGGTTCATTTTCGTTAAGTCGGAGGATGCTGAAATGTAGTCTTTGATAAAAGTTGTTTGAGTGTTGCCAATAATAATGGTAACTTTACTGATAACTCAACTTAAAAATTATATTTTTCATAATTATAATTGTTCATCTTATCAATAACCGTTGATAATGTTTATTTGGGGGATTAAAATGATTTAATAGTTGAAAAGCGCTGAGTCAAAAATAAAGAAATTTGTTATTTTTGAGCCGTAAATGGCTGCGAGCGTTTCAGCAAATTTTGGATGAATGGTTAAAGTCTACCATGTCGATGGGATGCTAAATGTGTTTGGTTGTTTTGGAGCCCCAAAATTCCTTAACGTCGTTATTTGTTCTAGTGAAGGCCGAATACGATAAGGTGCCTCTCTGTTGCTTAAAAAACCAAGCTTTAAGACCAAAAATATATTTCAAACTTCTACATGAATTTTATCAGAGATCAGCCATCAATTACAACCGTCAATATGGATAATGTTGTTGTAGACATTCGATGTTTGAAGGCGGAACTGACGATTTTCTTATTGTTTTAAAAATAACGTGAATAATCTAGAGCCTGCCAATATGGTACTTCGAAACCAAAATGTCAAAGCTAAAGAAAAAGCCGCCATTGGAGATACCGCGTTAAATTAATGTAGGTGCAATCCAGTAATCATTTGCTATTCTAGAATTGTACAAAAGCACTAACAAATGTTATAGTTGGCTTAGTCAAAGGTATTTAATTGACATCGCTTCTTCGAAACAATGGTGCCAGAAGTGCCACAAAACGCATTCCACATAATGAATAAGGCAGATTTCAAGGACATTTATCTTCAACTGATTCGAATCAATAATATCGCTATGAGCGATGAGAGAGCAAAACATGCAATCCAGTCAACGCTCCAAACTATACATTCTAAATTCATCCGTAGAGGCTCCGGGTACCAATTATAACAGATAAACAGCTGGATGATAAACTAAAAGCATTAAATAATATTATCCAACAAGCAGCATAGGCAAATTCACCTATTCTTAATACCAACTCTTAAGAAAACATAATTATCCTCTTGAGGTCAAATAACTAGTTCGAGAAAAACGGAAAGCTCGCGAAATATGGCAGAAGACTCGTGCTACGCAACATAAAAACATACTTGATTTTTGTGCAACAAAATAAAACAATAGAAGGAAAGCATAAATAAACAACTCCGTGGTCTTCCTGAACTAACGGATGAAGTGGCTCAAATCTATAATAGAAGAATTATGTTTAACCCCACAGCACACGAATTGGGATTTTGAGAAAACCACTATACTGTTAAACAAATTCCCAGAATAATGGATGACATTGAAGATACACTTAAAAATTAGAAGATATGCTTTATTATTTTCTTTGATGTACAGGGTGGGCCAAATAAATTTATTTTTGAACACTATCAGTTTTTTTGAGCATGGTAAGGGTCATGTCACTTCTGATTTGACAGAAAGTTAGTTGTATCCTTCCGCTGAACGAAAATGGTTGTGTATTCGCTTGAACAACGCTGGGAAATATTGAAACATTAATTCGAAAATTTTGGCAAAAAATCGTCTTTTCGGATGAGGCGCATTTCCATCTTGGCGGCTATGTAAACAAGCAGAATTGTCGCATTTAGACACGGAGAACCCGCACGTGATCGTAAAGAAGCCGATGCATCCTCAACAAGTGACTGTTTGGTGCGGATTTTGGCCCGGTGGCATCATTGGGCCATTTTTCTTTGAAAATATGCAAGGAGCCGCCGTTGTCAATGATAAACAATTTTTTGTTCCCGGCACTTGAAGAGGAGGACATAGGCAACATTTGGTTTCAACAAGACGGCGCTCCGTGCCACACAGCACACGTTTCAATTGATCTTTTGCGCACTATCTTCGAAGACCGAATTATCAGCCGAAACGCTGATATGATTTGGCCGCCTCGGAGCTGTGATTTGACGCCGTTGGACTATTATCTTTGGGGTGCCGTCAAAGACAAATGTTACGCCGATAAACCAGCAACGATTGAAGCTCTCAAGAACAATATTCGTATTGCCATTGAAGACAGAATGCCGCATACCATCGAAAATGTGCTCAAAAATTAGACCGACCGTATGGGGTACGTCCAGGCCAGCCGAGGCAGTCATATGAATGAAATAGTATTCCATAATTAATCGGAAGGATTGTTCTTTACAATGAAAAAATCAATTTGAAAAAATATTGAGAACTTTTTCTTTATTGCATTTTAAAAAAAAATTATTTAGCCCACCCTATAGTTCAAGCTTTCGACAAAGTTTGACACCATAGGCTTTAATTTAAACTGCATCGAGACCTGAATAAGCAAATTTATCAAAATCACTAATGCTATATTGCAGATCGACATTCTTGACTCGGAATATGATGCAGGCCCTCGATAAAGTGTGGCACAGAGGTTTACTCTTCACTATATAGAGATTTACCAAAGCAATATTATATGATTTTAAAATTCTACATAGAGAATCGCCATTTTCGGGTGAAATATGATGAAGAATACTCCGAGCTAAAAAAGATTTCGGCCGGAGTTCCGCAGTGTACTGTTTTGGGACCTATTCTTCAAGAAGCATGAGATAAAATGGACAAAAATGTGGTGTATCGGGTTCAATTAATCGAAATCCGCGCATATGAATTTTACTAATCTAAAAGTTAGCTACAAACCTGTAATCATTAACGGACAGCAGATTCCGCATGCAAATAAGGCTAAGTACCTAGGGATGACCTTAGATACCAGACTCAGATGGAAAGAGCACGTTAAAAAGAAAAAAGATAAACTTAATTTCAAATATCGAGGAATGTATTGGCTGCTTGGGAAAAATGCGGAATTGTCAACCGAGAATAAATTGCTATTATATCAATAGGTACTAAAGCCTGTATGGACTTGCAGAATTCAGCTCTGGGGCTATACAAAGAAAACCAACACCAAAATAATACAAACTTTTCCGAAAAAAGTGCTACGTGGTATAGTTAACGCTCCGCAGTACATTAGGAATGATAACCTTCATAGGAACCTAAATATCCAGACAGTTCAAAAAGAAATAAAAAAACTTGCAGTAATTCATGGACATCAATTGTAGAGAACGAAACCAATTGATTTAATGGATTAAGGACACCAGTTTAAAGACTACTTCAGTAAATAACCTATAAATGGAGCTGGCCAATGGGCCTCTTCCCATTCTCAAGTGACTAAATTAAAAATGAAAAATTACTATATGAATTGTATTCAGTTGTAATAATTTAAATATAAAAATTTAAATAAAATAAAAATTCTCGAGTCAAACTTGAATACGAGTACTCTGAACTAAAAACAATATCAGCAGATGTTACACAAGGCAGCGTCCTTGGGCCTATTCTGTTCATTCTTTATACGATGAATTTACCGAATATTCGAAAAGAAATGATGAAAAATATGTATCGGAAGCAACAAGCAAACTCGAAAATGAAGTTTGCGCAAAAATGGCGTACCTTACTAAAAACAGATCATGTCAACTTAACAAACAAAAATGTGTAAACTGGATTTCCGTTTTTCTTAAGACGATCAAATTCCATATACCAATACCACAATCCAAAATCCATCTAGAACACATCAAGAAGAAACATCGAATACAGGAAAATGTACTATGTAGGAATTCTGAGCCCACATTACATAACAAATTGCTTCTGTACAGGCAAATGTAAACCCCAAGTATGCTAATGCGATTATTTCGACTTGACAATGATTGACCAAATATGTTACTCATCATCAATCGACAAACTAATTTAAGATAGATAAATTACTAATTGATCTCTGATTGCAATATTGAATAAATAAAAAAATATTTGAACTCGCGTATGTGCTTGACTGAGGCTCTCAACCCCGATTTAGCTCTGAGTCATGGATGCGGCGATTAAGATTAAAAAAAGTCGGTTACCACACTATAAGTAATCGGAATCGGATGTTCCAGTCCTAGTATACGAGGGAAAAATTTATTACCAGCAAGAAGCGTCAATGGAAGCATTAATTCTACCAAGAATTACCTCAAACCATCTAAATCAATTTATGGAGGACATTGCACAAACGTTTTAATCGGCATCGATTATTTATAATCTCTTAGAAGCTTCTTTCTTATTCTCGGTTGAGTCGCCTTCGAAAACTGGGAAAATAATTCTGACAATAATTCGGAGTCGCTGGTTGGAACATATGATGATATTGAGTTAGATAAAATTCTGCGACGATTCTGGGAAAGAGTATCGTCCTCGAAATTCAAACGTATATTGTTTTCGCTTTGTGGGATTTAACGCCACTGTCGAGATACGTGATAACGGCCGATTTATTGCATGTTTGGCTTTAAAGAGATACAAAAAATCTGGGTCAATCAGGTGCACTACAGCCCTAAGATTAAGGTCCCATGAAATGCTACGTCACTAAATTTAAGCGTTGGATTTAACGGCCGATCAAAATGTACTCGCCATATAGTGTATACTATACCGATTTACCTTCAGATTTATAACCAACGTGGTTGGGAAAATGCATCAGTTAATAAAGGATAGCGCTACCAAAGATAGTTGCTTTCGGCAAATAGTATGACGCAATCATTCGTCTAAGGCAATCAGCTACTACCGGCTCAGGTCCATTACCTACGGATTAGCATCATCTTCGGTTCTGGTGACAAGCATAAAGTAGCATGGCTTATTGTATATTAAACCTGAATAAAAATAACGTGGATATAGACGTTTTCAAAGTTCGTCTAAAAAGTATAGTGGAATTGTTCAAAGAGTTCACTCACACTGATGCTGAATTGTTTGAAATCGACACTGGAGGAGAATCCAGTTCTGACGAATTAGAAAATAAGCATTATTCTGTTGTAGAATTCGCAACATCAGTATAGCGCAACTAAATCCTCGATTATTGGAAATGACAACAATAATCTAGATAGTAGTAGGTCTACCAGTGGCCAAGTCAAAATTCTGCGTATCAATATTTCCAAATTTCGCGACAACTTAACCGAACGGTCTTTTTACCATACAGGATAATCCACTGTTAAACCCTGTGAGACAGTTCCAGTATCTGAAGGACTGCTAAGAAACTTAGGCAGCCAATCTCGTGAAGCATTCTTTGTTAGGCGACGCGAACTACCTCGTTGTCTTGAACAGATTCAAGACACATCTTAACAGGAAGAAATGTAAATATATTGAATAATTTCATAGAAAAATTCAACAATCAACCAAAGGTACATTTATCAACCGAGGATAGCATTCCAATACATTTTTTGTTGACGATTACACACAAAATAAAGAGCCATTGGCCCATTGGTATAAATAAGCACGACACTCGTGATCGAATGATATATTAAAGGGCAAACCAAGTATGATGATAAGGACCAATCGGCGCGACAAAATGCATGGCAAGTGACTTTTCACCTCTAAGTTTCTGCCGTGGAGAGCCGACGGATAAATAGAAAAACGCAAAAAGAGTTTCATTCTAATTACGTAGCTCTATCATCGAGTCAAAAATTGGTGAAGTCGTTCGACTTTCGTAACCACATGCTCATGTCCTATATATAAATGCAATTACTACCTCCTATAGAGCAATACCAAGTGTTATCATCATTATACTCCTGACAAAGTCAGCTATCTTTACTCAAGTGTGCTTTATGCTCGACCAACCTATCATCGATTTCTAACCTGGTGCTCTGTTCTACCCGAGTTCGCGTTAGAGAAGGCTATGGGCAGTACCCATTTGGAAACCTTACCAAATGGTACTGCCCATAACCTAAATCTCGACACCAGATCCTAAATCTTATTAATTTCTCTATTATGTGGGGGACGTTTGAAAATAACCGTCACAGGGATTGGTTAGTCGGTAAGTTACAACCAATTCTAAATCTGCTTTTAGGCTGGCATTGCATTCTTTAATATACACATAAGCCACTAATGATAAGTGTTGAATTTATCAATTAGTTATATCTGCCAATTTGATAAAGCCAATAAAATTAACATGACATCGGTACAGACAACTTCTACAAGTTTATTTCTGATGGTTTGGTAAATCCAAGTGGCAAGTTTAGTGTGAAAGTGCCGTTTGACCCAAATTTGGTTTACATTGGACATTATTTATGATTAAAATCATTTTAGCGATGAAACACCGATTTCAACGAGAACCAAGTTTTTGACTAATTTACAAAGAGAGGGTTTTTCTGGTCGAATATTTCAACTTAGGTCACATGAATGGGACTACCAGTCACATCCAATTATTATCTACCATATCACGGTTATCTTACCGCACTAAAGCCACGGATAAACATATCACAGATAACCTGAGAGTTAATCAATTCATCATCTAATTACGTTTGAAAGTCAAATACACTGGAGATAATTTACTCCAGGTTGACGGCCGAATAGGAAAATCATTCATCCCTTACACAACCAAACATCCAATTATTCTTACTATAGAGATTCCGAGTGCTTACGATACTTATACACATTCGATATTTCCACTCCGGTCAGTTACATCTAAACAGTCTCCCGCGCAATTGATACTGTAGTATTGGTTTGAGGACGAGACCAACGATCATATAAAACGTAAATCTGTATCTGCGTCTGCCGATCAATTAAAACAGTCCACTTCGAGCTGATACATGATGTGACCACTGAGACATTTTTGAGAGTACTCGAAAGGTTTATGGTAAGAAAAGGATAATGCGATGATATTTTCCTCCGTCAACGCTTTCAACTTCATGGAAGTAACAAATCAATACAGCGAATTAAACAAATGCTTAAAACACTGATCAAACGGCAATGTGGTTAAACCTTTGGTGTTTGGTTCGGCAGGTGCCGGGTTCGAATCTCGATAGGGGCAGGATGCAAAATGATTCCATGCGATGAAATGGAACACAACTATGACCCCCTGTCGGAGTGCAAAACTCATGGGCCGACCCATCTTCCATGCCACTATGTCCTCGATTTGACAGGCAACTGCGTAAGGTAAGGACGTGAAAGTGAACTGCGAAAGAGTTGGGAGTGCTTCGGCCCCAGAACAGATTGCAAATATTAAATAATAAATATAAACAAAACTGTGGATTGCCCCATCATGTTATATCTTATCTGCCTTTATGACCTAAATTTAAAAAAATCGTTTGAACCGTAGGGCATTGTAAAACACCAGCACTAGCTAGTATGCGGCATATAATTATCAATCCGAAATGTTGTTAATATTTCGATCGTCTCTATATTGTGGTGGTAGAGTCACCTAAAATACACACCGAAACACGAAGACATATTTGAATAAAGGGTTTAAATCGTTGTGGGTATATGTGGCCATATTTGAGTGATCGATGCATTAATAAAATGTTATCACTATACCAGGCCGTTAATTTTTGTTCACAAGAGATAACCCGAAATGTATTAATGTTTTATCAGTAAAGAGCGGAACAAAAATAAAAGCAATTCTGTTACTCGTGTATGTCATAGGAAATTCCCTTAAGATAACACTTTTATTTTTACTAATTAAAATTATTTATATTTTCCAAGTTGTTTGCAATGTTTGTTGGATGCGAAATGTGTGGCAGATATTTCATCTACACATAATTTAGTTAACTGTAATTTTACAATTCATCTAAAATCCAATCATAATATTGGGTTACATTTGTGAATAAAGTCATCTGCGTTGGATCACATTTATAATTTGACGAACTGTTGGATGGTACACCTATTGAAACCAGACCAAGTATGTACCATTGACTATTTAATTTAAAAACAAGGCCACCACCTGAGTCACCAGCACATGCACTAGTGCCATTTCGGAAGCCCGCGCAAAAATTATTCTCATTCAACAAATTGCCAAATACCGGTCTGTTACTATCGCGGCAAGCGCGTGCCGTTCGTATCGGAAATGAAGCTTTCTTTAATTGATTTGGAATCTCGTCGTTCTCGTTATATCCCCACCCGGGTAGAAAACCAATTTCATTTTGGAACACGTTAGTATTAGACGTCAGACAAATTGGTTGAATCCATCTTGAATATTTTATCGGATTTTGCAATTTTAACACTGCTATATCGTTCTCTAAATGAGTGAGGTAGTACTCGGGATGTATAATGATTTTTGAAAGTCTGCGGGTTATACTATCTGCAATACTTCTGTTTAACGTAGTGTAGCCTACGCCTACAAATAATGATGATGCGGACCGGTCGGATACGCAATGTGCCGCAGTTACCACAGTTTCTTCATTCAAAATCGTACCACCGCATCCATATTTGCGCTGTCCATTTCGAACCTCGATAACAGCCGCGTGCCATGGAAATTCTCCAAATCGTGCGGCTTCTGGCAAGCTTATTAATGGAATGATATCGATTTGCTGTCTACCGCATATATCTTGAAACTATAGAAATTAACCATATTAAGTTAAGATTTATTATTAATTACTAATATTATGCTTACCTCCCAAACTCGTGGCTCTATCCAATCCAGCAGATTAAACAATTTTCCCGCAAAAAAGTTGTTCTGGCCTTTATTTACACGATGCCCTAATAGGACTCCGTACACATAGTCATTGGATAATTTACCTTTAACAACTCGCTTTACTTGAATTGGACTTCCGATGGTGGACTGAAACAGATTAGTTTTTATCAGCACGTAACCCTTATGAAACCATTCATCCTTACTTACCACGGAACGGTTATAGTTTCGTGTCGGTTGCAGGCAAAATAGATTCAATATATCCCACTGTTGGTACATTTGGCGACAAACAGAATTATTCATAATTTTTGAGGGCCTAAATTTTAGTGGATCGTCTGTTTCTCCACTGGTTAGCAATAGCTCAGCCCATGTTGAATCAAACTCCTTCATTGTCCAAAGACATGCTGGGCGATTAAAACTATTAAGCTCAAGTGGATTTCGTAATTGAACTAATACTATGCCATATGAAAGTCGTGTACTATTGTATATGGATCGTTTGTAATAAGCATCAATCGCCATATATTTAGTATCGTATGTATGGAACACTTTTACGCCGACCCAATTATAATCTGAACGGTAGGCCGACAAAATAAATTTTTCAGATATTAATGTTCCTATAGACCATAGTTTACTTCGGTGCAAAGTCGCATGTTTTAATAGGAGCACATTTTTATTAACCATTGATGTATTTTCACTTATTTGAGCAAAGTCCAGACATTCTGCATTCCAAAATTTAATGGATTAAAAAATTGAACTTGTATTTTGTAAAATAGACCATTACTTACTCACTTCACTAATACGTAAACTAGTCACAATTTGAGAAATACACAAAAGAGCTAAGACCACTAACCAAAATTTGTTCATAATTTACTAACTCTAAACCACGGTACTCGGTGTCTGAATAAAGAATAATCAGAATCGTACGATTTTATATTTTGCTGTGTTGGGTTTTCCATATTACGTTTGAAATGTTTTTGAGCGTCAGACTTGATGATTAAACCAATTTTGCGCGGTTGCACAACAAATTTAATCGAGGAATACAAAATATAACTCATAAAATAATTTACTTGTTAGTTAAGTTAACTATGCACTTTCAAAGTACACGTAATGCGTTTGTAGCTGTGTTCTACTATGACTTTTTTACTCAACAAAAATCGTATAATTAAATGACAGGTAGGAATATTATTCTACCTTTTTTATGAGGCGTTAGAGTAGCAAAATCATCAAACCTTCGGCAGTTCCAGCAGGATGACTTTTCTTACTATGCGCAATAAAATCGTCGGTAAAATTCTTTATGCAGCTCTAAGAATTACAATAACTTTCCAAAGGAAGATGAATAATTCACAAAACTATTGATATGTACATGAGCTTGATATGGGCATAGTCCTCGTGTGGAAATTTAAAACGGAACAACATATTCTCAGAATTTACTGACCTACTTCCAAATGCCAGGGTGTTCAATAGTACTATGCAATGGACTAGCAATAGGTGCTTCATACTAAATAGTAATATACAATATGAGTATTTCAAGAGAGAAGCAGTGTTGTGCGTCTACGCTTATTTCCAAATTGTCTACATGTAGGTGTCGAAAATAGCGTAGACAATTGATTTCTGAGTAGACAATGTCGAGAATTGGTAGAATATGTAGACAATTCATAGATAATGTAGATTATTATATATTTTTTTTATTGTTTTTCTGTGCGAAGTCGACGTCTTCTAGTTTTGCAGTTTAAATTGGGTTTTACCTATATTTTGGCAGTTAAAATACAGATTTTATTAAACTAATAGGTGAAATTGAAAATCTTGGTCAATCGATGTCTTCAATATTGGTACAACCATAAGCGACTAGCGAGGCTAAATTCTGTTATGGTGTCGCTATGCCACATGTGCCGTCTGTCATGAACATTTTCGAAACAAATATTTCATTTCTGGTTGTGGTTTCTACAAAGCTTATATTTTGCTCAGGTTAGCTCAGGATTACATTTCTCCCAGAGATTCGCCAACTGATTATCAATCGACGTTTGCCTTTCCTGGTCCTTTTTACATAGAGAACATACAGAATAAAGTGAATGACGAATGGAATGAACACCCCTCCTCCCCTGGCCCGGAAACCTTACTCAGAAGCCTTGAAGCTGGCTAGGATTCAATGGATCAATCATTCAAATAAATTAAATTCATTGAAACATCAAAACTCTAACAATTAGAGAAAGAATAAAAACGAAATTCTCGGTCTCAGTGCAGTGACACAAACATTAAACACCACCACAAAATACAAATCACCACCTTTAATATTCAGTGATACGATCCAACAAAAGAGGTAGACGAAACAACCAAGGATGAGTTCTATGAACAAGCCACAATAGCAAGGACACACAAGAAAATGATCCAAATAATAATATAAAAAGGATAAAATCTTTCCTTCTTGTACTTGCAGAAATTTGAACATAAAAACCGACCTGATAAACCATCATATGGGTGGTAATCAATCAATATAGACTCCGTGCGTAATAATAATGAAGAAGACTCTTCGACTACTGCATCACAGATCATATAATTCATAGAAGGCCATAAATTTTCACACATACTTTATACACATATGGACATCACCTGAAGTAGAATAAGGTATAACGAAAGTCATTACAAAATGTCAGAACAACGAGTGATGTAGATATTTGCAGTGACTTCCTACTGGTAAATTATCATAATTCAAAATTGAACTTGTCGCTGTAAAACTCATCTAGACAAAACGGAAAAACTAAACACCGACAGATTAAAAGATGCTGGGCGCAAGAAACACTTTGTGCAAAACCAATAAAGAAGCAGCCATCAGTGTAAACCAACAGTGGAAACAAATCTAAGAAATCTATATCGAAGCAACTATCAACAGACTCGGGTCTGTTACCAAGAATTTAAACGCAAACCCCCTGGATCAAGAAATGCACGTACTACTTCAATCAATGCGTGTCTATAACGATTCTCAAGAAATTTGACCTAAGAAAATGTACAAATTGGCAGGATATATATCCCTCGTCAACATAACCACAAAACTCAAATCTAGCAAAAGAGGTTGGCCTCAAACTAAATATCAGGAAAGCCAGACGATGAGGCTAAACACACCAATGAAATCGTATACGTTGGGTGTACTTTAGCGAAAACGGGTGGCACAAATGAAGTTATAAAGAAACAAGTCAACAAAACCAGAACAACATTGAACATGTTGCACAAAGTCAGGAACACATCTGTTCTATCCCGCAAACACCAAACTACAATTGCGAAGCCTGGAAGACGATTGCGAAACCTAGAAGCATACACATATGATCAACAATACGACACAGGTGTTTGTAAATAAATCTTGGGAGAAGCACTTCAGGCTTCTGGCCTCAGTAAAGGGCCAACATAACAAATATTGAGTTCCTTGAGATGGATCGTCCACATTGAGGAAGTCGCAGAATTAAATGACAAGCAAGTCTCTGAAATGGAACCCACAAGAGGGAAGGAAAGTTGGACGACCAGCTCTAACATGAAAACAAACAACTCGGAAAGTCGTGGGTCGAAGTTAAAGCAATATAATCCAACAGAGTGTGATGGTCCAGCCCACTTCCAGCAAAATATTGCTTAAAATATCAAGTGAAACTTCGGTCATATTTTGGCATTTATTAGTAATATGAACTCGAGGAAATTGTACTCGTATGGTCATTATTGCCTCAAATTGTTTTTATGCTTTACCATTTTATTGTGAGTGTTAATGATGTTGGACATTATAAAGGATCTTTCAAAGGGGACGCTCGAAATTTGTTAGGTTACAGCAGCCAAGTTGTTAGATGTTGTCAAATGTTCAGTAGTGTATGGCAAATTACCATGGAAGGTTCTAGCGTTGTCTAGTCAACAGGAATTGTATTCTTTATCGGCCGACATAACTTTCATGAGCTTGCGGCAAGTCCCAGCCCCCTTCCATCATTTAATCCTCTCAACATAGGCCCTATTTACAACCGAATTTTTATCGTATAAGCGATCTAAAAAATTTTAACTTTGCACATTTAACGGTTTGCACTTTAACCATAACATAAACATGAATGTGCTTCATTACCATATAAAAACTTTGGGTCAAATTTTTCAATGTGGAGAAAGAACTCCATCTTGAAATGGTTTGGATTACAAACAACAAAATTTTAATAATTGCTAATAGAAATAATAATTTTCGACATTGTCAACATTCTCTACATTATCGATGCCATTTTCTTAATTTTCTACATACATTGATTACACGAGTAAAATATTAATTAACTACGTAGTGTAGACAATACGCCACAACACTGGAGAGAAGTTCTTCACGAGCTAAATATAGAATTGCCAGCTACATGACATACTAGTTTTCTTGTGCAGATTGGATTAATAAGCCGCGCAAGTGTAGCTCTTTGGTGCTCCAATTCATTCTCTCTCGAGGATGATAAGGAATTGATTTGTTTCTCACTTTTAATGTGATTATAAGTCAAAAGCCCGTTTATATGGAAAGTAAGCTGAGATTGCGGAAACTCCCTGCTTGGTTCCTTCTTTTTTACCTCATCTAAGGGTTTAGACAAAGTCTGTGTTTTTAAGTTTTTCATAGCTTGCATCACTGATATCTACTCCCCAAACGACTAGTTTAAGCTATATTTCACTATGGATTTTCTAAATTATGGAAAAAAACTGACCTATAGAAAATAAATCGTGTCAGTCAGTTCATCTGAAAAACATTTCCGCTTTAATTTTGAACCAATTTCGTAACAGATTCAATAACACTCAATTTCGTAACACTCTCTCTGGCTAACACGAAGTGTTTTTTCGCCTGCAATGTGACTCTCCAACTATTTCGACATGCTATTGGTCGTATGCCTTATTCGCCGTCATCACGCCCGCGTAGGTTAGGTCTTCTCCTGCGACCTACGCCGACTGTTTGATGATAGACAGTTTTCTTATCATTCGTTGTGATGGGGAACGTTCAGCGTAGCTCAGATAATGTCACAATCTCCAAGAAGACGCCTGATTTTGAAGTTCATTCGAATCCGATATTCATTTGTGGCTGCAAATGCAAACTATTCTGATTGTTGAAAACGAGATGCCTCCAAATATTGTCCAAAACCATGTTTGATTGTTTCAATATTTTTATCTTCTATCATCTGCCCTGTGATTTCTAGAAGATTTCTTTGATTTCGCTTCTGCATTCATATGATTGAAATTGTTTCGAATCGATGTTAATGGCGCAATTCCAGAATGGCACGACAAAGTGTCCGGTTAACGTTCGATTGTCTGAACGGAACTTCGATAATAAGATTGCATATTTTGCCCCGTTTCCCCCGCTAAGCACCTTGTCCTCGGAAATCAGGTCTACGGTCATATTGATTGCTGGAGTTACTTTAGAATGGCTTCGGCTTCCCAATGGTGGTTCTATGCACTCATCCCGAAATTCCTTTATTTCTGGACATATTTATTGTGATTGCTTGTTTTAAACAACTTTTTTTTGGATCTAATTAAAAATTCGGGATGGTCATGGATAATGCATGACCGTGATCATTATTACCGTTGAGTTGTCCTTTCCAATTTTTGGAACTTATGGAATGTATAAGAGGGTTTCGTCGTTCACTGAAATATGTGGTATAATGTACTTCAGATCTTGGTGGTTTCATTTTTTATTATAATATTTGTTTTTGGGAATATGTCTTCCGTATTTTTGTGTCAAATTCAAAAATTCTAAGAATAAGTGGTTTCTGTAATAATTATTAGGGCGTTCTGGAAAATGAATGCAATATTCTTCTGAGGTGGTAGCGAATATACTGTATCTTCGTCACTTGATTCGCTCTCAGTATTTTTGTTGGATTAGGATCAGAGTTGGCATTATACTAAGTAGATCAGCAACGGCATTAGCTTTGGATTGTTTGTATACTACACTTAGTAAGTATTTTTGAGCTTTTCTCAGATGTTTATATAAAGGTGAGTCTGTGATCAGTTAATAGTGTTAACTTGCTACCGTAAAGGTAGCGCTGATACTTTTTTACCGCCCAGATGATAGAGAGAGCTTCGTTCTCATTTGTAGCGTATCTAGTCTCGGCATCGTTTCAATGCGAATGAGACTGGCCTTTCAGCTTTATTGTGCATTTAGGATAGAACGCCACCTACAGCGTGTTTAGAAGCATCGGTTATCAATATAAAAGGCTAGGAAAAGTCTGTATAGACTTAATATTTTATCAGCCGATATATCTTTTTCAGGATTTCGAAATTTTTTGTATAATCTATGTCCATTACGTTAACACTAGCGCCTTTTTAAAAAAATCGTTTATGGTTTGGTAATATTAGAATAATCCTGTATACGAAACGTCGATAATAACCTGATAAACCAAGAAATTGCTTCATTTAGTTTTAGGTTGTTAGTATTGGCCATTTGTCGATTTTTTGAACTGGTCAGGATTCGGCTTAACGTCTCCTTTCATAATTATATGCCCTAAGAACCCTTTTTAGGAGATTCGCATTTCCAACCGGATGGATCTCGAGATTAAATTGAGACAACCTTTTAAAGACTCCGCCTAGATTTTTAATGTGAAAATACCTTATGACCTATGACAATAATATCGTCAAGAAATACGTAACAAATTCTCCCGATGAGCCCATATAAGATAATATACATAACCCTTAAGAATGTTGCTGGCCATTTTTGAAGCCGAATGGCATTCGGATAAAATCGAAGTGCCCTTTATGCGTGGAGAATGTCGAGTTCCCTTGGTTTTTTTATCCATTGGTATCTGACGAAACCCGGATTTTAGATCTATTGTTGAAAAATATGGGGATTTCCCAAGATTATCATATCTCTTCAATTTGCAGAATTGGATTTTTGTCGTCGATAGTTTTTTCGCTCCGTTTTCAGTAGTCAATTATAATTCTGATTTTTCGGATACCTAACGCGTCTGTTTGATTTGGTAATATCCACATCGGCGATGAGTATGGGCTGCATGAATTTTGCACGATTCCGCTGTCCAACTTCTTCTGTACGTGTTCCTCTACGCCTATTTAGAAACAAAGTGGTTTGTCTTTCATAGTGATTGTACATTTGCCGATTATTTTTGCGAACAGTTTTTCGTTTTGCTTTACTAACATATTTTGATTGTGGTATATGAGATTCATAATGGCTTGTTTTTCTTGATCGCATAGATGTTCCGTTCGAATTACCTTACCTTCCTTTTATTGGGCGGATTATTTCCAAATTATTTACGGTTAATTTTAATTTTGCTGCATTTTCCGGAGATTTCGCATGATATTTACCCAAACTTCTACGGCTGATTCGTAATTTTCCGCTTTGTACAATGCTGAATGTAGTATGATATCGTCGTTGTGGTTTATGGTTTAACATTATTCATCCTCGGTTTTCACTAGTTTTAACTTTTATTATTTGATATAAAAATGATTCAAGGGATGATATCGGTAGAACTTTAAGGTCTTATCAAGTATTGTAATGGTACTAGACTTTTGACAATTTTGATCTTCATTTGAACTATTGATTCTGATCCTAATATTTCATTAACATATTTTTGGAATCTCACCTCTTAATAAGAGACTTTGGGCAAAACATGTTCGAAAAATCTAACTTTCCATTTTTCTGCAACCATAAAATATTTTTATTGCTGATGATATGGGTGGGGCTCAGCATATGACAAGGTGTAATACTGAGTTTTATTATATTTTTGTTAGCCCATGTGTCATGATAATTTTAATATTAGCTTTAGTGAGGATGGCATATAATATATTGAAGGAAATTTATCCTTCCGAGTCGGAATCGCGTTCCTCCAAAAAGTTTTTGGTTTATGGGGTTTCAAGGATATTTTCAAATATTTTGAATGAACTCCTTGATCTCGTGGAAGTGTCTACTGCTATTGGAATGATTTCACTTTTAGCTTTTAGCCACTTGTCAATGAGGTTTTTTATGTTGAGAAATACTAACATTGGATTTCGGTGGAGGATACCTGCAATTAATGTTGGCTGATGATCTTTCTGAGCTCGATGCTATACTTTCATTGGAGTTGAATTTACATAGGAAGGCAAATGTCTCTTCTATATTCTTCGGTTTTACTGCTTGAGAATTATCGAAATATGGCTTTTTTAAACCCAAAATAAAGGCTACCAACGCATCTTGTTCTATGAAATCATCACAATGAAATGCTAAAAAGGCTTTATAGCCCGGATTTTGTCTAGCCATAAAGATTTTATATTTCGAAAAATCTCTGGTTTTGTTATTAAAAAACGTAAACTGACATGGTATCAAGCTGTTTATGCGTCCAAAGTTTGGACTCGTAATTGGAGAGTTCTTGGTTATCTGCTAACGATGCTAATAAAATCTCGCGTATTTTTTAGAAAATTTCTGAGTCACCGGTGATACATATTATGTCCTTTGCTTTTCGTTCATTTTTATTTTTTAACACAAGGTTAATTTTAAATTATTGTGGTGGTACTAATGGGCCGAATGTTTCTAACGTTTGTTAGGCGGTTTTTAGGCAATCCGTTACTTATTTTTATTCCGATTCAACGGCGCTATCGACTTAATTTCTTCTATTGTAACAAAGGGAACTGTCTGATTTTTTGGTTAAGATTCTTCAGCGATTGATCATGTTGAGTTTTTTTCTCCGGTAAATTGGCGCGTTGATATTGAGAACTTTCCTCCTTCGTCCAGAGTTTTCAGTTATATGTATGTAATCGTGTGTTCTTTTTCAATCTTAGCGATAACTCGGTTTTTTGTTTTTTCGCCTCTATCATATAGTATGCGATCGGTTTCTACTAATCTTGTGTCTAACTTGTGGTGCACTAAACTGCCTAAAATGACGTGTATCTTGTCGTGCGTAGTTAACTAAACCGCCCGAAAATCTTGTGTATATCTTGAAGCGCACAAATTCGTAAATGGGCTGATATTAAATATGGCTTGGAACTCGGATTACTATGGCTATATTGTAGTGCACAGTAAATGAAAAATTTAACCGTTAATTTAATAAAAAAATTAGAGACATGAATGATAAAATTCAAGAAAGTTGCAATCTCAACCATTATCGTGTAAAATGTGCTATAACGCAGAGTGAGTATTCTACTCCCTTTTTGTTTTAAAAAACGGTATTCTCTGGGCGACCCTACAAGTTTCACTACACTTGCTTACACGTTCCACTGCACGGCTGCGCCAATTAAGTATTGGATACATAAAAAAAATAAAGTTTGAATTAAATTTTATTTAACAGATGTCGACAATTCGTAGAGTATGACGAATATTCGTAGACAATGTAGGTTATTACTTTTTTGATATTTTCTCCATTTTTTCAGTACGCGGTTGCCAACTCACAGTTTTCTAATTCAAATTGCGAAATTCGAGTATTGTGAAAATTATAATTAAATTTTTACAAATCAAATAAGTGAGTGAACAATTGCCTATTTCTGGAGAAACAAAAAACCCGATCAAATTTAATTCGCCCGCTAGAATGACTTTATTCATTATGATTGGTTTGTTTATGGAAAATAATCCAATTTTAGCCGGTTTTTTTTTCAAAAAACTATTTTGTTGCCAGGAAAATGCAGATATAAAGTATTGTATGTAATTTTATATTTAATATTTAAAAAATAATAATTAAGAACTAAATGGAATATTTTATTTCAAATAATCTTACTAAAAAACTAAAACATAATTATTCTGAATTTATTTCAAACCAGAACTGAAAATTACTGGTTTATTTTTTAGATTTTTCACGGAGGTTCAACCATGTCCGATTCTTCATCTCTTTCAACATTACCTTACCGAGTATGCGAAAGTAACTCATAAAACGAGTGACAACCCTGTGAGATTACAGATTTTATATCCTGGAGATGGTTCTATCTTTTGGGTAATCCATAAGTATAACATGTGCTTGTGGATGTTTGTTGTTTTTGCATCTCATTGGGAGGTCTTAATAATATTGTAATTATATAATTATAGAATAATAAATAACTTAATTGAACCCGTACATCAGGACCATGCAAAATTGCTTTTATATCTGAACATGAACATCTCTGCTTGGTCGGATTTTGGCTATGCCACAAGTTGAGATTCTGAGCCAGTGACATCTTTGAAAAACTCACGATTGAGTTGAATTAGTATATATGGCTTGTATATACAGCTTCCTCGGATTCTTAAACATAATGGATTGGAAAGTAAATTACTCTGTTTTTAAACTTCCCTTCAATGCAACTATGTACGGAACCGTATTCCATTTGAGTTTGCTTTTTTGTTAGACATATTTGTGTTATTGGAATGGAGTGCATTTTAACGAAGTTTAGTACAGCATTTGCCAAAGTAATGTTGCGATTTTGAATTATACAACTATATGAAATATTGGAGGATATTTTGTAAGGCAATGCCTTCCAAGGTGTATAACGTGTGTATAACTTATGAAACAAATGTAGAGGCTAATAGTTTACAATCAATTTCAGTAAACCAGAAAGAGGCGCTTGATGACTAGCACAGTTGAAAATTGTTCAGTTATGGCATTCATCAACATTGGTGTTCAAATAAATTTGTGTAGCATTTAACATATTCGTGCAACATAATACATTCTGCAATGTGACAGGAGGTATATTGCAGTTATCCATTGTATATATTGGTGGTATGTTTTCCTCTGCAATTTGTCTAGGTAGAGGCTGAAACGTGTTGTCGAGGTGGGTTTCAAACAACGATGCTTTTTACTTTGCACTTTTAGCCCATGTGCCATCTTCATTTTTTACTGGTGGAATTTGTAGTTTAGGTCGTTTTAAAATTTTTGTCGCTTTCCAAAGGGGGTACTCGGTATCTTTTTCCCCAGTAAGGTCACTCAAGTATTTATTAATGGATTCGTTTTTGATTTCTTTAATTAGCAACTTTAGTTTATTGGATACACAATTTAGAGTTGTTTTATGTTCTGGCGCTCGACTTCTTTGCCAGGCCTTTCTTGCTTTTCGTTTTGCTGCAACCAGTTCCCTAACTTCTAGAGGATAAATAGCATTTCTGGACATTTCCTTTGAACTTGAGGAAGTTCTACTCCACGCCGCTTCTTGTATACTGTTGTTGAGTTGTTTTAGTTCTTCTTCTAGCTCTGTCGGGTTTTTAATTGGCACCTGAAGATCAATATTATCCTCAAGTTTCTGGAGTTTATCCCAGCACGTTTTTTGTTCGTTAGCGAAGGTGGACTAGTTTTTTTAACAAGTGTTGCACTGATTGTCATAATAACAGGCGTGTGATCCGACATAATCCCCTCGCTGCTTTCTAGGTATATGTAGTTTTCGTCTATACCTTTGGTGATAAAGAAGTCAATGATATCGGGTATTTTATTTCTATCCGTAGGCCAATAAGTTGGTTGATCTTCAGAATGAAAATCGCAATTGCATAGTCGTCCTGCTGCAAACAGCTCTCCTCCTTCTTTAGAGGTTACTCTTGATCCCCAGTAGGTGTTTTTTGCATTAAAATCACCTCCGATTATGAAACTTGATCCATGTGATTTAAATAACGTCTTGCTTAATTAAATTATATCTTGGGGGACAATATATTGACGATACACTATATTCTTTGTTGTTATTTATAAATACTTTTAAGGTGACTACTTGCATAAACTCCTCTTCAATTTTAAGATCTATAAAGTGTTTGATGTTTTCTTTTATGACCACCGAAGATCCCCCCTTGCCCTTCCTGCTGGATGAATGGCGTGGTAACAATTGTATTCATATATTTTAAGATATGAAGTTGAAGTAAAATGGGTTTCCGATACTAGGCATATATCTATTTTTTCAGGTTTTAGGAAAATTTCTAATTCTGGAATATGTTGCATTAGCCCATTTGCATTCCAGGTTACTATTCTTAATGTTTTATTTGATGTTGTTTGCATCATTTTAATAGAGCATGGATTTCATTTCATTTAGAGCGTCTTGCTTATCGAACCTGTTACTTAGAGTTTGAAAGCATTTCTCTTGTTTAGCTAGACGAATGTTAAGAGCTTCCATGCTTTTTAGTAACTTTTGGAGCACTGCTGTACCTTCAGTAGTGTCCTCCGAAATAACTGGTTTTGTCATGACTACTTGCGACAGTTTTGGTTTTGGTTCTCCCGTTTTACTAGCATGAGGTTTAGGTTCTTCTTTGGTGGAAGTTTGTAATTTTTTACCGATATTCCTGGACTTTGTTTTCGCGTTTTATTTCTTATTCGTTGTAGCTCCTTAGCTATTTCACATCCCCGGTAGTTTGTGGGATGTGACTTATTGCAATTGACATATTTTGCAGCAATATTTTTACTAACCGGGTAAACCTGGGCATGATGCTTTCCGGCACATTTCACGCATCTAATCTCTCTTTGGCAATTTTTGGCGTATGATTAAAACCTTAACATTTTTTGCACTGCGGTATTAATCCGTTATTCTTTTGACAATGGCTCTATTTTAACTCTCATGCTAAGTATTGCCTTGATATTATACACATCTTCCACTTTTTGTTTGTTATTAAAAGTGAGCATAAATAGTGGAAGTCCTCTTTTGTTAACTTGAACTCCTTGTTCAGTTTCGATTTTTTCTTTCTTAATAATGTTTACGGCATTTTCTATTTAATAACCCTTTTGCTTCAGATCCTCAATAATTTCCTCTTTTGCACAGGTTGGGTGAAGACCTGTAGCCATAACTTTAATTGGGCGATCATTCTTATCCTCATAGGTAAACCACTGATGCCCCTTGGAATTAAGCTTTGTAGCCAAAGCTTTATAAGTTTCAGAGCTTACAACATTAATTTTCCAGACGCCGTTGTTTAGAGATACGAGTTTGTACTCGGCTATCGTAATCGATTTCATAATCGATTGTATAGTGGAGAAATTTGATATCCCGACGACATTTATTGGTGGAGGTGATTTTTCTTTTGGTTTAGCTGGTTGTTGTTCTAGAGCTAGTTGTTTCTTGATGATTAACTGATTTCTGGAAACCTCTTTTGCAGTTGATGGTCAAGTCACTGCCATTCCTGGCGAGTGTTGCGCTTTCCTTTTTTTACTTGGTCTTTTATTCCGGTTCAACATCCCATTTATTTCTCTTTCTAATTTTTCTTCATCCGTATGGAATGAATTAATGTCATCATCGACTGTTGGGCTAGGTGTCATCCCAAGTTCTGCACGTGTTTCAACTGCTTTTTTGAGTTCTTCATTCTCTTTCTTTAAAATTGTAAATTCCTCTTTCAATTTAGTAGTAAATTCTTTTATTGCTCTAAGTTGTTCACAGAGTTCGTGATTTTCCTTCTCGTACTGAAATATATTTCCAGTTGAAGATCTTGGTGATCTTGATAATTTGGAACTTCGTCCAAATGGGTTAAACAATGATTGGCCCACCCCAGAATCTGTTGGGCCTGACTCCGAAGAGTTTTGGCAGCATATCTGCTGCTGTACCACCTGGGGTATTACATTCCGTATTTCTTATACTCGTTGTTTGTTTTAGCCAATTTATCCACTTTGGTTACCCAAGTTCCGTCCAATTCTTAAGTAAAAGGGCGGCTTACTGATTTGGCGGCCACACGAATGGGTTCTGTGTTCGAATCGAATTCTATTACCTGTAGTATTTATACGCTACATATTGTGTGAGGTAGAAATGAAACCAAATGGTTCCATTAACAAAGATATTCAGCAAAATTTGCTTATTGCTAACAGAAATAATAATTTTCGACATTAATCGCATAATTTGTGCGTTGCGCTGCGTGGTTCTCCAATTGGATTCACAAGTTGTGTGCCCAATATGCTGATACTGAACTTTCCGATATTCTACATAAACTTGTTGTTTGCCGGTTTTATCGTGTCTTTCCATTGTGTCGATATTGCATCTTTGGATTTCGCAGCCATATGGCTTATGGTTTCCCGATGCTTATATTTGATAATTGGTGTTTCATACCGCATCAACTTTTTTCATGATGGTGTGCGCTTCCAATGCCTCGAAGATGTCCTCCATTCTGTGATTTTAGATGTTATGCATGATTCCGCTAAATTAAATAATTTAATAATGTACAAGACTACTTCCGGTAATTTATACGTCTAAAACGGTGATAAATTAACAGTGTTTGAACTTAACCATAATAATTGGTTTTCCAAAAAATAAGCTTAACATAATCTAAGATTGAATACAAAATAATTCATGATAATATAAATTGACAAGATGGAACATTAGTATTAGAAAATTTCAGCAGCTTTAAAATGGTAATCAACTCTTACTAAAACTTTGATTATAGAAACAGGGACAATCGATTTTCAATGAGCTAGTAAATAGTTTTAAATTTACACAACTTTTAATTTCCATCTTAACATCTTTTCACAAATCTCTTAATGCATACCAAGAATCGATATTCGTTTAACTCCTTCTACCCCAAAATAAAAATTATTTCCTTCTGAATGATAACTGTAATTATTACTCGTTGTAATAGTACAAGTGATAGTAATAAAACTACTTATGTTTGGAAGTATAGTTATTTTGTTGTTTCTTAATTGCCAAATTATTTCCATATTATATGTAGAAAGAATATAAGATACAAGTTTAAGTGCTTTATTTAGTTTTTAACTTAAAACTTAATAATTATTTTATTTTTGTTTTTATGAAAATTGGGTACAATACATTCAACAATATAAGCAAAATGGATAGACAATGTATTTGTGCTTTTTGAAAATAGGGTTAATATAAAATTTTTATGTTGGCGTATAATTCGTCTGTTAGAGATACAAGTGATTATTACTGTTGAGAAAATACAAGTTCTAAGGATCCTCAAATTCACTAGTAGAACCGAATTAAACAATTAGTTGGTGCCTTGTAATATGTTGGAGCAGCGAATTTAGTTTAAGTTCCTGCTAGAGATGTCATTTCTATTCTTTAATGACCGTTCGAGTAAAAGAATCATTGCATTTTCGCTAAGGCTGTTGTATTGTACCCCTTCTCTTAATACCGATATGAAGCTAGCACAAAAAGTTAGCACGATTTTTCTAAAATTGCACGCACGGTGTTAAGTAGTCTTTATCGTAGATGTAAACCATTTTTTAAATTGCAGAGTCTGTACTAAACATTAATTTTAAACGTTAATTTGATTAAGTGAATTACATAATACGATGTATGTTTATAGAAAAAAAAATGAAACGTTTAATTGTAAATAACATTATTAATCTAACAAATTAAAAGACTAAATTTAAAAATGTTCTAAAAAGATAATATAGTGCAAGCGGTTTAAGAATTAGCTACAGTTAGATGTATGTGAAGTTCGCCCGAAAACCAGCCCGAAAAAAATCTCTTCTAAAAGAAAAAGCCTCGCAACTCGAAAAATATTAAGAAATAATTCAAAATAACATTCCATCCCGAAAAAAATAATTAGAAGAAGATATGTACGGAACAGTTATTTTTTGAGCTGGAATATCTGGAAGGATGTTTTATGGAGCTACATCCACCTATATGCCTTGATACTTACTTTGACTAAGAAAAATTTAAAGTACTAAAAATAACAGTGAGCATTTTTAGTGTTTTTCCATAATATTTTTTCGGTCGCTGTCTCATGTGATCGGGTAGATACGGGTAGATCCGTAAATTTAACACATGATTTAATATTTTTCATTTTTTTTTTTATTTGCTTTTAAATTTTTAGTAAAATTTTGTGCTATCTTTTTACAATTGTATTTATCAATACATTATTGGTCGTGGTAACTTGTACTAAAATGTAGTATTCAATATCAATAACAATCAATAACCTTTAACGTTGCCTGAAAGTGGACCGAAGCGTTTTCCGAGTTTCCCTAACGATCGATCTCAAATTGATGATTTATTCACTATAAGCGATCTCGATCCAAAAAAATAACATGCAGTTTTATTCTATTATTTAGCTGTATATAAATTATCAGCTGTTTATTTATAATTGTAAATTTCGGCTTAAGTTGAAATCCGAAACGGATATCTTGACATACCTTTTACGACTAACCAAAACATTTTATTTTCCAAATTATTTTTGCATATTACATTAATAAAAGCTCAGAGAGGCAATTTGATTGCAAAAACAACAATTAAAAGAATTAACAAAATGTAGTTTATATAATGCAAGTGTATAATGCAAATGACAAGTATATAACATGAGGTAAAATAAGGACATTTAAATTGGGAATTAATCAACATAACATTGATACATATGTTGAAAATGCTAATGTCGTATAATTGAATGTTTGATGAGCAGTTACATATTCGGTTCATTATCATTATCCCCCATCTTGAACACGCGGTGTTTCAACATTTACTGGAAGGAAGCTCAGTTACTTTCCTAAATTTCCATTTGAGAGGTGGTAGGTTTGCGTCCTTGATGATTACGATTGTTCCCTCAATAATATTTCTCTGTTTATCCTTCCAATAGTACCTGTGCTGCAATTGCTATAAGTAGTCAGTTGACCAGAACTGTTTGTATAAAAGGTTCACCATCAACATCAGGTTCAACGATCAACCAATGAAAAATGGCCGGGTGTTAGGATTTCCATCATCAGTAGCAACTGGAGTGATGGGACGCGAATTTAGCACCGCTTCAACTTATTTTATTAATGTGTTGAGTTCCTCATAAGTTAAGTTCGCGTTTCCCATCGTGCGACGAATATGATATTTGAAATACCACCGAAATGTGGGGCACCAGGTGGTGAAAATTTCCAGGTAATTTAATCTTCTGTAGTACATGAATTTAGCTGCCGTTGAAACTCTGTATCGTGAAGCATCTTGTATAGATCGTGTAATTCAGAGTTAGCAGCTACAAAGTTTGTCCCATTGTCTGAGAATACAGTTTTACACAATCCTCTTGTGGCTATAAAGCGACGAAATGCATCAATAAACGAAGCAGCTGAGAGATCAGACGCTAATTCCAGATGAACAGCTTTTGTAGCAAGACATACAAAAATGACGAAATATGTCTTAGTCGGACACTTTCGACGAATGCGATAATGGATGAATAATGGTCCTGCATAATCTAAGCCAACATTGTAAAACGGTGGTGCTGGATTGACTCGTTCGCGGTTTTACCCGGCAACACATTACACACTGCCTATATAAACCCTTTTAGCAATCTGTTTTCCATTTATTGACCAGTAAGATTGTCGTACTGCTAATAAAAGGGCTTGTGGTCCAACATGAAGATGCTTTCTGTGGATAAAAGTTCAGATTCAGGAAGTTAGGTTTTTGTAACCCTCTATACTCTATTGAAAATCAGGCGGATTGCATTGGACGTAGTACGGTATTTAATCTAATTTTTATTTCTTCTGCATTCAAAGGCCCAGTTATCTTTGAATTTTTGAAGCGGCAACTGCTGATGAAACGATGTATATATCCCATATCGTTTTGAATTGTTACCAACGAATTTTTGCGATGTATTCGATCTAAGAGTTCAGTTGAGGCAGTGAGGAGTTAGATTTTTCTTTGATGACTTCCATTGACACTGCAAGTTGCTGTGAATTATTCTAAGCTTCAGTTGACGAATGAAGAAAATGATGTCCAAACCATCACAGTTCAGAATTCATAAGAATTTCAGGAAAAGTTCCTCTTGAAATCGGCTGGATTTAATTTTTATTCTACGTGCAGCCAATTAGTTGGATCGGATACACATTGTGCCACGTAAGTTTTCCATTTGGACGATGAAGACCTACTCCAGTGAAGAGTTATCATATAATCTGTCCAGTAATAACATGTCTCGAACTGAAAGTTTAAAATACCCAAAATTATTTGCATAAGGTTGGCCAAAAGCCGGTGCAATGTAACGCACTTTAAGGTAGCAACTCGAGATTTTGAACACATTAAGTTAGCAGCATAACCCTTCAGACCTAAGAAACGTACATAGACAACGGAACATGCATAGCAAAGCCATGCAGTTGAATTCCTGGAGATCTGTTGCTACCATTAAACAAATGACGCGGAATGTTTAGCTGACTTAATTTTGGTAGTTCATTAAGAAAGTTAGTCCAATATGTATGGTATGCTATTGGGAGACCTTTATCCCAGTTTACTTTCAATGACCATAACTTTTACAATGGTAATTTACCCACTACTACTATCGGAGACACTATTCCAAGAGGATCGAAAATTTTTGCAACTTGGGATATTATTTTTCTCTTAGTGTATGATGAAGTATTTGTTGAACCCAGGTTGACATTGATATGAAAATAATCGTGCACAGGATGCCAGTACATACCTAGAGATTGTATGCCAGTTTTATCATCAATTCGATATTGGACTTCACGATCTTCTTCTGGAATATCATTAAGAAACTCTCGATTATTGGAACACCATTTACGCAAAAGAAAATTGGCACCTTGTAAAATTGATGTAATGTTTATTTTCAACTATGCTGCATCATCTAGATCATCAGAACCGTCAACAGTTCGTCGACATAAAAGTCATCACGAATTGCTGCACTAGTTGCCGGTTGACTTGATTCAAAGTCGAGAGCAAGTTGAAGTAAACAACGTGTTGGCAGATAAGGTGCTGAAGTGGTACCAGCACTAAATGCATGAATGTGAGACCGAAATCTCAGAAGAACAGCAAATAATTCATTGATAGAATAACCGCTCTATCATTTTGCCGAACCATCAAACACGACCCTCAATTTAGTTGTCGACGAATTGGGCTTCAATACATAATGATGCGGCAAATAATAGTTTGCCGATTCTACAAACTTAAGCATTTCCATATGTTTAAGAGTTTCATACTCTCTCATAAATGATTTATATTGCGTAGAAATTTCTGGATTGTTGTTGAGTCGTCTTTCGAGCATAATAAATTTTTTCTTGACTAAAAATGATGAGTCACCCATCAATGCTGGACTGGAAGCGAAAGGAAGTCTAATGATGGATTTGCCTGTGGCATCTCTAGAAAATTTCTCTTCGAAGTGTTTATCACAGTCGGATTTAGCTAATGATTCATAGTTATGGCAATCCTATATATTCCACAATCGCTCGAATAATTCATCTAAATGAGGTTCAACTGCAACTAAATTGCAATTGCTGGAAGTAGGTGATGGAATTGAAGTTTCTCCAGCTAAGGTAATTTATTACCTAGTCTAATTTGACCAATAGATTGCAGTTTGAAATAAATATCAGCTCCAAGAAGTAAATCTATTTCATGCGGCTCACAGAATGACGGGTCGGCTAGATTGATATTGGATGGAATTGACCATTTAGAAGAATCAATTCGAATTGATGGTTGCATTTCTGAAATTTTCTTTAGAATATGAACATCTAGGTTTGCAGAGAAATTATTTATAGTGAGTGTATCGTAATAGTTGAAGCTCGGGACGATGAAGTAGAAGCACAGGTTATGCCTTTAATGTTGACATGTGAAGAATGAGTTTTAACTCCTAAACGCTGAATTATTGAATTTGTGATAAAGTTCAATTGCGAACCTGAATCGAGTAAAGCTCCAGCTTCAATTGGACGACCATGTCTATCAGTGATTCGAAACAATGTAAAGTAGTAAAGTAGTTACAATTTGTTTATTGTTAGGCGCAATTACACAAGTCAGTGTAGATTTTTCATAATTGATCTGAGATGAATTATTAAATTGATGTGGAATTGCTGTACCACTTGAAGATGCTATAATATTTGGATGCAAGAGAGTGTGGTGTTTAACCGTACAAATTCGGCATACATCTGTAATTTTGCATTGGTCAATATTATGTGATGCTCTTAACCAATTTGTACACAATTTCAATTCGGCGACTGTCCCCTTGCGTTCGTCAACAAACATTGCAAGAAATTTATAAAATCGATTAGCAAGTTGTCCTACTTGATTACAAACAACACAGTTGTATCCCTTAACTGCAGACAATGCCATTCGTTTAAACGGTTTTAGTTGAATGAGATTTGGTAGATCTTGATTCTAATTGCGAGTTTTTTGAAGATGAAGATGAAAAATCAGTTTTAGATTCATTTATCTTATGACTTCGAACATGAATAAATTTTGAAATATCCTCGAACGAACGAAGTACATTAGGCAATGATGCCTCCATCCACTTGGATTTTGTGTGAGAATCGAACTTGTTTGAGATAAGATAAACTAGAAAATCATCCCAATATTGAACAGGGCGACCAATATTTTTAAGTGAACGAACATGAGAATTGAAATCGTCTAATAGGTATAATAATTTTTGAGCTGATGGCTTATCAAACGGTTTAATTGAAAAGAACGCTTTTATATGTTCTTCTGTGATCTGATTGGGCTTGTCGAAGCGCTCAATCAATAGACGTTTAGCTTCAACATAATTATAGGAAATAAAATATAGGTTTTCAAAACATTTAGCGGCGGAGCCCACCACTGAGTTTTTGAGATATTGAAACTTAGTTATATTGTTCAACTTAGGGTTATTATGCACATGATTATCGAATGATTCGATAAATCCCTTCCATCGAATAATCACTCCATTGAATGTGTCTAGCTTGAGTTAGGTAATTTCGGAATGAACATGAGTAACTGGCATAACCTTTTTTTAGCAAGATCCGCAATCCTATCCTCTAACTTCGGTTGTAAGTGATAGTATGATCGATCTATATGTTAGTTGGGATCTTAGATTCTAATTGTGTTTCGTCTAACGATTCAAACAATGTTTGATTCGTTTTGAAGTTTTCATAACTTAATATTAAATCATTAAGTCGAAGCTGAATTTAAGACTTTGGAGCGGTCTCCAATTTAGCCTCAACGAATTCAGACAATTCTTTCAAATATTCTTTAAAATTTTTGTTGCACTGTTTGCATCGTTTTATTTGTGTACCGGACGACATATTATAACAACATAACACTTATAACATTGATACATGTTGAAAATGTAAATGTCGTATAATTGAATATTTGATGAGCAGTTACAAATTCGGTTGATTATCGCAATTGTGTTTTTCGTGCGAGCTTCACAAATATCTCTTAATAACTACATAACCCTATTAGTTTGATCCACTTATATGAAATATTGAAAATATCTTGATGTACTGCACATTCCCTTTTCTGAAACAACCTTTACAACTATTTGATTTTTTTTAAATTTTAATTCTGATACCACAAATTTATTCTCAAGTAGAATCGACTCGAGTCTTAAGAGCTGTAGCAACAAACTATACGATATACAACAATATCTGGTGGCGGTCTAGTGTAATAAATTATTAGCTGACCTACTCTGGTTGCAGTCTGGTATAAAAAATATTATTTAAGATGGTTAAATTAACGGTTTTGAAATAAATAATCGTTTTGGGATGAAATGTATTCTTAGGGAAGTTATAGGGGTGGTCTTGAACTGACTTATTCAATGTAATTAATTTGTAATAAATTCTGGTCCAAGAATGATCCCGATATCATAACTACATCAAAAGTTTCAATTTTGGCGGTGCAGGTTTAATTGTAAGCTAAGCGACCACTCGTTCCTCGAAAACGGTAACTGTAATAAAATCGCGATTTGTTGTAATAAATTGTAATAAATGTGTGACAAATTACAGTACGGGTTTCATTGAGGCCGGCTAATTTGGTCGGTGCAGGTTTAAAGCACTCCTTATTTGTAACGGTTTCGATCTTACATTAGTACGTAAAAGCGATTAGGTCAATGGTTTAATCGGTGTATGCGAATTTAGTATATTGTATTTACTACCGCATTTAAATAAGTTTAGGATTTAGGCCAAATTACACTGTTTTGAGTAGTTTAGTGAAATGAGTGTCTTAAAAAATTCCTATTTTCTATCATTTAGGGCAGTTTAATACAAGTGGATTTTGTTTACAAATAATTTATGATGTATTCAAGCTTCGTTATCTATAAGATGTGATAATAAAACAGTTATTAATATTTCAAGTTATTCAAAATGTGGGTGTATTATACCCGAATTATATCAATATGCCGTATTTGAAGAGTATTAGGAACATTATGTAAAAATCTAATAAATGAAGTAAAAGTCTTACAACAATATGTGGAATCTTCTTCCTGAGTCATCACCAAAAGAGGCTGCGAATTATACGGATTGTACAAATCGACAACAATGAAGCAAATTTGTTTCTGACCTCTGAACAATGTTTATTTAAATTTCGTATTATCGTATCATTTTTGCAATAGAAGAAAGAACAAGAACTTGTTACAGTTTCGGTGGAGGGTTGGGGATATTCTTAAGAATAAAATTAAGCCATCATAAAACCCACTCCCTGTAAACTGGAAAAATAATCTAAACATGTTGTATACTGTGACTGACGCGGTTTTCTTGGCTGACTAAAGCTCGCGGTTGGTCGTGGGGTTTGTCAGACAGTAAACCACCTTGCTAAATCGAATTACTAAACATATTATTTTTAGGGCTGAATTGACATTATTGTCTACCATTGACACATCCTACCACACTAATTGAACTGGCTATCATAAAAAAAACAAATCTTTCCCCAATCAATCAATAAAGCTGTTGAGTAATATAATTTAAATGTTATAGTCAGGGACCAATTGAATTCAACCAAGAGGGCGATGACATTTGACCTACATTCAAAGATCTGTAGTTAAGAAACCGCGACTGAACTATCGCAAAAATGGGACATCTACTAATAAACTGAATGCAGTCATCATCCTCTAAAAGCCAGGAATTTTAAACAAGTCATATTCGTTGTAAATGGAGTGTAAAACGCGCATCTCGATAACAATAGTGACCAAAAATCTTAGCTGCTGTTTCTTCAAATATAAAGCGTACTTTGTTAAACTCAGGTTATGTTCACAAATGAAGTACTTTTCTGGGCAATATGGCATTATGCAAGGGTTTCATAAAATTATTATTTGTTCTACCAATCCAGTTAAATCAAAAGGTCCAACAAGATCAGATGGACTGAAAATAGTAATATTATACGTCAAAGCCAAGCGACATAACGAAGAACGCGATGAAATTTCCTTATTGAAATTTTTACAATCGGTTGTCCAGTAGTCGAGGTTGTAAGATCGGCATTTAAAAAGTTGATTCAGTGCAACTACCATCAACAACTGATTCTCGCGTATTTAGAAAATTGTAGATTTTCAGTTTTCAAACAACTTAACTCCCACCACTTTCATTGTGGTCCTCCTTCCTGTTGATTTTTATTTTCATATAACAGAGTGAACTGTCTTAGTTGTCATAAATCTGGCTAACGGCGAATATGTTCATTCTCGATGGTCGACTTTACACTTCCTAAAGTTTTAGCTGTGTACTCTGAGAAGAATTATCTTCAGATCATAAAGTAAAAATTTAGACATATCAAATGAACTTATTGGGTGCTTTATATAAGTTGCTCTTATATTGCCATCAAGTTAAAACGAAAAAATCCTTTTAGTGAAATGCTTAAATTGTTTAGCTGAGGAAGTGCCCTACTTGGTATGCGACGGGTACTTGGTTTACCGAAATACAAATCCTGTGAAACCCCACTATTGACACATTTGACACTTTTAAATCACCTATCGTGTATAGTTTACTGATGGAGTGAACATACTCTGGTAGACTGTGAAACAAATTTCAATCAATTGTGAAAGTTTTACAAATTGTGTTAAAAGTTACTTCTGTTAAAGTGCGAGTTTATACACTTATATGAACAATTTACTTTGACTTTCATATCACACCGTCTGATGGTCCTAAATCCGGGTAACATGGCAAACATCAGCCCCCAACATTGACGCTACGTTACGAACATTATACCGATTTAAACAAGTGGTTTTTCAAATTGGTTTTGTCAAAATTCAGGCCATGTGTACTCGTATATTTTGTTTTTCGTTGCATTGTGTTCCGACCTTGTTCGCCCAATTTAATTTTGCAAGACAAATATTTGGATGAAAACATAATTAAATCATGCTTCCTAAAGTTAAAAGTGTTTTTTGCTTTTCATTGAGAAGAAATTATAAAAAAGCTTTTGAGTACGAAATTAAATTTTCATACCGAAGCTTTATCGTTGAAGTTTGTTTGTTGAATTACCGCTATACCGTTATTTGTTTGTTTGTTATGAAATGCGGCAAAAATGTCCAAACCGGAGAAAATAGATTATATCCACGCGAATGTTGGTTAGGGGGCAACAACAATGAAAACGATACCACTTGTTATAGTTGTTACTGAGTGTCTTGTGTGCATGTAAGTCGACAAGTTAATTAAATTTACGTTTTGCGCTTTTGTAAAAATGTTCTTTGTTTAAAAAAAATTGTACATGGCAACATAAAACCACTTTGTTGATTGTTATTTTTTTGTTGATCGTGTCCCATTTCAAATACGCTTTTTTAATTAAAGGAATATTTTGTGTGATGTTGTATATGATAAACTCGTTCGTCTGAACTTAAGTACTTCCCGTAATAATTTGATGTTTTATTCAGTACTCAATTGGGGAGCGCTAGCTGCCTAAACGGAGGATACAAATGTTCATGTATAAAGTTTAGAATTTTTTTTTGTAAACGGCCACAATTGAATTTACTCTTAAATAAACTTTTGATCCCGCTTTTATTTTAATAGTAACGACGACACAATTTTTATCACGAAGGTGTTTTAAACAGAGTAATGTTTGTTTGATTGAGAGAAATTATTGGAAAATTTTCTTTATGAGCAGTATCGATCTATTGTTTCCTTTTGTTGATTGATTTTTTGCTCGCAACTTTTTCTTTACACTGGTATACGCGTTTCTTTTTTATGTTAAGAAATTTTGTTGTGTTTTTCCTAGTAATGCGATTGATCATATATCACATTATGTTTCATTTCTTACGATAGATTGGACACAGCAATAATGGTATTTTGTAAATTTGCTTCTAGTGTCTCAGTTGTATTAATTAATTTGTCAAGTATTAATGAGTATAAGCTATTCGTTCCCAACTTCTTCTCGGGGAAATCCGACATAAACCCCGTATACCAATAAAAACTGGTGAAATGGCAAAAAGCCATGGTATAGACACTATAAAACTTATACCAAATACGCTTTTGTAAACGTTGTATAGGATTTCCCAATAAAAGATTTCATTTTGAATAGCCTGCTGTTTGGGTAGCTGTCAATTTTGAAGCTGTCATCTTTTGACATTTGACAAGTAAAAACTACGCCATTATTAAAAATGGTACGATACACGCTTCAACAATGCATTGAAATTGTTAAAATTCACTACAAAATGGTGAAAATTTTGCAGTCACAGTTCGCAAAACTAAAGCACTTTTGGGTCGTCGTGAAGCACCTTCTCGGGCGGTAATAGGAAACATTTTAGCTGTTGGAAACATTTTAGCTGTTGGGACAAGTTAGTGATGTAAAGCATCGAAACCGTGTGCTTCGCTCAAGAACAACTGAGAATATTGCTGCTGTAGCCCGTAGTGTTGACGAAAACCCATGATTGTCGATTCCTCGTCGATCTTTAGAATTAGACATTCCACAAACGACATTACACCGTTTTTTGCTTAAAGACTTAGGTCAAGGCTTTTAAAGTTCAGTTAACATAAGAAATCAATCCGGTCGATCACCATAAACGTCGTATCTTCGCTGATTGGGTCCTTCAAATGCATCAAAATGATCCAGACTTTCATCGAAAAATTATCTTCAGTGATGAGGCCCATTTTCACTTCGGAGGCTACGTTAATAAGCAGAATTCTCGCATTTAGGGCTGAAAAAATCCAAGAATGGTTGTTGAAAAGCCTCTCCATTCTCAACGTGTCACTGTTTGGCGTGGTTTTTGGGTTGGCGGTGCGATTGAACCATACTTTTTCGAAAATGAGGCTGGTGCAACTGTTACGGTGAATGGATTGCGCTACCGAGCTATGATTAATGATTTTTTATGGCCGGAATTGGAAGATATTGATGTGGACGACGTTTATTTTCAACAGGACGAAACTACGTGCCACACAAGCAACGAAACAATCGCAGTTTTGCAAGAAAAGTTTCCTGACCGTGTTATTTCTCGAAGAGGTGATCACAATTATCCACCGAGATCTTGTAATTTAAAACCTTTAGCCTTTTTTCTTTCGGCCACGTGAAAGATAAGGTCTATGCCAATGCTCCACAATCGATTCAAGACCTTAAAGATGGAATTCGTGAAGTTATCGAGGACATGCAGCCGCAAATGTGCGAATTGGTCATGGAAAATTTCATGAAAAGGATATGGTGCTACAAGTGTAGCCGTGGCGACCATTTGGCTGATATCGTTTCCAAATGTTAATGGCATACCTTCCTCTTTACAGGGTGGCTGAGACCAAGTGTTACCAAATGAAAACGCTGTAATTTTTTTAATTTTGATTATTTTTTATTGAAATTTCGTGGAACATGTTGAAAACATATTACATTTTATGAAAAACATGTTACTGCTCGATATGACCTCCTTTGGCTCTGATTATTTGATTCAGTCTTCCAAAGAAGGCATTACATGCTGACCGAACGTGAGCTTGCGGAATTTTATTCCATTCTCGAACAAGAGCTGACTTCAATGCATCAACACTTTCGTATTTTTTAGTGGACACATTATCTCCAGATTCAAGTCTGGTGAATATGGTGGCCATTCTTTCGACGAAATCAGCCGCGGAACGCAATTTTGTAAAAATTGCTGTGTCGCTCGAGCTTTGTGTGACGGTGTCGAGTTCTGTTGGAATGTCCAACGGTTCGTACCAAAGTATTTACGTGCTCAAGGTAGCAAAGCATCGTTTAGGATCTTTTGGCGGTACACCTCTTGGTTTACCTTGACTCCATGTTCGATGAAAACCAGAGGAGTGCGTCCATCTGCAGTCACTGCAGCCCAAACCATAACATAAGCTGGTGATTGCTTGCGCATGACAACTCTTGTGTCCAAATTATCGTTCGACTTGTGCTCTAACCAAACACGATCATTTTGTTTATTCACATACTGTTGAATGGTGAAAAATTTCTCAACAGAAAAGACAATTTTTGGAATCTCATCACGTTCGGCCAAGGCCTTCAATGCTCATGTTCTTTCAAGCCTAACTTTTTTTTGTGCCATCGTAAGATCTTGAACTTTTTGTATCTTGTAGGGCTTCAAGTGTAGTTTATTTTTCAATATGGTTTGAATACTGTATCGTGAAACATGTAGACGTGCGGCTAATTGATGGGCACTTTGACGAGGATTTCGTTGGATTCGTTTCTTCACATTTCGTATCATTTCTTTTGATGTTGCTATCTTTTTAGGGCCGCCTCTGTTGCGTTTAGCGATGCTACCAGTTTCGTTGTATCGAGTTATGGTTCGATACATAAACATTTTATTCACATTCAAATGCTGGAGCTGACGAACTATTGCTGTTTGTGAATTTCCACCCAAATACAGTGCAATTACACGATTACGTTTGAATTCCATTAAGATTTTTTTATGAAGATATTAATTTAGAACAATTATTTGTTGACCACATGTAAACAACTAACCAAACTTCAATCTGTCAAAAAATTGGCGCGCGAAAATCACAACTACACAAATGACAGCAGAGTGAAGTCAATAACATTTGGACTCAGCCACCCTGTACAATGTAATAAGCATTCATTGATTTCTCTTATAAAATACCAGTTTTTTTAAATGTCAAAATGAAACCTCTTATTGGAGAACCCTTTATTAAGACTAAGAACTTCCCATCTAAAACAATTTATAGGCAAATTTGAATTTTGTTCTTTCACTTCCATAGCAAAAGGTTCAACGTTGTGTTCCTACCTAATTAACCAAATTTTTAACTAACATGTTTAAACACTATGAGGCAACCATGCTCTTAGACAAATCCCTGGATATTTTTTCAAACTTCGTACACTAACATTCACTCCATAATAATATTGCTAATAGTTCTCTACCAACCTTCATTGAGGTAACATCTTTGTGATTTACAAATTGAATTTATTGAGTTAAAAATAAAAAATAAAAAATCTTTATTAATATATAATTGTTCTTCAAATTGATTACTAATTTACAAAATAATAAATAAGTGTATACAATAAAACAAACTAACCAGAGTGAAACTAAAGGCCGCTCTAATGCGACCTTAAAAGTGTTATCGTTCAAAAATCAAAAACAGAAAACATACGATGGTGCAAGTTTACAACAAATGATTAGAGAAAATCAATACATGATCAACTCTCTACAACATAACAGGAATATGACTGCCTCAACATTAACAAATATAACAACAAATAATACATTCAACAATCTGGTCGATGATGATGGTAACGGTATTGAATTTGATCTTGATTCTGAAACTCATTCAAAAAACAAAAATAATAAAGTTATTATAACGCCCATAATAATACAAAACATCACTGAAAACAAATTGAGGGATATTCTCAAAGAACTTAACATTAATAAATTTCTGGTTAAATTATGCAGCATTGGGATAAAAATTTCACTTCACAATCAGTTTGATTACAACAATCTACGTAAACAACTAACAGATACGAATACTGAACATTTTACTTATCGTTCTCCGACAGAAAAAATATTAAAAGTAATATTAAACGGTCTGCCCAAAAAAATTAATACGGATGAGATTAAACAAGTACTCACTGATAATGAATACACTAATAAAGACATAAACAGTGATGATATCATCGAAATAACTGAACTAAATCCTAAAGAAGGCTTGATGCAAAATGGTCTTTATCTAATCAAATTTAATGCAAACAACATTAAATTCAGGATTATACAAAAAATAAAAAGTCTCAACCATATAATTGTATCGTTTCGGATACATACTCCTAGGAAAATTTCTCCTACGCAATGTCGCAGATGCGGTATGTATGGCCATGGTACCTCCTACTGCTATAAAATACTAAGATGTCTCAAATGTGGAGACCCTCACGATACGTTACAATGTAAAGTTTCTGACGTAAATTTGAAATGCTGTTTATGTCAAGGAAACCATATGGCAAACTCACCCAACTGTCCAAAACTAAAGGAATACATCCTCATACAATAAAACGTCAAAATTAAACGAAATATAAAATCTAACAATATAAATAATATTAGGGGCTCTTCAATACGACCTCCTCCGAATTTGTTAAATGCTGAAAAATTTCCGGAGCTTTCATCTCCCCGGCCGACACAGATGCATCAGGCTTGGAATTCAATTTTTAATAATAAACCAACAAATTCTAATTATAGTGTAAACCAAAACAAATTGGACGCTGCTAATGTATCAAGACAAGTAAACTCCACAAAGGATTCTTTATTTACATATGAAGAAATTTTAACTCTGGTAAGTGATATGGTCTCAAGTCTTTCAGTTTGCAAGACGAAAGCAGAACAATTTACTGTTTTAACTCGCCTAACTATAACCTATCTCTATAATAATGTTAAATAATGGTTCTACGAATCTGAATAATCACGCATTAAATATTTTTATCTGGAATGCGCAAAGTAGAAACAATAAAGCAAATGAAACATTTTCTTATATGAAACATCTTAATGTGCACGTTGCCATAATTTCGGAAACATGGCTAAAAGACGATGTATCACCCTTTGACCCGGAATTTAAAGTGTACAATTTAAATAGTAAATCGAGTGGTTATGGAGGTGTTGCCATTATAATTAAACGAAATATTCAACACTCATTACTACCCACTTTAAATTTACAAACTATTGAGGCTTTAGCAATAGAAGTTAATACAATTCGTGGTAAAATAAAACTCATAGCCGCTTATTTTAAAGGAGGAACATCCAATATAATTCTTAATAAATTTAAATCAGATATACAATACCTTTCATCATTCCAAACAAATTTTATTTTAGGTGGAGATCTGAACGCAAAACATCCGCATTGGAATTGCTACAGAAATAATAGAGCCGGTACAATCTTATACAATGAAATGTTAAACAGTACATTTGTAATTAAATTTCCAAGTTCTCCAACACATTTTAATCACAATTCAAGGTATGGATCCAATCTGGACATAGCTCTCACTAATTGCCCACAATTCATTCATAATATGAAATCACGCCCAGATTTAAGTTCTGACCACCTACCAGTACACTTTCAATTGGACTGCAATCCACAATATTATGAGGGTTTACGTAGTTATAATTATTCCATGGCAAATTGGCAACTCTATAAATCATGCATTAATAACAAACTAAAACTAACTAGCGAATCCCCAATTCGAAATATTAAATCATGTAGCGATATTGATGAGCTAGTAGGTAATTTAAATAATATCATCTTATCTGCCAAAGAAAAGTGCGTGCCTTGTAATATATCTATATCAAAACTTAGTGAATTCAAAATCCCAGAAGCAACCAAAATGCTAATTCGGCTTAGAAACACACGTAGACGCCAGTGGCAACGCACCCGTGATCCTATGCTCAAATCTATTGTGAATGAGTTGCATCAACGCATTAAGGCAGAATTTCAAATTTTGAGAAATAATAAATGGGTTAATATGATTGAAAAAACCCAAAATGACCGTAATACAAATAAATTGTGGGCAGTCAGTAAAAACGATAAAGAAAACCGTATTTGATTACTAGTCTTGAAAAATGTGAATCCTTCGCAGCACAATTTGCTGCAATTCATAATAATGACAATCACAATCAATCTTCATTAACATATACCTTCAGAAGGCAATAGCTTTTTATCTACACATACCGGATTATTATCGTCTCATGAATTTAATATGACAACTCCAAAAGAGATAAAGCAAATCATCAGAACTATCAAGCCACGTAAATCTCCAGGATATGATACAATAAATGGTATATTAATCAAGAATCTTCCTATTAAAGGACATATATTTATTTCTTATTTATTTAAAGCTTGTAAGAAATTCTCCTATTTTTCCAAACATTGGAAAATGGCGAAAGTTATACCAATTTTAAAACCCGGAAAAGATAAATCCGAACTATCTAGCTATCGACCAATAAGCCTGTTAAATTTACTTGGAAAAATTTTCGAAATAGTTCTCAAAATTCGTTGTAACAAATTTATTAAAATAAAAAATATCCTACCAGATGAGCAATTCGGTTTTCGTGATGAGATTTCAGCTCAACATCAGGCACTTCGCATTTATCAACATGTTAGATCTTCATTTAATCAAAAACAATCAACGGGTCTTATCCTATTTGACATTGAAAAAGCATTCGATCGTGTTTGGTACAAGGGACTTATTTACAAACTAATTCAATTTAAATTCCCAATTTACCTCATTAAAATCATTTATAATTATCTCAATGAAAGGTGGTTTTTCGTCTATATGTCTAATGAAAAATCGATTGTGCATCACATTAATGCGGGCGTTCCCCAACGAGCCGTTCTATCACCAATTCTGTATAATTTATACATGGCTGATATTGGGAATTTCTTTTCAAATATTCATTTCGCCCAATATGCCGATGATACAGGAATCTATACATCATCTGCCGATCCCAATATTATAATTAGCAACTTACAATCTAACATGAATACATTATCTAGCTATTGTGCTCAATGGGATATCAAACTAAACCCGTCCAAAACCCAAGCAATATTTTTTACTCGGAGGAGAGCAACTAGATTTTTACCTGGGGGTCATCACGTAATAGTAGACAACACTCCAATCCAATGGTGTAAAAAAGTCAAATACCTAGGTCTTTGGTTTGATCAAAAAATGTTATTGCAAAATCATATTGAACATACAATTGAAAAATCACAAAAATTAACTAGAATTTTATATCCACTATTGTGTCGTAACTCAAAATTATCCGAGAATAATAAACTGCTGATTTACAAAATGATAATTAGGGCAACAATTACGTATGGTTGCCAAATTTGGAGCAACGCTGCTCATACACATAAAAAGCGATTACAAATTGTACAGAACCGTTGTTTAAAAATTATAAGAGATCTCCCACGTCGATATCCAACAATCACCTTGCACACTGAATGTAATCTTGAGACCTTATCAACATATATAGTCAGATTAAACCAAAAAAAATTTCTGTCCTGTTTATTTTCGGAGAACACTATAATTACAAATTTAATTTCATAATTTTTCATGTTCCTTGTTTATTGTTTAGTTTTTAATTCTATACAGTAAGGTTTTTTTAAATACAATTTTTCCTTAAATACTCTCATTTGAATTCACAAAATATCTTAAATTCTATAATAAATAAATAAAAAATAAATGTAAAAATTAAACAAAGTTGTACGTAATTATCAATTACAAAGCTCTAAAATGTTTTATAATAATAAAAAAAAAAAAAAAAAAAATATTGCTAAAGCAAGCATTTCCTACAAACATGTTTCCAAATTGAAAATGATGAGCTAACTCGGTTTAATACGAGCAATAATTATTTGATCGCAGGCTGCTCGAACCAAACATAGATTGACTACTCTGAATTCGACAAAATGCGCACTCCGGTACTCCGCTTTTCTCAACTCAGACGATTTTGATGAAAACTGTTAGAATGACGGTTTTTGAGAAGCAGAAATTTAAATTTATTTATTTCAGAAAAAACCCTTTCATAAAATGGCTTGTTTCAATCGAGTTTGATAAAAATATGTCAGGGGTTTTTTAAAAGACAGTAATATCGATTACATCAGTTCAAATTTTAAGAAAAATGTTTTAAAGTCTCCAATAAAGCGTCCTTTTTCATTTTTTTTAATGAAAGTATTAACCGTTCAATGGTTTAATTGACCTTTGAGGGTCAATTAATACTGTCTTTTCATTCACGCACGTACCACCCATTCACACAATTATCTGTACACTGACATGGACGGTGGGTCGGCGCTGAATTCTACACTCCAACAAAGAGTCTTAGATGTGTTTATTAACAACACCGATCGTAATCGATGACGAAAATTCGCTTTGCATCCAGCCTCTCGTGGGATTCGAATCCAGTCCTTCCGCCTCCCGGTTCAAATGCCGAAGCTTTAACTACTGCACTATGTGACCGGTAAAATATTTTAATCTTCTAAAACCATTTTGATAAAAAGTAAATAGATAATTACGAGTTCTTATTTCGGGAAAATTGCTTAATAGATCATTCGGCAGAGTCTGGATTTAATTTTTTATTTTTTATCTTAGGACAACGAATTTGATGAAAATTGCAGAAAGAGTTTTCGAGTCAGCAGGAGTTGCGATACGTCAGGATTTTGAACAATTTCCCTAATTTACCGTGTTCTTGTGGAACTTGTGGTTGTTTATTAATTTGTTCTGCTCGAATGAATTTGATAATTCGGTTTGGGGAAGGGGTGTTTGCTAAGTTTTCAAAGTTCAAAGAATTTATTGTAAAGGGACCAACTTTGGGATGGAGCTCTGAACTGATATTGGAGGAATTTTTATTTTATGGTGCACTCGAACAGAACTAGGCTATTTAGCGGGTGGTGATCATGGTGCATGGGGTACTGTATGAGAAAATAAAAAGCTAACATTAGTTTTAGAGACAGTTCAGAGTTTACGCCAACTAAAATGGAACTAGACCATTTGATCGTTACCAGCCGTTACCATTTTTGGTGAAATTGGGTAAGTTCCATTAAAAGTTGGATTCAAAATGGAATTTTAAAGAAGTTTTGAAATATGGCCACCAGGGTCGGCACCAGGCCATTTATTAATCTTTTAACCACTCATAACTAATCATGATGAAACTAGCAATTTCATTGAAATATGATTCTAAAATTATTTTTAGTTTCATGACACTTTTTTAATTATTCTTTCAATGTTAAATTATTTGTTGAGCTGGGGTTGCCGTGAGTTCCGGAACCATATAGATGTCCCAGACACCTTATGTTTATATTTAAATTGAATAAAATTGTCGTTTTGAGCCACCTGTTTCGGAAATTGAATCCGAACGGTTTTGATGAAAATTCGTTTATCGATATTTTGATAGATTTTCAAATTTTTTTGCACCATCGCCGCCTGCGAAGAATATTTTCCCGGTTTCTGGGACTGAGACATTGATCATCAAACTTGTCTGATTTTACAGGATTTCAATATTAAGCAAATTCTATTAAACGTGTACGAGTACTCGAAAGACGTTGGCGTAAGGATCTCGAAAAAATTTTAATTTAAATTTTTCTATAACGGAAAACCATTTTTTGTTCCCATTAAAGCTCTCAAAGGAGAAATAATATATTCGCCAATTGCTTTTTTAAATTAATAGACATTTTATACAAGCGAAACGAGAACGATATAAATGGATATGTAATGTGGCCATAAATCTTTCTGAATCATTTATTATCAATGATTCGATTGAATAATATAAAAGTAAAGAATAAATTTAATTTTTAAAGTAATGTATCCTACATTTTTTCGATTCACATACTTGATATGTGCCTGATGTGTCAAAAGACAATTTATCGAAACGTATTTCAGTCGGGTGATTAGGCTGTACTATAAAATTTTCAAAATATTTAGTATCATCTTGTATAAACTAAGTTTGGCAAACAAGCTACTGTTTCTAATTCTAGTATTTAGAGTAAACTTTAAGACAGGTTATTATCAGCAGAACTTGGTTGGCGTATTATAGGATCCTTACTCGATGGGCACCGAACACATTTTCTACGATTATAAATTACAACATGTATTTGGTTGAAACAATTTGCTATTTCGTGGCCAAAATATTGAAGTAGTTTAAAGAATACTGCCATATGTTATGTACGATACACCTTATCAATATAAAAAGAAGATTTGTTGAAGATGAAGATAATGTTTTATTCTATCTATGTACATACGTACGAGTATATATCCGAGTATAATATTACATTTATATGTATGAGGCAAGAAAAAGATGAACAATAAATAAAAGATTTTTCATTCATTCCTCGCCCGTTCGGAATTCCCTCAACAAATTTTGTTATTCCGCATTTTGATAACAGAAAATTTAAATTTCTTTTTCATTTTGTTGAGAAAAAATTATTTTTTTATCGACATTTCGCATCGAATTCATCACCATGACAAACGGGTTCTTTAGCATGTATGGATATAGATTGAAAGTTTGGTTCGAATTTTAACCTTCTCCTTCAGTTGTAATAAAACTGTATACAGAATAAAAATTTCTTACTACTCTAAACTTAGGTTTAATTTTAATTTACAGATTTTATCTAATTGGGGCTTTCCTAAATTACATTTTTTGATTGGTAATTTATTTTTGATGCAACGGTGGTAAAGATCAGTGATTTCGACTCTTTTAACTTAACGTTTGACAAATTAAAACAAACTACGAACGAAAAGCTATGGATTGACCTAGTTCTCTGATATTTCTATCATGATATCGATGTATGCGTGAGTATTTTATATACATTTTGACACTATCAGCAAATTATCCGTAGGCTATTTCAGGATAAATTGCATCATGAAATTATTTTGAAATGTCATCCTTTTGAGGTTTTGTTTCACCATTATAAATTTAATTTAAAGAGCGAAAGCTTACATTTTTGTTATATTTATTTAATTCAATCTGCATGTAATAGTAAAGTAATCAAATCACCAATCAATAATTCCAAACAAACGCACTTTAGGTCTTTGTATAATAAACCAAGAATCCAAACTTCTTTAGTGGCGAACAATTTAACCACAACGAAATTACTTATCATGCATATTTCGGCTGTCCAGCCTTCCTAAAGCTTATTCCTGCCGAGAAATTCAATAAAATCTAAGAATTAAACCCATACCATATGGTTAGTGACTGTCGTTCATCTGGTTGCAGATAATACAACAGAAAACACCACACTCTTTTATTCCTTTTACAACATTCAAACGGATGAAATAATCAATAATCAAACGTCAACTTCTATAATAAATTTTGAACAAACAACTAAACGTCATAATTTTACCTTATATAAAATGCAACCTATTAGCACAACTGTCATTCTACCAACGGTAATTGTATTATTGAAACGTCCCAATGGAAAATATGTCGAGTGTCGAGTTTCGAACTTCATCACAAAATCGTTTGCTAAAATCCTTGATTGCGAAACAAATCACGTAACGTCAATTCGAGTCAACGGCATTAGCTCTACTTCAACAAACCAGAATTTAAATCGCGATAACGTAATTTAACATTTAACGTTGATTTTTTTATGATCGATAAGATTTCTAATAATTGGCTACACCATAGCTTTAATATCCCGATTTTAATGGATCACGTCATATTGATATTTTGCTTGGGGCTGAAATATTGCCAAATATTTTACTCCCACATAAAATTCCTCTAAAATCAAATTTACCTATCCTTCAGGAAAGTTGTTTTGGTTGGATATTATTTTGAACTTTCACATATCATACGTTCAGCAGGAAGATGCGATTTCTCCTTTACTCACAAGATTTTGGGAAATAGAAAATATTCCCACAAAAAGGTTTTTGTCACATGAAGAAGAAATGTGTGAAAAACATTTTGAAGAAACGCATTACAGCGATACCAATGGAAGATGCCATGTCTTTCTGCCCTTGCGAGAAAATGTAGTCTTTGGTGATTCAAAACAAATAGCCGCCAAGAGGTTTTCGCATTTAGAACGAAAACTAGCCCATGATTTAAAACTTAAAGAACAATATATCATGTTCATGAACGAATATCTCGCATTAGGTCACATGAATGAAATTGTTGATTCTGAACAAAGCGAGACCATATGTTATTATATTCCTCATCATGCAATACTTCGTCCGAATAGTTCTTCAATTAAAATTAGGCAGTGTTCGACGCTTCGGCAAAGAACTCAAATGGTAACTCGTTACACGATATGTTAATGATTGGCACTTTGAAGCCATAAGAATTAGCAACAGTAACATACGGGATAGCAGTGGCTCCATTTCTAGCTACCCGATCGATGAAACAACTGTCTCGACGAAAGATCAAAATTCCTTATTGAATCAAGCAACTTTTAAATGTTGACGATGTTGTAACAGGTGCAGACTGTTTGCAGCAAGCATTCGAACTTCAATCGCAATTGTGCGAATTAACTAAACGTGGATGTTTTGAATTGCACAAGTGGTGTACAAATGACGAACGAATCCTGGAAAGAATTCCAGAACAGCATCGCGAAAATCTTAGACCTAATGAATTCAGTGACGGTGAATGCATTAAGGCATGGGCTATTTTGACAACCGAAAGAATTTTTTTAGTTTTTCAAATACCAAAATTCGACGAAAATATGACAGTGACGAAAAGGAAGGTGTTATCGGATATAGCAAAACTGTTCGATCCTTTAGGATTGCTTTCATTCGTAATAGTAACAGCTAAATTATTAATTTAAAATCTATGGCAAAATAAATTAGATTGAGACGAAATTATACCCACTGAAATTGAGCAAGTATGGACGTCCTTTCGTAACAATTTACCTACAATAATCCAAATTAAATTACCGAGATGTATCGTCACACAAAACGTAGTATTAAAACAAACACAATTGCAGTGATTCACCGACGCATCCGAGACACCAAACGGTGCCTGCTTATATTTAAAGATAATAGATATTGACAGCCATGTTAGTGTTAGCTTGCTCTGAAGCAAGTCTCGGGTCACTCCCTTAAAAACTATAACACAGACACGTTTAGAGCTATGTACAGCGTTCCTTTTATTGAAATTAATCAAAAGAACAATTGAATCTTTAAATATGAATTTTCAAGATGTTGTTCTGCGGACCGATTTATCAATTACTTTGTGTTGGATAGCTACCCCACCGCACAAATTAAAGACTTTTGTAGCTTACAGAGATAGTGACATACAGCAACAAACTATTAATTTTACATGGCGTCATATCCCATCTCAATCGTATCCTGCAGACATCGTATCACGTGGGTTAATGCCACATGAGCTCCTATCTCAATGTGCTGGTTTGGTCCAAACGTTTTGCATAAAACAGAAATTATTGTTGAAATTCCTATCTTTAACATCAAAGATTGTTCAACAAATCTTGGACTTAAATCTGCAAAATTCGATCTTTTTACAAGCATAAACACAAACAATCACGATAGCAAAGTGCTTACTGAATCTTTGATGTTTAAACGGTACAGTTCATTTAATAAGCTTATTCGGGTTTGGGCGTATTGTTTGCGTTTTGCGAATAAATGTAAAAACGAATACTGCAGCAAATTCCGAGTTAACTGTTCAAGAATTGGATAATGTGTTAGAATCTTTGATAAAGAATGTACAACAAAGTGTATTTCAAACAGAAACCAAATATTTAACAACAAATAAACATCTGCCAAATAATATAAAATTGCTCAATCCATTTATGGACAAAAATGGACTATTAAGAGTTGGAGGGAGATTAAAAAATATAAACATAGATTATGACTCAAAACATCAGATGCTTTTACCAGCTAATCATGATTTGGTTAACCTTTTGTATAAACACGAACATAAAAAACAGGGTCACCAACGATAAAATAAGTTGAAGACCTACCTACTTCAACTTCTTTTATCGTTGGTTCGGCGAAGATTTTGGTCCGTTCGTGGTAAAAATAAAGCAAAACAAACTGTGCGAGATTGTGTAATTTATGCACGAACAAATCCACTGATTTTGCAGCAAATAATGGTTACCTGAACAACGAGTTGCACAGACAAAATCATTCCTTAACACAGGCGTAGATTTAAATCGATTCCAACGTAAACTTCCACCTTATAAAGTATATGTTGCTTCTTTTGTATGTTTCTCTGTTAAGGCGATATATCTTGAAGTGGTAAGTAATTTGGCTGCCAAATCTTTTATAAGCATGCCTCAAAAGATTTCTGTCTCGTCGTGGTTTGGTTGACAGTTTGGTCTAAGACCAAACTGAACAACCTGAACTAAAAAAGTGCAAAGTAATTTTTTCTTGCAGAGTGAACAAAAAATAATTACTTTCTTCTGTGTAACTGAACATATTACTTGGCATTTCATTTCCCCACGTGCCGAATTCTGGTGGGCTTTGGTAAGCCTCAATAAAATCTTTCAAATCCCATGTTAAACGAGCCACAATGGGCACAGTTTTTTCATTGGAAGAGTTTCAGACACTCGCCGTTCAAATTGAAAGGTTTATTAACGTTGACCTCTGACAAGTTTATCAAATAATCCTGATGACGCAGAATCTTTAACTCCTAATTATTTTTTAATCGGGGGTCCAAATTCAACATTTTATGAACCATCATTACAGGACGTACCCGATAACTCCCCTTCCAGATGGCAAAGAGTAACAAAAAATGGTTGATTCGTTTTGGAATCGTTATTCAATTGAGTATTTACAGACGTTTCAAATAAGCAATACATGGAAACAGATAGAACCTAACATGAGAATAAATGATATCGTAAATTTAGTGGATGAAAATATGCCGTCTATAATATGTAGAGAGAATTATTTCAGTTATTCCGGGAAAAGATAATAAAGTCCGAGTAGTTAAAGTACACACTAAAACCGGAATTTTTAGCGACCTATCCCCAAAATTTGTGCGCTTCCAATTAAAAATGAGTTAATATAAGGAAAAGGCACTATTTGTTTGATGGTGCAATTGATTGAATTACCTTCATTGAAAGCACGAGGTGAGCGTTTGTTGTGAAGTGTATTAACATCAATCAAGTAATCATTTCATTACTTTGGTATGCAGAAATATTAGCAAACGTATTGTTTTAATTTCATTTGTTATACATTTCTTCATTTCCATTTTTCATTTTTTTAATTAGTTACCGAATGAAATCAGAACGACACAGTCGCACTAAAACTTATATTCTTAATAAAATTCATTTGTATGTAATAAAAGTATTGCATTTTTATTCATTAATAATTACATGTTACCTAACGAAAAATACAGTCCATAAACTGAAAACGGATTCAATACCATAATAGAAAAAATCAGTGAATTTGCATAGTGTAGACTCTAGGTGAGAAAAGGAAATTGTGGAAATGGATTGTTGGGTTATTTTAAATTTTTTATAAACTGGAAGATAAATGCTGTGCAAGGTGTCGGATTTATTTTATTTGAAAAATTGTGGCACCAGAAATTGAGGAGTTTAAGTATACCACCTAAACTTCTTCTCACATTAAACAAATCGAAGTGCGCACTATGTTCCTTCAATCTTAAACTTGCACAAAACTCACAAAATGCTCATTATCTCGCACCACAAAACATTACAAATTACTATTATATCTTCTATTTTCTACATCTTTGCCAAATTAACACAATGTCTATATTATTATTACAACAACAAAAAAGCAATCTTAAGATAATTAAAATTAGAGCGAGGAAATGATTTTATTTTGTTTCTTTGTTTTTTTTTGTTTTGGTTTTAAGAAGTCTTCTTGTAAACCCGAATTCATAACATTGTTCACATGAGTAAAATATTTTTATTATATAAATTTAATTATTTTCATATTTACGGTTGTGCTTATCTTTTCTTTTGCTTTTCGTCGTTATTTTGTTAATTTTTTAATTTAATGAAAATAATAAACGCGATGAATAGTAGAATTTTCCCGTTGCGGATTTTTATATTGTGCGGAACGTTATTTTACTTGTGTGAATTTTTTTCGCCAAATTTATAATTAATCCTTTTATTTTGTGTTTTGATTCTATTTTTGTTTAATTAAATAATGAATTTTACAAAATGTTTCAGGTAAATTAATGTTTTATGATTTTTTATGCTTTATGCCTTTACGTATATCTAGGCAAATCAAGGAATCAGCGCATTTAATTATAATACCCCAAAATAAGGTAAACAACGAATATTTTATTAATTTAATATTAACGAGAAAAGATGCTAACTTATTAATGTGGTTTTTTGTTGACTGCAAAAGACTAGAATTTTTGACATTTTTCTAAAAGCTCTGAACTGTTGTCTGATTTGGTTCTTCAAGAATGCCATTAATTAATCAGAGTTTTCCAAGGAGATACAATTGAATGGTTTCAGCGATGCCAGTGAGATGGCTTTTTCAGCGGCCGTTTATGTGAGATCAAAAAATGATGGTGAAAATATATGGTGCATTTGCTAACTGCAAAATCAAAGGTAGTCCCAATCAAGCAACTAAGTTTACCTCGGTTAGAGCTTTCCGGAGCCCATCTGCTAGCGAAGCGAAAAACGCAGTGTTGCATGCTATTGATAAAAAACACGCAACAATGTGATTGTGGACAGACTCAATGGTTGTTCTAGCTTGGTTAAACAATCACCTGCGAAAATGGAAGAATTACATTGCAAATCGGGTAAGAGCAATCCACTCAGCATTCAATGATCATATCAAAGAATCATGAAATCCCCAGGTTGATACTGAATCACTTCCACAAAAAGTATTTACTTCTTGGTCGTTCACTTTTAACCGACTTATCACAACAATATCACTCTCATCCAAAATAGGAAGGGGTGCGAAACTTGTGAATGCTTTCATTGCGATATTTGCGTGCTTCGCGACGAAAGCATTACGCTTAGAAGTTGCATTGCCGCTTTAGATCGGTTTTTAGGACGGTGGGAAGCATCGAAGGAGATATTTTCAAACAACGGACCAAGTTTCTTAGGAGCAAAACGAATACTACAAGAGTATTACTCGGCATTATCATCAAGAGAAGCTGTGATTAGTAGCAATGAATTCACAATGAGCAAGGGGATAAAAGGGCATTTAATTCCACCACTTTCGCCACATTTTGTGGGGATCTGGGAACGGGAAGTGAAGTCAGTCGAAACTCACTTAATCAAGGTCATTGGAACTGCAAATCGAACCTTTGAAGAAATACAAACCATTGCAATCCAAATCGAAGGAATCTTCAATTCGAGGCCTTTATGCGCCGCAATCACCAACGAAGATACGTGCAATATCGAAGAGAATCGAAGGCTCCTCTCTTATATCGTTTATTGGACACGGGTAGGATGTTATTCCTCTGGGTTTGAAGATTTCGAATTTTACTTTTTGCTGTTACTAATATGTAAGTGGGAAGGTTATGTTCGCTTGCGACATTCTCTAGCTTCTCATAGTTACTCTGGATGTTTTCCAAACTAATTTTTTAATTATCTAATTCGATAATATGGACTAGTTTTGTATAGGTTGTTATTACTCTTGCTCTTGCTAAGTGTAACCCTATGACTCTTTGGTTGTTGTTGAGGTCGAATATTTCGAACGATTGAGATTTTGCAAAGGTGACATGTATACCTACCTAATATACCCTGAAATGACAATACACTTTTTAATTTTATTTGTATGCACAGTTGGGTTCTTGGTTGTTACGGTAACGTCGTTATCTTCGATGATTGTATGCTTTATGTGCTTTGCACATAAAGATTTCATGCCTATCCCTGGTGGAATTTCTTTCAAGAACTATTTCGTTTTTTCCGAATGTTTTTGGCTCATGCCTTACTAGGTTTAACTATTCTATCGTTCGTTTCTTGTTTTTATGCGTTTCTTCTGCTATTGCTTTGTTTAGAGCTTCGAAGTTTTTTCATATTTCTTCCAGATATTCGTTTGGTTGAACGGGATTTAAATTAGGTATGTTCTTTACCTCAATATTACCTCTATATTAAATTCAAATGGTGTTAGAACTGTTGTTGAATGCACTGAATTATTATAGGCTAGTATTGCATCTACTAATAGTTCTTGTATCTCAAAGCTTTTGTTTTGTTGGAAAATTATTCTACAAATGTTCGTTAAGGTACTATGCAATCTTTCTATAAGGCTACTTCATGTAGAAGATTTTGCTGTCGTGATGTGAATTTTTATGTAGATTGTATAGAATTTTAGAAATGTTTCCATTAATTCTGACGTAAATTCTGCTGCATTGTCGAATATGATTTCTTTCGGAATTCCTTCTCTAGAAAAAATACTCTTTAATATCTTTATTACGGTGGTTATTTTTTCTGCCCAGCAGAAATTTACCATTCCCATTCCGTATTTAGAGAACTTGTCTATCAGGGTTAGAAAGGTGTTTCCTCTTAGGCAAAAGGTATCAACATGGAATAATTCTAAAGGTTTTTGGGGTATTGGAAAAATTTTAAATTTGATATTAGTTGGGTTTCTCTCGTATTTGTTTATTTTACATATTCCACATGAATTGACATAATTTGATATTAATTCGCGCATTTGCGGAAAATAGTATTTACGATTTAATTTTACATAGTTTTCACTAATGCGATTTATTATGTTCTTTAATGATGATTTCGGCTTGTTTTAAGGAGTTGCCAATATCGATTTTTTGAAATTTTGTACGAACTATTTTTAGGCTTGAATCGGAAAAATAATTGCAATATACATTATCAATTTGGTTAAATACTTTATTGTTATAAAATAATGTTGTAACGCGCTTTTTGCAAAGGTATTTACTTAATATGTATATCATATCTTCAGAGGTGTATTTTGATTTTTTAATTATAAAACGTTGAAATACTTTATCTCGTGTTTTATAAAGAATGTTTCTTTGATGTTTTCATGACCTGAATCAATTATTACTTCTAATTAGTTTCTGAATTCATTTAAATAAGTTTTTGTTTCCTATATGCTAAAGTTCTTGCCAGTCGATGTATCGCCATCGATGTTGATCTGAGCAAGTTTATTAATTTCGTACTGAGTAGCTAAGTCAGATACGTTTGTAACCAAACCATTCTGGCACTGGATTATTACTGAATTGTTCCGGTAATTTTCAGTATTAGTGATTGTGTCCATGCAATCACTATGAACTGTTTCGTTCATATTAATTTGTGACATGTCATAATCTTTAATTTTTATATTTGAGCGACTTATGATAGAATCTATGGTTTCTGGTACTTTTAATGATTTCGTTTCTAGCATTTTGTTTAACCTAATGCGGAATAGTGCGCCCGCATTGGTGTTGGGGATTCCTTTTTTATAGTGTATGATAAAGTCATGTTCCTCTAACTGAAGTCTCCATCTAATCATTTTAGATGTAGGGTCTTTTACGTTAAAGAGGTGTATTAATGGTTTGTGGTCAGTCACAACCGTAAATTTTCGCCCATACAAGTACGGTCTAAAGTACTTGCATGCCCAAACTATTCCTAGATATTCTTAGTCAATTGTGGAGTAGTTTGTTTCGGTGGAACCTAGCGTCCGTGATGCATATGCGATTGGTTTATCCGAGCCGATTGAACCTTGGCTAAGAATTGCCCCTAACGCATAATTTGACGCGTCGGTAGTTAACACGAATGGTTTTGAGAAATCTGGAAATTGTAACAATGGGTTATTTGATAAGATGTGTTTGAATTTATTTACACATACTATAAATTCATCAGTATGTTGAATTTTTGCTCCTATTTCCTGTGATTCCAAGAAAAATAAGAATAATAAGTAGTATTAAGTAATTAAGTATTTGTGTGTTTCGCCAAGTGCCTACGGCACATAGTGTTAAAAGGCTTATTGATTTGTTTAAATATTTCATAAATTTTCTGCCGATTTCTAAAAATGTTAGCAGAAAAATCTTTATTTCGGATAAATCGCTTTATCCGGATCGTAAATTTTCAGTTTACTTCTTTTTGTACAAGAAATTACATTTGTTGAGAAATTGTCATTTTGTCGGAATCTACATCTCCCCCCTTCCTTTTTTAAATTCAATTTCTTTCTTTCAGGCTTACCAATTTGAACCATTCTGGTAACTGGTCTACTTATTTCGTAATTAGAACAGTGAATATCAATTTAATTTCGTTTATTTAAATTATTTTTTGTCCTTTTAAGTTTAGCGGTTTAGCAAGACTGTGAAAACCCCATTTCTTGAATCCTGGAGCCTTAGCCGCGTTATAAATAACCGCTCATGGGCTCTGTCTGTATTTCTCCCGATAAGAACAGTAGAGCCTAACCAACCGCGCCCTTTACCAACCTCATGAACTATAATAAATTTTTTACAATTGCATACAGCCCTGGATGGCGAAGGCGGCCTTGTGTTAAACAATCTTAATCGATAAATAGCTGTTTTGCTTTTTCAATATTAAATTTTATTTTAAATAATTTAATTATTAAATTTTAATTAATTTTTATTTTCCAACATTTTGTTTTTGTTATTCTAAAACTCATCATTATTTTCTGATTATGTTACTAAAATTAATTACTTTCATAAATTAATTTTATGTTATGTACATCACTTTGTACCGAAAACATATTCCGTTAGATAAAACCAATTTTACAGCTTTAAAACATGTGGTACTATTTCCAAAATTGAAAATGTAATAATATTTAATATCGATACCACATTTATTTGAAACAAATCACTGAATCGTATTTCCTATTTATACGAATTCGAGTATTCACTCACCAATCCACTGAACCGGAATATATACTCACTGTAGATTATAGCAATGATAAACAGAAACGTATTATACCTCTACAACCTACGTATGAAACATATAAAATCTTAAACGGTAAAATCCTCAGGCTTAATATACCTTCCATTTACAGTTTTCACCAAACAAATGTATATTATTGTAAAGCCTTTTTGAAATCAATTTAATTTTCCTTTTTTTAAACCCTTAAATTGAATTTTATTTCATGTTCCTAAAAAGAAAAATGAAAAACCCTTCAACAGTATTATGATGATTGCTTGTCGAAATATGAATGTGAATTCCATCAAACTGCTTGTCATAATAAATAAAAATCTTTCAAATTGAAAAGAAATGTCGATCTTCTTTTTCTACTTCACTCCGAACTGAATCTTAAATCAAATTCGAGAAAACAATAAATTTTCTCTATGTATAGAGCCAACGACAATATCGTCATATTTATAAGACCAACAACAGTAGCAATATAACAACAACAACAACACTAAATATAAAGCATTTTTCTAGTAAATAATAATTTTTGTCGAAAACATTCTTACACGACGCTTCGTTATAATATTTTCCAATAAATTTATTGAGTCATCAAAATATTTATGAAAAGCTTTTTGCAAAAAGGTGCTTTTATCATCATGACTATGTATACGAGTATCGGTACGAAGAGAAAACAAAGCACCGAATATTTAATAAATAGATTTTGAATAATGTTGGTTTTCCTTCAATGTTTTTCGAATCATTTTTCTGAGTAGAGTGAAAAATTAAAATTCATTTTTGTCGGCATACTAAACCATTTAGTGATAAATAACTTGTCAACTAAAATGAGAGAAAAATACTGGAAAATTTATGGATATTAATGTGAACACATCTCCGTCTAGTTTTTTTTTCAGATTTTCGATTTTCATTTTTGGTAATCAACTCAGTCTATTTGTTGTTTTTGGTATTAATTTCAAATTTTCCTTTTTTTCTAATATTTTTTTTTTTTTTGGAAAACTTTTGAACTCATAAATATTTTTTTATTTATTTCAGATGAACGGCATGAAAATTATCATTTCATATATATTTTTGGGCGATAGTCGTCGACGATGGTGTGTGTACAGTGGTGGATATGACGATAAATATTTCATGTCACACAATGACAAGAAGTTATGAAGAATTCGTGATTCAGGTAATAATACATACAATTTATAGAATTTTAAAGGTATAAATATCACCTATAAAATATTGTTATTATTTATTTTCTACGTTTTTACCTCAATACCTATTTTTAAAAAAACATGTAAAGCTCTTCAATTTGACAAGGATTTTTTGTGGTTGTGGACTTATTCTGGGTTTAGAGAAATCGTGCGTAGTAATATTTTTAGTAGAATTTTCGTCCTTCTGTTATTTATATGTGTTAGGATGTTTTTTCTACTAAACTAACACTATAAACAATACCAAGGTGAGAACGAAGGCGTCGCGGATCAACATTACTTCTTAGATTTCACGAGAATTCTTTAAAATTAACTTCTTTAAAAAATAAATCTCCGAAAAATAATTCTGCGAAAAATAAATCTTGAAAACAAATTTTTTGGAAAATCAATTTTTCAAATAAATAGTTTTGAAAGTATTACTTTTTCGAAAAATTATCCAGATTAAATCGGGAACCCTTCTAGCCATCTTATGATTTATGAACGAACATTCAGACAGAAATGTCTTATCTATAGATATTAGACTAGTCCACTAGGAAGATCTGCAAGTTCATATAATCCATTAGAATTTCTTTTGGTTTAACCCTTTCGAACCGGAATTTAGGAAAGCTTTTAATTATATTTTTTTTTTAATATTCGGCACTTTATGGCCTAACTAAACAAAAAAAAAAACCCAACATTAAATTTCTATGTAGCCCAATAGAGCCCTGGTGGATTGGACATATATATCCCGTACCGGTGTTTTGGGTGGGCTCCATGTGTCCCATTAGGTAGACCGATCCCGAAATTTACAAAAATTATAAAAATTATTTTTTGAATTGGAATTCAATTAATATTTATTAATCACATTTAGTTCATCACATATTTCATTTTTATTTTATTTATGATATGGCGCAAAACCTGTTTTACATAAAGGAATTTGATATTCCTCGCAAACTGTTCTTGTTCGAGTTTCTTTTCTCCTTAGGCTACAGCAAGTACATCGTCGACTTGTACTACCCCCGACTGGCAAAATAGAAGCAGAGACGCCAAACCTCTTCTTTTTCTGGAGATTCTGCCTCGCTTTGCGTTGCGGCTGTTGGCCATAGTCTTTTGTCCCTCAGTTATTAAATCTTCTGCCAAAACGGTTATAAAATCAATTGGTGATTGCTTGCGACGTAGTTTGGAATAAATTATCCATGAATTAACAACAGACATCATTAGCAGACGAAAAAATACTTTTTTCCATAATTTGTAGGATTTTCTGTCTAATTCGTACAGTCCTGACATTTGCTCGGTCCTGTCTACTCCACCCATTATCTCTCGATAAAATTTTATCATTTCTGGACACGGTATCTGATCAACTAATCCATCGTTTTGCTTTTTTTCTACGGTAGTCATTGTGGCGTTGTGGTAATTGCTTACTATGACAACTTCTTTTGTATCCTGCTATTTGGTATACATTAGACCAGAATGGCTAGACTTGAATACGGATTCTCCTTTTTCCAATTTTTGTGTAACCTTTGGTAGCTTGGTTGGTTTTAGCGGCATATATTGTTTTAGAGATGAGCGCTCTTTGAATTTCGTGATCGATTCATCGATGCTCTGATAAGCACTGTCGCCACGTGCTTTTTGGAACCGCGGTTTTAAACATTGTACTATATCCTCGACGTAGTACGTTTTACTAGCATTTACAGGCTTTTCGGTTGGTACAAAGTATAATTTAGATGTTAACAGCAAAAAACTGTCACGAGGGATAACTGATTTTAATGATTCATTTCCCAATGACTTGTGATGTGCCAATAATTTTTTAAAGTTGGAACTCGATTGTAACATATTATGAGACTACATCCAATTAATACTTTTATTTCTCCGACGTCCGTAAACTTTGTGTTTACCAATCTTTTATTAGTTTGGAGTAACTTGGTGATTCCCTCGTTTGTACATTGCGTTATGTAATTAAAAAGACTTGGTGGAAACATTTTCATGAAAATTTTAATTGGTGTATCGGATCGATCAAAATGAGAACCAATATTTGGTGTTCGGTGAGCGGTCGGTCTCATCCGTGGCTTAAAGCCATCATTAGGTGGTGCCCAAATTGTGACATTTTTTTACGGTTAACTAAATAACAAAATTCCATTTGGGACCATCTAATACCAATAGCAATTCAAAATAAAAATTTTAGGGCTGTACAAAGTTGTGCTGAGATTACATTGTCCCAATCGGTTCGAAAGGGTCAAGGAATAAATATTTTACGATCCATGTATTCGATGATGTTACCTCAAATTCTAGTTCTATTGAATGAATGAATTAAGTGTACTTTGAGTTTCTAATAACTTAAGCATTTTGTTTAAAACTAGTTTTTATCGCAGATTTATTCCATCGCGACGTATGACCAAAATATTTTAAACGGATTAAAAATACTCCAAAAGCACATTCGATTGGTTAGAACAACCTATTGCAACATTTTTCCTCAGCAAACTATACGAGCAAAAGTTTTTATCAGTGTTGTGCCCTATTTAAAATTTAAAACGATGACTAGAAGTGCTCGAGCACATACATGGCGATCTGTTGGCACCAAAATTTGGCGTTATTAAAAGTGTTCATTGACCGGTTGAAAACACTGGTCGAAACAATGTAATTGCTTTCTCATGCACCCTGCCCGCTTCATTTAGTCCCCTCGGATTATTTTCTCTTTCCAAACTTGAAATCATGGTTTGGTGGTAGGTAAAACATTTACCCACAATGAAGCTCGACGATACTCACAATAAATAGTGTTTCGAGGCCATTGAACATCGCTGACAATAGAGAGTATGTTGGGAAATAAAGATATTATTCCCAATTTTTTGTGTCAGGTCGAGTACTTCTGGAATTTATTTGCCTCGTACGAAAACTTGTAGAACGATGAGCGTTAATCTTTCGGTTTGTTTGAAATTTATTTTAAAATCTTTACCAAAACTCAACCAAAAATCACTGAGATTTTCCAATTTATGGGAAGAGCCTAAGTATGAAGTTTCATCTCGATCAATCAATTCATATGGACTGTATCGGCCGGTGTACATGCGTATGTGCTTAAATTTTGTAAAACAGATCTAAAACGGTATTGTTTCAAAATTAAATTAGAATTCTTGTAAATGACATACTTTTCAAAATATTTAGAAAAAAATAAAAATAAAAGCTACTATAGAACCTGACAGTTCTGATGAACCGATTCCGATCAAAACTCGCTGGGATCTCCCAATTTATGAAAAAGCTTATGTACGAAGTTTAACTTCGATCAGACATACCGCCTGGGCTGTAAAGAGAACACAGGCATTTAGTCTGCACGCGCGCGTTCACAGAAAAGTTTTTCATAGCTCGGCGATATAGCGAACGGTGAATCTGCAAAAATTTCGAGGTCAACATTTTTCATGATTACATATTCCATCAAACTGTCTTTTGTGCTTGTCTATTGAATACAGTTTGCACTTATATTTGAATATGACAAGCAAATGATCGCTATCCATGTTGGAATCTCGGTAGGATGTAATGTCGGGTATGCTGGGGAAGTGACTCGTAAGATCATGACGTGAGTGATTTAATTTTTAGTTCTTCCATCATTCGATCTTCAATTTTTTTTTGATTATTTTACTTGCTGTAACCCACAGGTTATACAGATTACAGGATCTGAGAACAAGCAAGGAATAGTAAATTCCAAAGCCTGCGCCACGGTCTGGCCGTGATTTGGAGAGGTCATTCCTAAAGTCCTGAGATATCCGCAAATCTCTAGACGGAAATACTATGAAAAATGAATTAGGGAGGTCGTTAATCAAACATAGGCTGCCGTAAAAGTTTTTAGAAAATTACAATACTATTGTTTTCCAATGTAAATCTCTATGTCAGTCAAAAAGTGTAACATTTTTGGAGGTTATGTTTCTCAGAAGTCATCTGTCAGTTCGCATCGCAGCATTGTTTTTTATTTACATGAAAAATTGAATTCATTGAAAAAATGGAATTATCGCGTAGAAATTTTCGTGTGATGATGTTTTACGATTTTCGAAAGGGGCGTACTCAACAGCAGGGCTTCGAATCACTTCATTCGACTTTTGGCGACGACGCACTATTTTTGGCTAGTGTTTATAATTGGTACAATGAATTTAAACGTGAACGTCGTTCACTCAAAGACAAGCCTCGTGAAGGTCGTCCAAAAACAGCTGTTGTGCTAGAAAACATCGATGCTGTGAGAAAACTGATTGAAGAGGATCGTCATGTCACTTATCGTGAAATCGAGGCATGCCTAGGCATTAGTAACACCAGCGTATACACGATTACATGAATATTTAAAGGTGCGAAAAGCTATGTGCACGGATTCCACATTTGTTGACAGACGCACAAAAATGGTTCGTGTCGATTGGCGCCGCCAAATGCTTGAAAAAATCGTTGGAGTTATTTTCAAAAACGTATACAAGATCGTGACATGTGACGAGTCATGGATATATGCGTATGAGCCGGAAAGGAAAGAGCAATCGACTGTTTGGGTTTTCTAATTCGAAGAAAAATCAACAAAAGTTGTGCGAGCTTGGAGCGTTGGAAAGCAAATGGTAGCGTGTTTCTTCACGAAAACCGGTCATGTGGCTACTGTGGCTCTTGAAAATCAAAAAAGAGTAAATTCAGCTTGAAATATGACCATTTGTTTGCCCGAGGTTTTCAACAAATTGAGAGAAAACACCGCAAAACGGCGAATCATTTTGCGTCACAATAATGCGAGCTCACACAATCACATCAAACAAGCGAGCATTTGAGCACTCAAACGATCGAATTGGTGGGTCATTCGCCTTACAGCCCGGACGTGCCACCCAATGCCTTCTTCTTGTTTCCAACAATCAAAGATAAGATGCGTGTACAATAATTTTTATCGCCTGAAGAAGCAATTGAATCTGACTGGTAAAAGTGTTTCGATAAATGGTTTGAGCGTATGCAAAAGTGTATAGATCTTAAAGGCGAATATTTTAAAAAGCAATAAAGCAATTTTTGATTAAAAATTTTACGGCAGCCCTCGTATAACGTTCGGGTATTAATGAATCGTACTTTTAAATAATTTGTCGATGCCCCAAGAGTATCAGTAGCTTTATGAAGTTTATTATCGACCATCTAAATTTCTGCGTCTAGTAAAAACTACTGAATTAGTTTACATGAAGGCTTATTTTCGATACAACAATCCTCTTCAATGCGTAGAGCTTGCTGCATTAATTCAGATAATATGATTATGTGCTTTCCTGAAATCCTACCAACATCTTGTAATCTTATCCGTAAAACCCGAAGCGATGAACCCGGTCAGCTATCCGGTTTATCATCAACAACCTAGATCGCCACAACAACGGTGTGAATTCACCCCTTTGTGCACAGTGCTTGCTAACTTTAACAGAACCAGTGAAACCCTCCAACTCAAACTCAAATTTGCGAGACTTAAGGATGGATTCAATCCAATTCATCAAGAGGTTCTCAAATTTGTAAGAGGCATTAGTGATAGTGACAAACAAAGTGCTATCAAACGCTTCTGCGATGTCCAGTAATGTAAACGTGAAAAATTCGTTACTACTGAGTGAACTTTCAATCATTTGTGTAAAACGGGTTAACAGCCATAAAAAAGAATAAATAAAACTGAAGTTTTACGACGTTTCGATTATAATATAATCTTCTTCCGCTCTACAAAAAACAAATGAAACACAATTTTAAGAATGTAAGAAATAAACGCAGGTAAATAACGATTTTTTCCTGAGTTTTGTTTTTGTGAAAATCGCGTTTATTTCCTACATTTTTTCTTAAAATTGTATTTTATATGATTTTTGTAGAGCCGAAGATGGTTATATTATACTCGAAACGTCGTAAAATGTGTTAACCCGTTTTACAAAATTAGTTATATTCCCCAGTCGTTTCATGAACTTTAAATCATAGTAACAAGTTCGAGAGGCGCCGTTTCACAAGACTTACCCAAATCTGACAACGATTCTTTCTAACAGTTTCAAAAGGGTCGATGCCAGACTGATTGGACGCAAATTCTTCAGATCGGTAGGCTCAGATTTCCCGGGGGGAAGCCCAATGGGGCCCAATTTTTAGGGATAAAGCCCAATGTCATAGCAGCAGATGGAGCGAATGTTCCTTCAATATAGGATAGGCATGATGTAGCAAAGCAGGAAAATTCGATTAGGACAGCCAGACTTGTAGAGTGCAATACAAAATTAACTCAAGTGTACAGTATCCACGTTACTTTGTGGAAAAAATGGTACTTGATACAGCTAAGTTGTACATTATTCCCAGGTCGGTGACGCGTTCGCCATTGCCGTCACTGGTGAGGTGCAAGCTGTTAGGTGTGCGAAGAATTCTGCGCTGCATACCGATTTTTGTGTTAAAGTAACCCACGATTATTTTAATATTGGTGTGGTGTTATTGATGGACTTCTTCCAACTCGATAAATAATATTTTTTTTATATATTTATTTATTACAACTGATTTACAAATCATCTAGTAATTCATTTTCCATAATTTATATTCTTGTTTGGAGGGTTGTAGCCCTTTGGCTAGTCCCCTTTACAATTTTATTATATTTTTAGTTGATCCTGATTGGATCTAGTAGAGCATGTGGTTTCTTCCTTCCCAGCCGTCTTACTGGGTTTGAATCATCCAACAAACGACGTATCTCAGCATTTTGGTGTAGACTAGTGCGTTGCATGTGTTTTCTCGCGTGTTTGTTTATTTCTTCACTGACGAAATCCATCTTCAGATCTCTATGGAGGTTGTCATTTCTTATGTAGCACGGAGCATTAACTATTCCACGTAGGACTTTGCTTTGAAATGACTGGATGATATTGACATTGGTTTTATTTCAACAGCCGCAGAGCTGAATACCGTATGTCCACACAGGTTTTAGGATTTGCCGGTATAGTAGCAATTTATTATGCAGAGTTAGCTCAGAATTTTTTCCTAAGAACAATACATCTTTCTGTATTTGGATGTCAAGTCTTTATTACATGTTGTACTGAAATCCTTATTTCTTTTAATTTTTTATTTAAGGATATACAAGTGAAAATATGGTATATGGGATGTGCAAAATATAACCAAATGATCGTATAATATTCTCTGCTCTCTCACGGTTGTAAAGGGTGTTTCAACAGGTGCGCTTCAACTTTTTTCCGATAGGGACGGCGAACGACGCCATATTTTTTATTAATCATTTGGAAACTTCATTAGTATACAATTCATCATGAAACGCTACACACGTGAACAGCGATTGCAAATCGTGCAAATTTGTTATCAAAATAATCGTTCTGTTGCTGCTACTTTAAGAGCATTACGGCCATTTTACGGTCCATTTAACAAGCCAGCCCGTTCGACAATCGACCGTATAGTGGCAAAATTTGAGTCTACGTTTTCGCTACATAATGTTCCGGTGCCCTCGAGAGCAAGAAGTGCTCGAAGTGTTGAAAACATCGCAGCCGCCAGGGCTTCAGTTCAAGAAGACGCGAATGTGTCGCTCACACGACGTTCGCAACAATTGGGCCTTTCTGTGACATCATTGTGGCGAATTTTACGTAAAGATCTTGGCCTACATCCGTATAAGATCAAGCTGACACAACAACTAAAGCCGTTTGACCATTTGAAGCGACGCCGATTCGTGAATTGGGCTCAAGAGCAAATCGAAAATGATGCAGATTTTCACCGAAAAATCATCTTCAGCGATGAGGCTCACTTTTGGCTAAATGGATTTGTCAACAAACAAAATATGCGTTACTGGATAGGAAGCAACCCACACGTGATTCATGAGGCACCGTTGCATCCCGAAAAAGTCACTGTTTGGTGCGGATTACATGCCGGCGGCGTCATTGGGCCATATTTTTTCATCGACGATAACGATCGCCACGTGACTGTTAATGGAAATCGATACCGCGATATGATAAACGATTTTTTTTGGCCGCAATTGAATGGAATGGACTTGGACGACATGTGGTTTCAACAGGACGGGGCCACATGCCACACAGCACACGATACAATCGCGTTATTGAAGACTAAGTTCAATGAGCGAAATAACATCGCGAAATGGGCCCGTCCAGTGGCCGCCGCGCTCGTGTGATTTGACACCTCTAGATTATTTTCTTTGGGGTTATGTGAAGTCATTGGTCTATGCCAATAAGCCGGCGACGTTGCAAGAGCTCAGAGCCAATATAGATCGTGAAATTGCTGGAATTTCGGCCGATTTATGCGAAAGAGTGGTCGAAAATTGGGTTCAAAGATTGGACTTCGTAAAACGTCCACGCGGTGGTCATGCAAAAGAAATCGAGTTTCATACTTAAATGTATATGTTCAAATTCGTTAATAAAAAAAAGTTAGTTCAAAAGTCGAACAGTTTGTGTTTTATTAAAAAAAAGTTGAAGTGCTCTTATTGAAAAACCCTGTATTTATATTTTTGTAGTGGAATACACTAAGACTTCGTATTACGTTGTCTAAACGGGCGAATTTCTTTGGATTCGCACTAAATGTTTTTAAATGGGGATGTTTTAATTTGTGAATTGGAAAAGTCGATTAGACTTAAATTGCTCATAATTTGTTGATTTGTTATATAATAATTTAGATTTTTGTTAACTATGTGAGGTTTTTTTGCCGTCGTAGTGGGGAGGCGGGGTGCTTTGTTTTTACTTAATTATGCTTACGACTAACGCTGACCTCTCGTTGTCGACTTATGTCGGGTTGGTGTCATCGGCAAGGGGTGGATGTTTTCGCAGGCCGGTGCTATAGAAGGTACTGGATGATCGCGCAACATGAATATTCATATAAAGTAATGTATATTTTTGGCGATTAGGAGGGGGGGTATACTTTTTTTCAATGGTGCGAAAACTGGATTAGGTTTTGACGAGTGGTGTATGTGTGTGATTGGTTTACACAGTGGCGGCGAGGATGTGCTACAGCTGTATTGTAGCGATTTTTTTTTGATATTTGGAGTGATTTGGATGGCTTTCGTTTAAGGTGAGTAATGGGTCGGTGTCTGAGGTTTGTGGTGGTTGGTCGTTGAACGTTGTGTGTCTCAACTTGCGGAGGGTTGAGTTCTGTCGTTAGCTGTATTTATAAGGTATTTTTGACTGTTTTGAGTTGTTTTGTTTAGGACTTGATGTAGTTCTCAATTGTTAGTGTATGAAGGCGGATTTGCAGTTTTGTATTGAATCATTGCCTGAAAGTTGGATTTGCATGTCCAAATTGGTTTCTTTGCTGAATGTTTCGGATTTTTTTGTTGGAGTTTGCCATTGATTTGGCGGGGGCTAAATAATTTTTGGAGTTTTGGTATGATCGGTCGTACGCTGAAGTTTTTGAGCTGTAGGGTTGCCATGGTTCGTTTGTGATCTGTCATGGATTCGTCACGGCTTTGTGAAGCGTGGGCTTTGTTGAATGGTGGTGTTGGCCGGGGGTCGCTTGGTGGATGGTAGTGGTTTCATGGTGGGAGGATTCATGCCGTCTGTTGGGATCGTTTCGGAGGTAATTTTAGGTGTTGCAGTTTGTTTTGTTTTTTACCTGTAGAGGAGCGATTATCGAGTGCTCCTGGATGGGCATTGCACAATTCTCTTGGTACATTTTACTACAATTGTTTGTAGAGGTGGTTTCTTCCGCGGTTTGATTTCGGAGATTTTCGGAGAGAGCTATTTTGGTGATGTTCCTTCATCCAATTATTCAGCGTTTGTGTAATAAATTGTTATATTTTTATTTTGGTTCGATTAGCGATTTGGAGTTGTCGGTGTCTCACGTGTTTCTTGGTAATTGGGCTGATTTATTTGGTTCTGGTGATGATTTTTGATTAAAGGGGATCTTTTAAGCTATACTGCTTTCTAATTGAAAATAGAATTTTAAAGTCGGAGGTTTAAAGTCGGAGGTGCAGGCAGGATAGGAATCATAATGGCTGTCGGGTTTGCTTGTGGGTTTGATGTTTCAACGGAGGCTTGATCTTTTGAGGTTATGGAAGGCTTGGAGGCTGCAGAGTGGATTTGTAGTGCAATTGAATGTTGCTGTGTGTAGATAGCTTTTCGGGGATCGTGAAGTTTCTTTAATTAACTTATTGTGTAGGTTGTTTAGGAGGGGGACTGTGAATTGGTGGGGTTTTGGTTGGCTTGTTCTGGGTTGGATGGGTGATTGTGCTGGTTGTTCATTTTATAATTTATTATTTATTTAACACTGTTGTAAATTTGTTGATATATACAATAGTTGACGTCCATTGATTGTTTTTGAATGCCTTATTTTGATGTTTACTTAATCATTTATTTTGTAATCCAGGTATTGAATAGTCGATTGGCTAGTTTCGTTTAATTCTTCAGTTCAGTTCAGTTCGTTTGGGTGTTGGGATTCTGGAACTGTGCCTGGCGTCTATTATTGATGTATTTCAATTAGGTTGATTTCAGATTGTTGGAACCAGATTTCATTTGATTTTTTTTCTTCATAAATAATTTATATTGGTTTGGGAATGGCGAGGATAAGTGACCTTCTTATTATATAGTTTTTCATTTAATTATTTTTATAAATGTATCCGTTAATTAGCGGGTTTACAGTGGTTCTATCCGGTGAGGATGGAGGACTCGTGCTTTGGTATGAGTGGTACAGTATTTGGTTGTTTCTGGATTCGATTTCTTCTGTTTTGGTTTGATTTGTTTTAGGAGAGGCAGGTTGGTCTAGTTAATACGGGTCATAATATTGCATTTGTTTTGTTCAAGTAGAATTTGACTCATAGTAATGACGTTTTGTTTCAGGAAATTTGCTGCAACTTAATTGGTAATAAATTTTTAATTATAATTTTAAATTTTATTAGGATGCTGATTGCTGAACATTTATATCCAAAACGAAAACAAAAATAATTGTTCTGTCTAGTGCTAACCTTCTTACATTATATTTTCGACTAACAATTTAATAACTGTTGACTACTTAGGTGTCTGTAACCGGGTTGTTTCGGTCATATTTAACATGCCTATCCTATCCTTCCATCTTGTTAATTCTAATAAGGGTGTATGGCGGGCCCGTCATCATCCGAGAGTCTCGCTAAATTCATTATAATTAATCAATCATGTGTATATATGTATATGTGTGTATATATATATATATATGTAATAATATGTTTGTGTAAGTATGTTTGTATGTGTATGTACCATATATGTATATATATATATATATATATATATATATATATATATATATATATATATATATATACATATATATATATATATATATATATATATATATATATATATATATATATATATATATATATATATATATATATATGTATATATATATATATATATACATTTATATATATATATATATATATATATATATATATATATATATATATATATATATATATATGTTTTTTTTATATACTATTCAATTAACTATGGTTTCAGGAAATTATATTGTAAATTGTGGAGTTGCAGGAGTAGAGAATAAAATTAATAAATTTTTATATGATTTAGATAGCACTAACATATTAATTTAATATTAAATTTCAGGAAACCTACAGATGCTTGTAGAATAATATTTCTTGGTATTTTTAATTGCTGATTGTGTGGATTAGAATTATATTATCATTGTGTTACTAACTGTTGACTTTTGTAGGTGTATGTAAGTTGTATGTAAGTGTATGTAATCGTGTATGTAGGTGTAGGTGTATGTAATCGTGGCGATTCAATCAATCAATTTTGTTTAGGAAGCCGGAAATTATTAATGCAGAATTAAATTTCAGGAAATTTTCAGATGTACGTGAAACAATAATATTTTGTTCTCAGGTTGCTTATTTAGAGAAGCAATTGTTGAAGACCAATACCATCATTATTCATTAACCGTATTAAGCCTTTATCCTTCCTCTAGTAGATTAGAAGTAGATTAGAATTGTGTTGTGCCGTACGATCACTAGGTGTCTGAAACCGAGTCGTTCTGTCCCCCCAAAAAAACCTTTCCTATCTTTCCTATTGTTATGTGTAAACAGGCTATAGGAATAGGCCCGGCGTTATCCGAGACGCTTGTCCAGTACTTGGTCCTACAGTCCAATCAATCAATCAAGAGCCAATACATCTTTCTGTATTTGTTGTTTAACTGTTATTTTTTCTTTTTCACGTGCTCTTTCTATTTTAGTTTCGGGTCTAGAGTCATACCTAGATATTTTGCCGTGGGGGGAATTTGCTGAGAGTTCAGTTCTACTGGTATCAAGTTGACCTTCTTGTTGGTAAAGTTTACGTTTACAGATTTTGTTCCATTAAGTTTTATTCGCCATCTCTTGGTCCAGGTACTGACAATATTAGTAGCTCTTTGCAATTTGCTTGTAGATTCTTCTATCCAATTAGCAACTGCTAAGATGGCCGTATCATCCGTATATTTCAAACGTCGCTATGTTAGTCTCCTCTATCGTTGGCAGATCCGAGGTGTATAGAACATATAACGTTGGTCCCAGAACGCTGCCTTGTGGTACTCCTGCTAATATTTTCTTTATTTCTGAGTATTCGCCATTTAATTTAACTCGAAAGTGTCGGTTAGATATGAGAGATTTTAGTATTTCATAAAACTCTTTTGGTAAGTCTCTTTGTAATTTATATTCCAAACCTTTATGCCATACTCTGTCAAAGGCCTGTACTACATCCAAGAAGACGCTTGGACATTCTTTCTTTTTTTCAAGTATGTCTTCAATTATGTTTGTAAGTCGGTGTACTTGTTCTATTGTTGAATGGGTTTATCAGAAGCCAAATTGATGTGGAGGACTAAGATTTCTTTCTGCTATTATTGGTTTCAGTCTCTTAGGAGTAGTTTCTCGAATAATTTTCAAATTATTTGGAGTAAGGAATTCGGCCTTCGACGAATTTTTGTTATTAGTTGTTTGGTTTAGGTACCATAATTACTTTTGCGATTTTCCATTGATTAGGAGCGTGTTTAAGTCTGAACACTGCGTTAATTATTTGGAGTAGTTTACGTAGTCCTTTTTCACGAAGAGCTTTTACTATTTGTCCTGTAATTAAGTCATATCCTGGAGATTTCTTTGTATTCAGGTTAAGATTGATTTCCTTTTTAAATTCTGGTAATGTGAAAGGAGGTATATTGCAGTTATCCAGTTTATATACCGGTGGTATGTTTTCCTCCGCAGTTTGTCTTTATGGAGGCTGGAACGTGTTCTCGAGGTGGGTTGCAAACAACGAAGCATTTTGCTTTGCACTTCTAGCCCATGTGCCATCTTCATTTCTAACTGGTGGAATTTGTAGTTTAGGTCGTTTTAAACTTTTTGTCGCTTTCCAAAGGGAGTACCCGGTATCTTTTTCCCCAGTTTTTGCCAGGCCTTTCTTGCTTTTCGTTTTGCTGTAACCAGTTCCCTAACTTCCAGAGGATGAATAGCATTTCGGCGCATTTCCTTTGAACTTGAGGGGTACTACTCCACGCCGCTTCTTGTATACTGTTGTTGAGTTGTTCTAGTTCTTCCTCTAGCTGTATCGGGTTTTTAATTCGCACCTGATGGTCAATATTATCCTCAACAAGTTTGTGGAATTTCTCCGAGCAGGTTTTTTTGTTCGTTAGCGAAGGTGTACTATTTTTTTAACAATCGTTGCACTGATTGTCATAATAACAGGCGTGTGATCCAACATAATCCCCTCGTTGCTTTTTAGGTATGTGTAGTTTTCGTCTATACCTTTGGTGATAAAGAAGTCAATGATATCGGGTATTTTGTTTCTATCCGAAGGCCAATAAGTTGGTTTATCTCCAGAATGAAAATCGCAATTACATCGTCTTCCTGCTGCGCACAGCTCTCTTCCTTTTTTAGAGGTTACTCTTGATCCCCAGTGATCCCAGGTGTTTTATGCATTAAAACTAAAGTGGTTTTAATGCAAGAAATAATAATTTTGGCGTCATTTAATTTATCTTCGGTAGTGCTGACCTGTGTCTGATCGTATTCTGATGGCCACTGTAATGAAGAGTGTAATCATTGGTTGTGGCATGAATACCACTCCCAAACTATCTAATCTCTTGTATAGTGCAAGTATGCCTAATGTGTCGTTTGAGTTATTCGATTTCCCAAATCTCCAGGTCTCGGGAGGCTAAACTCGTTCCATGTTATTACTTTTGGAGAGTTGTCGGTCGACAATTTCCGAAGTTGTATTTGTGGTGAATCTGTTTTCCCTAGCGCGAGGAGGTCTAGGACTTCGCTAATCTCCTTGTGTGAGTTTTTAATATTATGAACTATTTGGTTAGTTTTTATTGGGTTTATCTAGCACAAAGAGGTCTCACTAATAACAAAAACATGTTTCATATACAATTTGATAATGGCTTACAAAAACAGTGAGAATTTCACTGTGCTGGATATGTCAATTCCAATTAGTTAGCGAGATCGAAAATATAATTTATAAAGGGACCGAAATTTAGGACTCTAACGGCTTACTAATGGTTACTCGAAGTCAATATGGCATATTTCATTTTGCGTATTTTCTTGGGATTAAAAATTTTGTATATTCAAACCTAGATCAGTAAAATCCAATATTTCAAGGATGTTACGGTGAATATCAACCACGCTGAACACAAATGAGTTATAGTTCTTCTGCTAACTGTTGTTTATCGGTGAGTGTTTTGTTATTAAATTGCATACTCCATTGCAACGTATTCTTAGTTTTATATATAGATTTGAGAGTTTTCCGCAGCTTTTTTTTGGATTATATTCAGATTGCTTCTTTTATAACGATTGTTGGTAAAAAAAATCTAGCTTTTCTATAGTTTTCCCAACGCTTTAATTTATTAATTTATTAAAAAATAAATAATTCCTCCTTTTCTTATCTTAAAAATGTCAAGTTTTCTGAGAACCAAGGGATTTTATTTCTACTTTAAATCATTTTCTTTTGCGTCAGTTGATTTATCTCCATTTTAAGTCCAGTATTAAGTCTTCAGCATTTTTAGTAAATTCATTCTGCGTTCTATATTGCAGCAGTCTATTTCTTAGAATACAATTTAATATAGAATAGTTTTCCCAGGATCTCTCATCAAATAACAGTGAATTTTTACTTCTTATATCTGCACGTAACATACAACGATCATTCATTTGTTGTTATTTTACTATTTCACATTTAGTATTTGATGAGTTAGATATTAAAAGAATAGCCATTCAACTTTTACTGGTTGGTGTGACTGGCACACTCCTGAACTATTTCAGGAGGTACATGGTATGTTTTATGAACTGAATCACCAAAAACCAAGCACTGTCCTTCTCAAGATTAGAACTTATTTTGAAACTTATATTTTCGTGAATACATGAAAACGCCTTCAATGTGATGACTATCCGAATCGCACCGTACAGATTTATAATTTTCATTATAAAATTCTGAGTTAACATGACTTCTGTCACTGAGAAATACGACTGATGATTTATAATGGAAAATTATTTGTTGTAACTCTCAGAAATTTGAGGGTAAATATCAGAATATATTAGTAATTCTTTTCTTTTGAACTGCTATTGGTAATTGATTTGGTTTTAAATGTTTTAATCTTTAGTTGGTACACCGCGCAAGGGCTCTCCCAAGTGGTGTGGTGAACAGTATCATTTAAATTGAGCTTTGTATTTACGGAAATGCAATTGCTACACTTTGCTTCTTGATTTTTACATTTACTTAACTTATGGTTTAACTTAATTTGTGGTTAAAATTTGCCGGTACATCTATTTCTATGATGGCCATAGCCATTACAGTTAAATCCCTACTGACTCCACGACACGGTACTTGTCAACATGTATATTTGACTTCTCAGTTTGTAATTTTTTTTGTAAAATCTACGTTTCATATCTTTCTAGTTTCTCCGACATTCCAAGTATGTTTACACTTATTTTAAGCTCCGTTGATAGTTTTCGTTCATAGTCAGCTCCCTTCCGCAACAATACTCTTTAATTTTTTCTTGGCATCGTTAGTATTCCACCCTTCGAAATGTTTCGACAGCCTACTGGTATACTTTTTGGATCGAGTGACATGATTAAATCTTCCCTAGTTGTTTATTAACTTGAGGTTGTTTTTTAGTTGCAGCATACCCAAATTGGTGGGATTGCCCTTGACCATTGGTTTTGGTTGCTTCGTCGGTTTTCAAATTTATTCTATTTGACTTTTAAATTCTACTAGCTGCTGTCCTATCTTTAATGGTTTGCCGTTAAATATTGCTTCATTTTCATGACAAATAACTTTATTTTTTTGAACTCGTAAACCATGTCTTCCTCAGAATTTTGACACTCTAAACAGACAAACCTATTGATAGTCTTTAAATAGCTTTCCAAACCTTTCTAGGTTCCAATCGACTCAGACGTAATGGCACAATTTTTGCACCGTCCGACTCATCTAATTGTACTCCGTTCCTTCGAGTCTGTAACTTTTTCACTTTTTACAATTCAACATTTTTAAGGTTTTAACCGTTCAATCCTTGGCACCTTGGGAAGCATGGATTGATTTACATTAAACATGGTCATCGAAGTATCAATGATGTTAACAAGAAAAATTATTCTCCAATTATCATAGTCAGCATATTTTCCCGCTAGAGTGACATCCATAGGGGGAGTTCTTGTTCTCTGATAATAATTGATGCTCGCATGTGATACTTAACAATGTAAAGAAAATGAGATAATCAAACAAAGAGTAAAATAAACAAACAGAAAAGATAAAAACAAAATAAAGTAAAACTAAGACAGTTAACTATGGATCCACCGTACTGGGGATCACCTGAGAAGTCGACAAAATACAATTAAAAATTTTAGCTGCTACAAAATAAATTGACCGGCCCCTATCAAAACCTCCTTAATCTATAAATGTACAAAATATAAAAACCTGCATCTAATTTACCTACGTTTCTCGTTTATAATTACAAATAAATTAAAATTAGTTGAGATTTTTTTGTTTAGTTTATCGGAATGAAAAGCAAATTTGAAGCATCGATTCAAATTATTAGAAATATTATTTTTTAATTTTTTTAATTAGATAAATGTAAATAAAAATTTGTTTGATTTAAATTCTACTTGCGGTTTTCCTCGTTGGTGTGATCATCAGTATACACTTACGGGCCATGCGGCCGTACTAACTGTAAACAATAACGCGGATATTGCCAGATGTGATACCGTATTATTTCAATACCAAACATACGGTACAAAAACATCCAAAGAAAATCATGCCATCAAAATATGTGCATCACAAATTTCATGGGACTTCCCTTTGGACCGTAAACTCAAGTCTCGGAAAAATAACGTGAACACCAATTTTAACTGTCATCCCTTTTATTTTTATTTTTTGAAATACTATAAGGATTTTAATTTTACATAATATGATTCACAATCACAACTAAAATACACAAAACACTCGCGAAGTTTACTTATTTTACCTCTTTATTAGGAGTATAACCACTTTAATGCTAAATGGATTTAAAACAAACGATAAAGTTTGTCCAAGCTTAATTTACACTATATGCAAGATAGGCACTGATTTTAGATTAATTAATTGAATCACCTTCGACAAATTATTATTTATTATTTTAATATTTTATTTTTTACAACCACCGCTCAACTAAATGTACTACCGTAAATTGCGAAAAATAAATACGTTTCGCATAATTCGTGAATATTTTGGTCGCCATAACCACCCAAATGAAACAAAAATCGATCGTTTGGTGCGTCGTACGCCAGGCTTTGGTACATCCACCAAAGAACCCGTAGCCTCGTATTTGGCTACGGGTTCTTTGGTGGATGTACCAAAGCCTGGCACGCCAAAAACTGTTCGCACACTGTTTTTGAGGACGGACACGTGGTTATCATCAATTATACGCGACACCATGATTAATGAGACCATGGTTAATGCTAACGGACTATTTCTTGCGCTAGCTTGATGAAATCGACATCACCCAGTTTATTTTGAACAAGACGGTGCAACTTGCTATACTACGTGTGAGAATATCGGCGAATTGCAAAGGTTCTTCGAAAATCGGTTATTTTGCGTCGCGGAAATGTGAATTGGCCTGCAAGATCATGCGATTTAACGCTATTAGATTACTTTTTCTGGAGATTTTTGAAAAGCAAAGTGTTTGTTGATAATCCTGCCACCATCCAAGACCTAAAAACAACATCATTGCCGAGATAAATGTCACTGAAACGTCCCTATTTGAAAACGTCATGAAAAATGTTGACCATCGGCTCGAAGTATGTAAATCCAGCCGCGGTAAACATTTGAGTGATATCATTTTTCATACATAAATGGCATCGATAAATCTTCAAAATAAAGTTTCACCTTGATTCAAAAATAAATATTTGTAGTTTTAGTTCGCGTTTATTTTCCTGTGTCTCAATTGGGCAACCCTTTATATAAATATATAACAACACACCGATACTAATGATTACCCAAAAATTCCATAGTAATGAGAAAGATCCAAACACTAGTTCAATAGAGAAATATTGATAACGATCAATACATAATCTGTCCGATTTACTGTCAGTTTATCGTGAACAATTAATTTACCGTAGAACAATTTATCGTAGAACAGTTTATCGAAGAACAATTTATCGTAGAAAAGTTGTATGCTTCTGGGCCATGTTTGTCCTTCCACAACTATGACAACATTCTGAAAATTGTCCTGGATATGGGCATTTGACAGATCTATCATAAAAACATAGTGGGAGCGATGATCACCTCGCAAAATCTCGACTGGTGTTCCGTTGAATTCGAAAAAACACTTACAGCAGTAGTTATATGCTTATGGACCATGTTTGGCCATTCCACAACTATAACAAAATTCTGAAAATTATCCTGAATATGCGCATTTGATAGATCTAACATAAAAACATATTGAGATCGATGATCACCTCGCAAAATCTCGACTGCTATTCCTTTGAAGTCAAAAAAACTTTTACAGCAGTAATTATATGCTTCTCGACCATGTTTGGCCATTCCACAAGATCGATGATCACTGCGCAAAATCTCGACTAGTATTCCGTTGAAGTCGAAAAAACTCAAACAGCGGTAGTTATATGCATCTGGGCCTTATTTGACCATTCCACAACTTGATTGATTGATTTTGAATGTACGACCAAGTTCTTAGGCTTGAGTTCCCGGATGACGCCGGGTCCACCGTACACCCTTTTTTACACATAACAAAACCGAAGGATTGGATAGGTTAGTTAAGTGGGACAGAATCGGCCCGGTTACAGACACCTAGGTATAGCCGATAGTTAGTAACACAAAGACAACACAATTCTAATCTACTAGATGAAGGATAAAGGCTTAATAGGTTAATGGATAACGATGGTATTGGTCTTCAACAATTGCTTCTTTAAAACGGCAACCTAAGAAAAAATATTATTATTTCACATGCATCTGGAATTTTCCTGAAATTTAATTCTATTAATACTTTTCGGCTTCCTAATCAAAATTGGTTGACTCGACCCGTTACAGACACCTATGTAAAGTCGTTAGTAATAAAATGACAACACAATTCTAAACTACACAATCAGCAATTACAATGAAGCATTAATTCACAAGCATCTGTAAATTTCCTGAAATTTAATTCTAAATTCATATTTTCCGGCTTCCTAAATAATTGAAACGTTTATTAATTTAATCATTCTGCAACTCCGCAACTTACAGTAGAATTTCCTGAAACCAAAGTTATTTGAACTATATTCAAAATAACTCTAAAATTCATTAGTATATTTAGGACAATATATATACAATATAATACAATTATACTTGAATAAAATAAATGTAAAGTAACGATTAGTATTAACTAAATTAATTTGGTTCTCATAAAACAAATAAAATAAATCGAATCCAGGAAAGGCACGCACGGCCTTCCTAACTTCTAAGTCTGTTGATTTGATGGATTTATTTATAAAAAAATATTTATGAAAGTCACTTGTCCTTGTCATCCCTAAACTAATATGTTTATTTATAAATATGTTTATTTATAAAAATAGAAAATGACCAAACGAAAACTGGTTCCAAAAACAGCTAATCTGGAATCTGTAAGGTAATGTATTAATAATGAATGTTTTTCACAGCTTTAGAATCCCCAATACCTAAACAAATTCAATCAAAATTAAATAAAACTAATTAAGTAATCAGGAATCTGTAAGATAACAGAATTAATAATAAGTAGCTAGCACATCTGTAGGATCCATGATAATCAAATAACCCAATTATATGGTTCAATGCTTTAATTATAAAATAAATAAATCAGAAAATATTAAAATAACATATTAAAAATTAATCTACGATAGTTAACTATTGTATATATATATGCATAAACACACACATATACATATATATATATATACATACATACATACATATATATATATATATATATACATATATACACATATACATACATACATACACATATACATACACACACACATACACACACACATATACATACACACATACATATATATATATATATCTACAACAGCATTAAATAAATTATAAATTATATAATCGACATACGACGATAATTATTTGTCCAATCTAGAACAAGTTAACCAAAACCTTTACCAATTTACAGTCTTCCAAATAATCTAGAAAAAATTTAATTAAAAAGTGCATGATCCCGAAAAACTATCTACATATAGCAAATTTGACTGCATTTCAAATGTACTCCGTAGCTTCCATGTAATTCCAAATATTCAAATATTCGCAGAAATAGCAAAGTTATAAAGTTAAGCCAACAATTCCAATTCGATCACAGCCGCCTACCTCTACATGTCCTAAACTAGAGTTCCAAAATTCGTTAAATTATTATTTTCACGTTCAAAACAAGAATAATAAGAAATTTAAGAAATTTAATTTAATTTTACACTAAAACCTAAAATTCAAATAAATAAATTATTAATTTATACTTCTACAAAGATCTGTATATATGAATGCGATAATACGTTTTCCGCGGAACCAATCTACCGTGTAAATCGGAGGATGGGTGTATATGAATGAATGAATTCATCTGTCAAGGAGAAAACGAAAAGTACAGAATAACCACGATCATGCTTGTTTAGTTTCTATCCAATTTCGTCATATATTTATCCCCTCAAAATTTTGTTTTATGTATTTTATTTGTCTATTTCCTGTTTATTCTTTTTTAGTTGAAACTTGGAAGGGATAAATTATAAAACACTAAGCATGATCATAATAATCTATTCTCAGTTCTCACTCACGCAACAAGCGCAAAAACAAAAAATAGAAATGTGTATGTATTGCATGTATGTATATTTAATATACTAAACCAAAACATATAAATGAAATGGTATTTCATTTTACGCTCCTCTCTTAACACGTTTACGCAAATAGAAACAGTTAAATACATATTTTATATAATTAAAATTTATTTCGGAAAAATATGAATTAAAATAATGAAAAACACTTATCTTAGGCATCCATTGGAATCAAAAAAGTCATATATATTGAAGATTTACATACACTGCGTACGTTGCGTTCAAGCAACGGTATCAAAATATGTACATATAAACGAAAATTGTTATGTACATATTCTACACCATCACAAGCGCACCATACACAGATTAAAATAAATATGCAATACGTACAACTATTCACTTCACTTATTAAATTCACGCAAATTATTATTGAAATTATTATTTATTAAAATTATCAACTATATCAATATTATACTTTTTATTAGTTAATTAAAATACATTTAAAATAAATTATTTATTTATTTAAAGGAGAGACAAAAACACGTCCTTCCTCTACGACGATCAATCGCCGACCCCTTATTTGACCATTCCACAACTATGACAAAATTATGAAAATTGTCCTGGATATGGGCATTTGACAGATCTATCATAAAAACATAGTGAGATCGATGATCACCTCGCAAAATCTCGACTGGTATTCCTTTGAAGTAAAAAAAAACGTTTACAGCAATAATTAGATGCTTCTCGACCATGTTTGGCCATTCCACAACTATGACAAAACTCTGAAAATTGTCCTGGATATGGGCATTTGATAGATCAAACATAAAAACATAGTGAGATCGATGATCACCTCGCATAATCTCGACTGGTATTCCGTTGAATTCAAAAAACACTTACAGCAGTAGTTATGTGCTTTTGGGTCATGATTGACCATTCCACAACTATGACAAAATTCTGAAAATCGTCGTGGATATGGGCATTTGATAGATCTAACATAAAAACATAGTGAGTTCGATGATCACTTCGCCAGTAGTAGTAGTATTCCGATGAATTCGCAAAAACTCTTTAAACCTTATACTTTTATATTAAGTTTAATTTTATCACTTGTATTCAATTTACTAATTAATTTCAAAATAAAATTTAAAAAATGTTTGTTATTTAGTTATTGATTAATAATTTGTAACATATGTTTTTAATTATTTTACATCTTAAAAGTAGTTTCGCCTAAAGTTGTTTTGGTGTGTATCACTGGTGTGTCTGCAAACACATAATTTTTACTTAAGATTTTTTTAGGAAATATTTCACTCCGGTCATACGATAAATTGTCTACACGATAACTTGTGTCCACGGTAAATTGTGTCCAAGATAAATTGTTATTCGATAAAATGTGCACGTTACATTGAAACACTATTGTGTTCTTTCTTTGGGAAATGTACAACAGCAATCCCATATATTTTATTCCAAAGTGGAATAGTTTTCAACCAATTTTTTTGCTGGTATAGAATAATTCTAATCTACCTGTAGTTTTAATGTTCACCACCAGGACAGTTTTATTGAATACTTTTATTTTTAAATGTTGGCAATAAAAATATAAAAGTGAATTTTTGTTATTTTGACATCGAATTTTTCTAAACAAGGCGAAAAATTATTTACGATTTGTAATAATGTTCTATCACATTCCTATTTATTTGAATATCTTTAGTTGCGTTTCCACGTTGTTTTGAAATTCAAAATGTAATTGTTACTACCTTATGAGAATGGGAATTGCTTGCTCAAAAGTAAGATGTTTTATAAATTGTTTACGATAAAACGACCATCATCCAATCTGTCCATGTGTCTTCATATTATCTTAACACACGGATTAAATGCAAGATATATATTGATATCCACCAGTAACGGGCAAGAGGAAAGTTGCGTTCCCGTATAAACAACTTTAGTGTTAAAATTCTATTTGTATAGATATAATTTGTACCAAATTGTAACAATTCGTACACTTAATATAAACATACAGAAAAAAGGTTTAACTGTCTTGACTTTCTGAACCGTTCAAACTTTCACAAATCTTATATTATTTCACATTCATCTCTAGTTCTTACGTATATTCTGTAACTTTAGCAATTAAAATTGTCGCTTACTTTCACGCACTTATGTATATGATTAAATTAATTAATTATTAATTAATTAAATTAATTTAATCACACACATAAATTTTGGGTACTACATTCAGAAAATAGAGTTCTTACCCCAGTACAATTGTTTAGTTTTTTGGCAATTTTTAAGAAATTTAATCGAGCTATTTGAAGCTCTTGTGCACAACGTCAATGGTTGACCGATTTGTCACACAGATTTTGCTGTAATTACTGTTCTTTACTACTGAAATAATGCTACTCAAAAGTATATTGCAATAATAATCGTGCTGTTTAGTACGTGTCGTTTAATACTACACAACTTTTCCCCTTCATATAATAAAAGGCCTCCGAATTAATACTACTAGCGTCAGGTTCCCTTTGCGGATTGTCTATAGCATATGACGTATATTGCAATATCTCACCAAAAAAATTTCATTCCAAATGCGCCATATGAACCTGTAATGTTCGTATCCTTCGTTTTAATTATTTTCCGTAGAAGTCTTCTGTTGTTAAAATTTCAAATAACTTTTATAAAATTTCGCAGCTAAAGCAATTTTGACGCAGGTTTTATTGAACCCAAAAGACTATGTGGCATATAAAAAGTTTATTAATCCCGCATGTCTAAGATGCTAGCGCGGTTGTTAAACGCATCTGGTGAACATTTTACTCAAAGTCTGAAATAAACGAATAAATATTTAATTTATCGCCGAACTTTTTTTTGATACAACGGAAAGTGAAACTATATACAGCTAATAAAATTTTGGTTATATTCCTATTCGCGCATTCCGTTAATGTGCTAAGTAGACGAAAATTTACATTTATTTGATTAGAAAAGTTTGTCTCGGGAAAAATAAAAATAAAAAAATTATTCATTAAAAAAATGAAAACTTTTTTATTTTCGGTTTTCGCGTAAAAATTATTATCGAAAGCTTAATGAAAACCCAAAACGGAAAAAAGTTTGTGTTTACTGTTCCGATGCTAAGAAATGGTGTGCGATAATTGGAAACATGTATACGAGGATAGCATACACTATATCCTATACTGGAACTAAATGCGGTACAATAAATTGGAACCAAATTACTTGGCGTACATACAATTGCATACTTTATTAGATTGTTTAATCAACCAAAAAATAAGACATTTTCTTAGGGTGAAAGACAAGGGAATATATACACACACATATATTATTCACGCACACAACACAAAACCTAAAAATGAAAATGGTATTGAATTTTATTGAATATAATCCTTAAACAATTGTAATCATTTAATACTCAATAATCATAAAATAAAATAAATTGCCTTTGAAAAGCTTTTCTTGTGAAGACTGCTCTGGTATATACATACGAGTACATATTACCATGAAATCATGGAAGATGGGTAACAGAACAAAAATAAAATTGAAAGACGATGAAACAATAGTAATCATTACATTAACAATCAATTGATTGCTTTTGTTTCCCTATTGTCGGGCGTTGTTGTTATTTTGACGGAGCTTTTGTACTTTGTCGTAGCAAATACAAAAATAAAATGAAAAATCTTTTCGCAAATAATAGCGAAACTATAGAAAATTCATTTGAAATATAGAAAGTTATAGATTTTCCATTTTCTTTATGTTTTTTCTTGTCATTTAACTTTCGTCAATCGCGGGAAAAGAATATTTTTCATCTCAAAAATATTTTCATTTTCGCCATTGTTAATCGACAATATTATACCGATTGTACTTATCTCAATCATCATCATGGTTGTCATATAAAACATTGACAATGATCACCATTGTCTACTTAAGTTGTCATTTGAAAATATTTACGAGTCGCTATGTACTGGATATAATAGAGGTAGCCACCAGAGAGTGTATAAAACTTGATGGGAGTTTCAAATTAATGTAAAAAAAACTATAAATAGTTTTGTATAACGTCAATTTCCGTTTCATTTACCTTCGAATAGTGGTTCATTGTATTTTGATAAAAGATCATCGTGACGAAACACATGATAGGTAATACTAATATTGGACGCCTTGGATTTCATAATCTCCTCTACTAGCTTCCGTTAAACAATAAATGATTTCTATGACATAGTTAACATTATCATATTTTGCCGCTAGCTCAATCGCAAAGGTGCATCAGTCAATGGCATTCAAAGTGGTATCCAATATTTGCGGCCTTCGAGGATTCTTAGAAGCGTATTCGCGTACGATTAGTCCAAACTAACATCAATAAATTCCACCACTTAAGATTTTACCAAAACATTTGGTTGATGACTTGAACACTTGAACACTAAGTCTACAAATTAATTATGAGCGATTACATATTATTTAGAACTGTATTTGTTTTAAGGCAAATTTAATCACGAGTATCTTTTACTGATACACTTGCCGAATGAACTCTTTTATAATTGTTAACCATCGACTAATGCCACAGGAACAATAATTTATCTGGCTTTTCCCTAAAAAACCAATTAAATATTTTTTGTAACAGACAACAAAACAAACAAACGGGTTAAATAAAAATTTCTTTCATCAGGAAATAAAAAGTTTTAATTGTTACAGGTAAGTAAAAACAGGGTGTACCGGAACATTGGAGCATGTTACAGATCGTGGGATCATCGAGCACTGAGTGTTTCATAAACCGAGCATAAAAAAACGAATTAAATTTTCTGACTTTATAACATCAGGTTAGTATGTCCTTTGCTTAATATATGCCTATAGAAATTTCCCTTCAGGACGGCTAAAGACATAAGCAACAGACCCAAAGTTTCACAACGTAGTTTTATCACTTTGAAAAAATTTCGCATTTGAACAGTCGAACCCACGAATGCTTCTCGGTTTCGGCTTTTTAAATTATACGTATGTTCACTTCGTTTATAGGCTTCTTCGAGATTCCATAACACCTTTTGTTGGTATATACTGAAATGATTCTATTTTGAATCAACACTACATAGGGGTACAAGTATGAAATACGATGTTTTTTTACTAACAAAACATGTTAAATTTGGAAGATAAAAAGGGCTTTATTCAGAGTACGCTCCATCGCTTGTTATACATTTTTCGCATCTTTCGGGCAATTTGCTGCGAACTAGTCGTCGAGCCATTTTTTCGCATCTTCGTATGAACCAAAGCGATCCTCAGCAAGTGCGTGATCCATCGAAGGAAAAAACTTGAGTGATTCCAACGCATCGCGAACCGGTTTTGCCGTGTGTGATGAGCATTGTCTTGAGGAAAAATGACTTTGTGTTGCTATTTCGGTATCTTGGTTTTTTTTTCAAGCAGCGAAAGGTTCAATTCGGTCAATTGTTGTTGGTAACGAGCTCATAATAGATCACGTCTCGCTGGTCCCATTAAACACAGAACATTGTATTTCTGCTAAAACGATTTGGTCTTGCGGTCCATGTGGATGGTGCGACTTTAACTATACGACACAAAAACGATTTTCTTTTGTACCGAGCGAGAAAAATATCACATCTGTTATTGAGATTTTCCATTTGCCTATCGTTCAACTTATCTACCGGTCTTCTGAATGTTTCCCATCTTTCGTAGCCGTATGAAAACAGCTTCTTGACTAACGCCCGATAGCTCGGCGAGTTGTTTTTGTATTTGCGAATCATCGTCGTTCAACATTTCTTGCAATTCCACATTTTCGTATTTTTTGGCGGTTTTCCGCGTTCCTTGTTTGCCACATCGAAGTCACCACTTTTGAAACGCCGAAACCGTCGTTCACACGTAACTTGCGATGAAGCATGGTCACCATAAGCTTCTCGAAGTAATCGGTGTAATTCAGCAGCAGTTTTCTTCAAATGAAAATAAAAAATTAATGCTGTCCGCGAATGCTCTTTGTTCCGTATTCATTTCGACATTGAACACAACAATACAACACCATGCACACACTTTTCCAACTTATCATCCGTGCGCACACTTTTCCAACTTATCACCGGTGCGCGTCTTGTTGATGACACAACAAAATGGCGCAGTGTCAATTTTTATAACACAAACTGTTTTGGTGCACCATCTGTTGTCTGAAATCTGCATTTGATACCGTACACCTGGTAATTTCATCACTGCGAATTACATTTAGGTCACGTAAAAGTTGTTAATCGTTTTCGTGTGGAATTAGGTGTTTCTCAAACATTAAAAAACGAGGGGAGAATTGGGTAGAATTATGTTTCACGTTGCGGCGAGCAGATGACTGAGATGAATACGTTGGTGTCAATATGCTTTACGCCATAATTGTTTAAAAATGATTTCAAACAAAGCGAATGGAACTGAGTTGCTTTGTCGGATGTCATAGCTCCGGGGACTGAGAAAGTATCATAAATATGTCTTTCTCAATAAAATTGCAAACATCAATCGCCAAGCCATTTTTTAAAGTCTTATCGAAAATTTACTTCGCAAACTTATCCAAAACAATTAGAAGGTAATGCATAACCATTTTTAGACCGTTGCTATGGCCTTAAGAAGTTCATATAGAGTCACTGCTCGTCACTTGCTTACAAATCTGACAATTCCTCACGTAGTTTCGAACTTGAGCGGTCATACTAGGCCAGTAGTACAGACGTTGTAACCATTTTCACGGATTAGCGTAGATTTTATTATTTTTTACTTGCAAATTCAAATATCTTTCGCGAGCATTAAGGTTTACATGTGCCACGCCTCCATCCAGCTAAAACTTTCTGCTCTATGAGCCACTTGAGACTTACCTGGTCTTTGATGATGGTGGACGAGCATTAAAAGTTACGAGATCTGCCCAAAACTTCTTTAAGTTGAACACAGTGGCGAGGCATTCTAATCGTGTCATTGAGTAGTTCAGCTTTTGCTATCATCATTATCACCCCGCTGGAAGAGAACACTTCTAACCTATTAAATTTTGGATGCGTTAATAAGAGTGCCGATGATAATACATTTTTAGTTTTTCAAAGACCACTTGACTTTGCTCATTCCAAACAGATTTACTGCCCTTTTAAAGAAGATCGGAGATGGGTACTGCCGTGGTAGTATAGCACGGAATAAACCTACTCTCTCACTCTGACATACCTAGAAATCTGCGAACCTTTTTCAAGGTGTTGGGCATTGAGAAATCTACAATTGCTTTCACTTTTTCTTGATCGACCTGGAGACATCCATCGCCTACCACATCGTTAAAAGGAACATGCTCTTTTCTAAGTTTTTGGTATGTTTGTTGAAATCTTCGGAGGTAATGAGGAGGTCATCTAAATATACAAACGATTGTTCGTGAAGTTAGCGCAGTATCACCCGGCGCATTAGCCTACAATGGACGTACAGTCTACGAGTATGAAGGCACATTTGGACTTTGTCTTTTGATGTTCGTGTTAATGCCTCCAGGGAACTCCAAACACTATTTGATTCTTCCATTACCCAAGAGATAACATTCGATTTGATTATTGATAAAGAGATTTTTGGACAGCTAGAGGACAGCATAGTCTCGTTGATTTATTGGTTTAGTCAGTCCAACATCGATGTGATGCATCAACAGATTGGTACGACCAAGACCGAGAGCATCAAATGAAGAAAATTTATGTATAATTCCATCCAGCTGTTACGTAACATTATGTCAACGGTAATATTATGTCTCAATGTATTTTCAGGGTTTTCTCGAAATTCAGAGTCGCCAGCTTCGGAAATAGACATAGGAATAATTTGCATATTGAAATTTTTCCAAAAGTCAATACCTAGGTAAAGTTTTTGCTTAAGGCTGGGTATTATGTCGATTCTCATAACCTTGACTAAATTTTTGTAAGATTACCTACTACTCTTTTTGGTTCACCTGATGCAGTGCTAACAGTTGAGGACAAAATTCACCTTAACTCGAGGGTTATTTAGAAAAGCCTCGCTGTCACTACCTAGTGCGGCTATCGTGGCACCGCAATCAAGTAATCCTCGATAGAGAATGCCATTAACATTTAAATCGACGTATGGTCGAGCATCACTTGATGAATGGGTAGAATCAGAAATATAGATTTCAGAAATGACGTTTCGTAATATGAGTTTATTTTGGAAGTATTGACGTGTATGATTACGTTTTTTCATGTGGAAGGTCTGAGTAGTTTGCATATTTTCCGGAAATTGTATGTCAAAATCGGTAGTGTAAACTGAATGCGTCAGGTAAGATTTAGTCTAAGTAGGTTTAATGGAAGCCATAAACAGGTCTACTCCTTAAATTGTGGTAGTGTGATCGATTTGTAAGGATCTTTGGATTTTCTCACCTCCATTTTTGATCTGTGACGAATCGTAAACCGAGCTGTCGTATTGGAGGAACACGATATACTACTCGATATAGTATGCCTGCACAGCCGCATCCAAAGTAAACCTGTGCAAGATATCACTTTGGCATAATTTAAAAGTGTGCCCTATATCCCCGAACAATTCCAACGTATCAAGAAATTCTTTCCATCTGACGAGCATAACTCGGTATCGTTTGATCTCAAAGGTAACTTAGGGTTCTGTTAATGATTTCCATTTGTTTGTATTGCACATAAACTGTATCCAGGTACATAATTTTCTGTTTGTACACTATATGGCTGTTCGTTATAAGAACCCTCTTGTACAGTTCTGCGTTTCCAAGCACCCTCAATCGCTAAACAACTTCGCACGAGTTCTGCGATTGAATTAATATACTTATCGGTCATTACTACTTGCAATCCGGATCTCATGCTACGTCGTAATATGTGTAGAATATCGATTCTTATGGCCTTTGTTTCCTGGATGATCTTAAGAGATATTATTAAGGAATTTGCTGCTGCTCCCGTTAAAAGAACCCCGAGCTGAGCTACCAAAGCTGCATCTGTGGTATTGTGCATCATGGCAAAGTGTTCAACACCGAATAAAATCATTCTACAGACAACCCCTCGGATTCTCCTCAAAATTAAATTTTCCATCTGCTAATATTACAACACCTTTGTCCCGTACTTGATCCTGAAGGCTGCTTTAATTAGGGAGTTGAATTTTGAAATGCCCCTTTTCTTGGAAATCTATTTACGGATTTCCTCTGTCATCAATTTTCGTAATTGCTAGCTCCTTAATTGCGGTTTTTATTCGTTTTTTTGTCCTTCACATAGGATGCTGACGCTCACATCCTTTCTATAATCATCCAAGGTATATTAAAAACGCTTAATTTTTTATTACTTTTAACTTTCTCCTATCTCGCTTGGCTATTTGCTGCTTAATTGAGAGGAGGTCATAGTAAAATTTTTCGGAAATTGGCAAATCGAAAGTGGCTGTTTCCATAAGAGTGCTTCCGTTTTGGTAAATATTTTAAAAATTATATTTATTTGATTTTAATGCGCTGCATCCGGTCGTGGTAGGCCACCTAATTTCTAAGGTTACACAATCAAGTTATCTACGCATTACGGTTCATTAAATTCTAGTTAGAGTCCCAGGACTGCTCTATAGTGCTCCAATTTTAATGTTAATTTCGTAATACCATAAAATGTGGTGAAATATTAAATTTTCTTATAAAACATTTAAAATTCAGCAAAACGGTTCGCGTACCCTCCTGCGTTTTAAATATAGCATTAAAACGGATGTTTTAAATTTTTTTAATCTTTTGATAAAGCGCTTAAACATTACAGTCACAGCTCGAAGCAATAGCAGCAATTTTTGAAGGTAGCTGATTTACAGTTTTTACGCGCTTTCGAAAAATGATCAAATTATTTCGATACTTGTAATTGACGTTAGGACTTAGAAGTTGAAAATCCATTAGAAAGTTTGTGACGAAATTTAAAAGAGAGTATTGTTAAAAATTTGCGATTACAACACTAAGTCTAATAATATACCGGAAATAAATTGCCAAATACCAATACCATAATACTCACACCACTTCCGGAATATTCCCATAATAATTTTCCCCATATTCACTAGTCACCACAACAAATAATTTCCACAATTATTTATTAATTCATTTTATATGTCTTTTACAATTAGTAATTACACCGCTACCTTCACTTATTATTTTCCCGCTACTCACTTTCGCTTTTATTCTTTTGCGTACGGAATCTCAAAAATGATTAACTCTGATATATGCCGTTCGAATATTCTACAGTAGCCTGGATTTATATGCTACTGAAGTTAGCCGAAAATTTGAACCTAAAAACTGCATTATCGACATATTAGCCGAAAATTACATGTTATTGAAATTAACAGTAAATTTTCGCAGAATTTTTTTTGAAAAATCAACATGACATAATTCGAATGTTTAAAGGTCATAAGAACTGGGTGAAGTGAGACCAATTTGTAAATAGCTGGATCCCATATTTATAATTTATCGTGTTAGGGGCCAATGAATTTGAGTTGAGGCACTAATAGTGAACACCTGCGCCAAAAATCAGACCACATTTTATGTAGCATCATTTTAGTGGTACCAGTTTAGTGGTAATTTGTACTGGGTGAAGTTTTTAATTTATGTCTACATAAAATATAGCCTGATTTTTGGCACAGGTGGGTTCACGTTAGTGCCACAACTCAAATCCATTGGCCCCTACCACGACAAATTATAAATATGGAATCTAGCTATTTACGAATTGGTTTAACTTTACCCAGCTCTTATGACTTCACCCAGTTCTTATTCGAATTATGGGATATTGATTTTTCAAATTTTTTTTCGGCGAAAATTTACTGTTAACTTCAATAACATGTAATTTTCGGCTAATATGAACATAATTTTGTACTACCACTTGATACGAAATGTGTCGATAATGCAGTTTTTCGGTTGGAATTTTCGGCTAACTTCAGTAGCATTGGATTTATACAGAAGTAATATTCTCGACGGTTCTGTTCTACTATAAATCTGCAATACCAGATAACTTTCATTTTGTCACTAATCTCACAAAAATGACCTTAATTTTCTAAACCAATAGGCGAGATCGTAACATTACCCTCAACCTAAACCTGTTCGTTCCGAACTAAATCCAAATTACCGTCTCTGTAGGTTAGATCGTATAAAACAAACCAATTCAACTTAACATTCGTCCTGCCCTCCCGACGCCATTCAACTCACAACCATTCTCCATGGGTCACTCTATCTCAACCCAATCCCTGGTGACAATCCACTCCGTTACTGCTGGCACGCCACACTTTTCTTCCATACTTGGTACCATCTGTCCGCACATCTATTCATCCAAACTGTTACATTACACAAACAAAGTTTAATTTTTCAGTATTCGACCACACAAGCCTTCTCAGAACAGAATAAAATAGAATTGTATGCAATCGGTTTGCGTTGAAAACTAGCGATTTGTGTTAAAATGAATCCTTTTTCCTTCTCAATTTTCTCACACATCATTGACTTACAGATCTATTTGTATCCAAACGTATCCATTTCTTTCTATGTAGGCATATTTACATAAATTAACGAGTCTATTTATTTTATTTACATACTGCTGGAAAAATGAAAAATGTATTGTAGAGAATTCTAGGAAATCACAATGTTCCATATTCTGAAATGTTTAAAAATAATTGTGTAATAAAAAAAAATAATAAATGTAAATAAATAAATAAATTAAATTAAAATGAGTGTATGAAATGGGTTGCTATATTGTTTATACCAACACCACCGTATTTATTTGAAAAATATATTTAGGGCTTCAACATAAATATTTTATTTATTTCTATTATTATTTTATTATAAATAACGATTTATACAAATAATATACGTAAGCATCAAAATATGATGAAAGCACAAAATTCGTGAGCTTTAAATTTAGAAAAAAATAATACGCCCTTGTAGGTCCTCGTTCAAAAACGATCTATAATTTAAACTGAAATTATGTTTGATATTGTAATTCTTCTCGCAAAACAAATTGATGTTATTTTTATCCACGGGAAAAGTTAATCTAAGCATTTTCACACCACCATCCCTAAGAAGTTATACCTATACACATATAAATAAAAACAGTTCCTATAATAAACACCCAATACTCATAAATTTATTTTTGTTTCAAAATATTCAACACGTTTCAAAATAATTTATAATTAAATTAAAAAAACGAAAAAGTTTATTTTTATTTAACAAAAATAAATAAAAACAAATTAATTTTTTTTTGTTCGGTGTAGCTAGATACACCCGCAAAATAAAACATAAAAGGAAAAAAAAATAAAATAAATATAAATAAATAAATATAAATAACAATTAATATAATGGAGGGCTATGTGCACGCCAAGATATTCCCCTAAAATAAAAAAAATTAAATTATTTAATTTTACTTTCTGGTAATCTGTGTATATATACGTAAAACGTACTCAGTGTACACAAGCAACGCAGGAAGATTGTTTTTCATTTTTTGGGCCAAATAAACAATTGAAAATTATAATTGCTGTATGCGGGGGATAGCGACAAAAAAATTTCAGAAGAAACACGGCTGATTTCGTTTTTGGGTGAATGGGGTTACATTTTATCGGGATGGTGTTCCAACATATAAAAATTATAGAGGATTTAAATGTTCAGAGGTGCCTCGACAACACATCACTATGCCATTATCTTCAAAAGGTTTAATGTCTCAATGCAGGCGGAACAAATTAATATTAAAAAACCATCTACGAAAATGATCAAAGAACTGTGTCGTAGTGAGTGATTATGTAATGAAAATAAATACTAACACTACTATATACTAAACTTTTCGGTGTTGGTAGCCAATCAAATGTATCGTTGTGTCCGAACCTGTGCAAATATGCAATCTGATATATGCTTTAATTTTCGGTGATTATATTCATATTCATTGTATTCCACATAAGGTGTGGCAAGCAATCTCAGAGTTGCTCACGTGGTTGGAAATCGTTTCTCGTTCTTTTCCGCTAGTGAGTAGAACTGCCTACATTTCTGAGTAAGTTATATGGTCTCGTTACACATGTGTTCGTCTTTAAATTTAACCACAACTATCGCCCTTTTATTTCGACAGGCATCCGTAGTCGTAATTTATTGCATTTTTGATGTCCAGAGTAACTGGCGCTGTATTTTTTGCTACCTCAGATTCACCTATTGGTTTATATTGCTTCCTCGCCGTATTTACTACCAGGTTCCTATTTTATTGATCGTTGAATGAGGTTTTCTAAAACCATATTGATGCTTCGCTAGGTTTTAAGCTTTCGACGGCTACTTTAATTCTGTTGCAGATTATACGTTCTAATTGTTGCTTGCTGTGTCTAGTATACAGATCGGTCGATATAAAGATGGTTCGTCTGGCGGTTTCTCTCTTTGTAGTAGAAACAACTTTTGCTTTTCCCATTGCTCAGGGAATGTTTCTTTATTTCGAAAGGATTTTAACAGGTTTTGGAATTTTCTAAATTTACCACGAACTGCTGTCTTTAGTACTATGTTTGTGATATTATCTGAGGCCTTACAATTTCCAATTTTTGCACAAGTTTTGATCAATTCTTCCATCGTAATTATCGTACATAAACAAAATCGATTAAACATCAGAATATTCTCTAGAGTCGTTTTGTGACGAATTTTTTTAATGGCAATTCTCGTTATTCATTTGTTCTCAAGTGTTTCTTCATATTCATATATTTCCGGATTTACTGTCAGTTCATCGTGAACAATTTATCGTGAATAATTTACCGTAGAACAATTTATCGTGGAAACAATTTATCGTAGAACAGTTTATCGTGAGGACAGTTTATCGTAGATCAATTTATCGTAGAATAGTTTATCGTATATCACAATTATATCATGGATTTGAAGTATCTTAAAACATAAAACTTTTTTCGTAATGTATTTCGTATAAGAATTTGGTCATTTCTTACCCGATTATGATGAGATTGGGTATGTTGGATGGAATGGGAATTCTCAAATGATTTTTGGAAGAAGTTCTGGAATATGGCCACCTGGGACGGAATTCGGTAATTTCTCAACCGATATTGATAATATTTTGTACGTTGAATGGAAATGGGGTTCTTAAATTGTTTTTGGAAAAAGCTCTTAAATATTTCTTTGCCGATTATGATGAGATTGTTATATTGGATGGAAATAGGGTTCGTAAATGATTTTTGGAAGAACTAATGGAATATTACCACCTGGGACCGACTGGTGAGTTAAGGCATCCAGTCTTACCAGAAACTCGTTTACATCATGAGCCCGAGATAGACGTCTGCTTACGTCGCCCCTAACCTCGAAAGTAGAAGCTGATGAGGTATTGGCTTTGCGGCATCAATAACTTGCCTGACATGTAGTGTCAATAAGCAGAAACAGAATTTCTCTTGAATCGTTTTCAATAGACCATCTAATTCATTTAGAGTTACCTAGAGAGCGTATTAATCAAGGAATTTTTGCAATTATATTATTGACGATATAGAACTGAAAATCTTACCATTTTACAAAAATAAAGAATTTGCGAAATGTAATGCGATTGCTATCAATCATTCTTATTTTTAATAAAGTTCGAAAATTTCAAACTTCAACTTTAACAAATAAAAAGTTTTGTTTTCTTTGAACATTCTAAAATAGATGAATGAATTAATATTATAAAATGAAACAATCAAAACGGAAAGCTTCCACCTACATGTTGAACAAGTATTTGAATAAAACTTTGATATTTTGGCACTTGAGGAAAAATTGGCAATAGATTCGTCGATTATAACCGAACACACGGAACGCAATTTGTGGAAGCATTAGCGAACAAGCCCGAATTTGGAGTTGGGTTACTCACCACTAACGTCATCAATTCGTAATTACCTTCATACCTATTAGTCATTATCGTACTCATGTTTCTTGGGCTTCACTTTGACATTTCGGTTGTCAATATCCAAGCACCAAGTGAAGATAAAATCGATAAAATCAAACATGTTTTCTACAAACAACATCTTGGAATCGTGGGCAAAATACTAATAAATAATCCGTTGGTTGCAGGCACGTATTTCCTATATAAACGCATTCATAAATGATTGACATTTCACTAGAACTATATCAGTATAAAACGTGGTGAGAAATAGTTGCGAAAACGTTTATTATCTACATATATACAACGTACAATAACCCTTTCATCATCATACACGTTCAAACTGTCCGTTAGATTATTGAAGCACTTCGTAATCATGTTAACAGCGAATATTTCGATAATACTAATTCAGCCATTTCTTAATTTCGTCGGAGATCAGTGGTAAGGTGACCATATTCCAGAACTTCTTCCAAAAATCATTCTAGAATTCCACTTCAATCCAAAATACCCAATTTCATAATAATCGGTTAATAATAGGCCAACTTCCTTCCCACATGGCCATATTCCAGAACTTCTTCCAAAAAATCATTTGAACATCCCATTCCATCTAGAATACTCAATTCCACCATAATTGGTTAGGAAATTAACGAGTTTCTTCCCAGGTGGGCATATTCCAGAACTTTTCCAAAAATCTAGAATGATTTTTCATTTCCATTTCCATCCAACGTACCAAATATTAGCAATATCGGTTAAGACATTACCGAGTTCCGTCCCATGGAACCTTATTCCAGAACTTCTTGCAAAACCCATTTAAGAACTCAATTCAACATACTCAAACCCAACATAATCGGTTAAGAAATTACCGAATTCTGTCCCAGGGGTCCATATTCCAGAGCTTGTACCTAAAAATCATTCTAGAATCCCATTTGCATCCAACATAACCAATTTCATCAGAATCGGTTAAGAAATGGCGAAGTTCTTTCCCATGCGGCCATATTCCAGAACTTCTTCCAAAAATCATTCTAGAATTCGATTTCCATCCAACATACCCAATCTTATGATAATCGGTTAAGAATAGGCCAAGTTCTTTCCCAGATGGCCATATTCAAGAACTTTCTCCAAAAATCATTTAAGAATCTCATTTCCATCCACCATACAAAATATTATCAAAACCGGTTAAGAAATTACCGCGTCTCGTCCCAAGTGGCCATTTTCCAGAACTTCTTTCAATAATCATTTAAGAATCCCACTTCCATTCAAAATACAAAATCCCATCAGTATCGGTTAAGAAATGGCCGAGTTCCATACCAGGTGGACATATTTTAGAGTATCTTCCAAAAATCATTTAAGAATCTCAATTCCACCTAAAATATTCAATCCCATTTTAATCGATTAATAAAGGCCGAAATCAATATAATTTTATAAACCGAAGGCACTCTAATTTTTTATTTACACATAATTTTATTATACGGTGAATTTTACAAACTACGATAAACTGGAATACGATAAATTGTCCACCAGATAAATTGTGTCCACGGTAAATCGTGTCCAAGATGAACTGTTCTACGGTAAAATGTTCACGTTAAATTGAAACACCATTGTTTACGATATAACGACCGTCACCCATATTTCCTACCAAATTTAAAGCAATTCAGACCAATTTTCTGCTAAAATTAAGTTCCATCTCAAATGAAATAGTTGAGTGCAATATGGCGTCTTCAACAAAGCTATGGATAGGGTTAACAGTGCTATCCAGCAAACCATTATGTATAACAAAAACAAAGGCGGTGACAAAATTGATTTCTAAGGGATGCGCTTTTAGCACAACGTTGGTCTTTTAGCCTTTTAGAATGCTTTTTATCCATATTTGATCGAATTCAAGCCGGATAAAACACCTTCACAAATAAAATTCTCATTCCAAACCTTGTTAAAAACCTTGGGCATATCCAAAGCAATTGAAAAAGGCCTCTCCATGTTGTTCTTGAGCGAGATATCATTGGTTTGCGACATAGATCAAAAGATCGGTTGTGGAGAGGGTTTCACGGAAGCCATACTGTTTTTCTGAAATTATTTTATAAATTTTAAGATACTTCACTAGATGTTGGTTAATATATTTTTCAAAAACTGTGGCGACGGCTGATACAATTGATACTCTCCGTTAGATTGAGCGGTCAGTTGTATCACAACCACGTTTCAGAACTTATTGTACCATCACACTTTTCCAGGCGTTCGGGTGTTTACTTTGCTTCGTTGTAGCCAAGTTACTACTAGCAAATTCCTTCAATGTTGGAACTAGAATAGCGAAAAATTTCTTGTGGCCTTATGCTCTGCAAAAGAAATGTAAGGGCAAACATTTCTTGTGAGCAATTTTATTTTGTCCGTCATTTCGGCGCCTTTCTAAGTAAAAATTTTAAAATTTGGATTGGGATTAGAAAATGATGATGGAATATATTTATTCATTCCACGTAACTCGGTCTTAGTAAAATTGGAAACGGCGTCATCTCTTTGATTGATATGGAAACGATGTTTTTTCCATGGGAAATGTTGAAAAATGATCGTAAACTATCACAGTCAGCCTCGTTAAAATGCCAAAGACGCGTTGCCTGCTGTGCGAATTGCGTCGGGATGTTGCTCAATAAAAATATTTTTACCAGGTTATGTTCAGAATTTCTAATTCTAGCCTCGACACTTGCTTACATAGAATGGGGGATTGCTGTGGGACTAACATATGGACCCTTGTAGAATTTTGACATTGAAATGTGGAATCATTAACAGAATGGGTTAGGTAATGCGAAGGCGTATCGTATTTTGGTTATTTAATCATTCTTTACAGTGGACATTAAAGCCATCATCATCTCATCGCTTTTGTCTGACAAACCACCGAAGAAATTCATAGTTTCTGATGGGTCTGATTGGGGGATCTATACAAACTAATTAATACAAGATGTTTACTAGGCAGGGCTATTTTAAGTACAAAAGTTTGAGCGGTCTTTGTGATAATTTCGTACTTTTGATGTCGAGCATACGGTATATGGTCTTTAACGAACATGCAGAGTCCAGGTTGTAATTCAAATGCTGATTAGAACTGGCAATCATGAAATCACGAAATTATCTGTATAAAATAAAAAATTCGTATCTAATTTACTGTATCCATTTTAACACTCAATAACCAGATTGAACCTCTTGTTCAAGTGTATAATGATTTCTGGAGGTTAAGTCTGAATAAATTGACTTCAAATCTGATTCAAATATAAATATCACTTAACACCATTAATAACCTACTCGTATTAGACCGTTACCAGATGCTGGATTAAATGTTGGTTTATGTACCTTGCAGACGGTAGACAAACCTTACTCAGGTATGTATGGGCTTTAGATATGTAATATTAATCTCGGATTGTATTACCTGTAGTAAATTGTTAAAAAACTGGGAAAAATATTGGTCTTACTCGAAATTTCTGTGGTTTTGGATGAAATCGATCCACCAGAAGTGGCATTTTCGTTAGGAGCTTTCTCGTTTTTTGCAAATATTTTAAAAGGTAGGTTAGGTTTAATACTGTGGTCAAAAAATAGTAAGACTTTGTTCATAATTTTAAAATTCTATATTTATTTCTCCAAATCTATTTCGTCCCACTCAAATTAATCCCCCCCGGCCTCAATACAATTGTGCCAACGTGTTTTCCAATCCTCGAAACAGTTGTTAAAGTCAATTTCCGGAGTAGCCTCCAATGCGCGTAGCTATTCACGTTTAATGTCTTCAATTGACTCAAAACGGTTTCCCCGGAGCAGTCGTTTGAGTTTGCTGAACAGCCAAAAATTACACGAAGCTAAATCAGGCGAATACGGTGGTTGCGGAACTATATGGGTGGAATTTTTGGCGAAAAAATCACGTAAAGCCAATGCAGTATGAGAAGGTGCATTATCGTGGTGCAAAAACCAAGAGTTGTCGACCCATAATTCCGGCCTCTTTTTACGAATAGCTTCGCGCAAACGACGCATAAAACTCAAATAGTATTCCTTGTTGACAGTTTGGGCGTCGGCCGGAATTCGGAGTGCACCACACCTCGATAATCGAAGAAAACTGTCAACATCACCTTGATTTTTGACTTGCTTTGAGGTGGTTTTTTCGGTTTCGGCTCACCTTTGGCACGATATTCGGCCGATTGATCGTCTGTTTCCGAATCGTAAGCATAGATCCAAGACTCATCGCTAGTTATAATACGTTTCATGACATGCTGGTAGTCGGAAAGCATTGTTTCACAGACGTCAACCAATCGTGCTTTCACTTTTCTTAGGCCCAAATGATCTTTCAAAATGGTTTTCACTGATCCTTCCGATATTTCAACGATGCCAGTAAGGTCTCTGACTGTTAATCGTCGATTCTCGAGCACCAATTCCTTGATTTAATTAACGTGCTGATCATCAGTTGATATTGATGGCCGTCCTAGATGTGGTTCGTTGTCAGCACGTTCTCGACCCTCTTTCATCAATTTGTACCAATCAAAAACACTTGCTCGCGACATACAATTATCACCGAAGGCATTTTGCAATATTCTGAACGTTTCGGCACCAAAAAATTGATTCCGCACACAAAATTTAATGGAACTTCTTTGTTGAATAATTTCACTCATTGTAAAAATCGCCGAATGCACTTTTTGTACTTCAGAAAGACAAGCGTATACTAAACACTAATGATTATTTTGATGTGACATTTGGCACAGATGTCACTGACAGTCATACCAACATAGACAGTCATACCAATATTTCGACGAATGGTTTCCGCGCGAAATTTAAATTAAAAAGTCTTACTACTTTTTGCCCACAGTAGTATATAGCATATCACTATCGAAAAAACGATCATACATACTGTTAGCATCCAATAAGGTAAGTCACTCTCTTAATCTTCGCACCACATTTTGCAATACTTGTTGAATTGCTTGATTGACAGTGAATTATTGTCTAGGGCCATCTGATTATTTCAGCGTTATAATATTTTCTAGCCAGCCGCAGGTCTCCAATTTAATTTCACGATTTTATTCATTTACTACTATGTATAAAGCTGTTTGAAATTTTACGGCCATTCTAATTATTGTCGTTTAGTAATTTGAAACAAAGAAACCTGATTATGAAAAATAATTAGAAACTATACACAATGTGGACAATTAACATATTCAGTTTTGTAAATGAATTCAACAGTTTTATTCGATTTTCGTTCAACTATGTAGATATTTTGTTGTTTTGTGTCTTTATCGACTCCGCGGGTGGTATATTATTTCGGTCATGTAGGTTCACAAACAATTTTAATTTGGTTTTAAGGGCGAGTTTTCCTGGAAAAATAATAAAGGTTGCTAGTCTGCCAGAGACATGATTAATAATTATTCTAAATATTAAATTTATAAAAATTACAATGCCGAATAATTTAGTGTTCCGATTGCTAATTAAATGTTGAATGGTCATTAAGTTACGGCTACAATGTATAAAAAATAAAATTAAACATGTATACAATTTAGGTTAAATCATAGTCAGATTGGAAAACGGTGACAATAATATTTCGGCCCTTTTCAGTTTTAGTTTTGTAAACTTTGTACGATCCTTATCCACTATAGTGAGTCGATTATTTCCTGCTTATTGCAGATCGATCATTATGACCTGATGGGTCATAATTAATTAATATGACATTTCCTACACCTCCTTCATGGTAGGCTTGTCGTTGATCTCACTACCATTCTTACCTTTAGTTGGAACTCTAAATCGGAAGCACTCATTAAGATCACAACTTAAGATTTGTAATTAATGTACAGTTTACCATTTTACAGTGTTAATTATTGCCTATTGCTTTTACCTGATTCTCGAAATTTTAGTCACTTCTGTACGAAAAAGAGTTTTATATGGTTAAACAAATTAAATCGTTTACTCAGCAAACATGTTTTTATGGCTGAATTATGCAACTCATACACAGATTTACTTAATATGCTGCCAGACCCAGATAATGCAACAACATTTTGCCATCAACGTCAAGCAACATACCTCCAACAGTCACTCCTTATCAGCTGGGGAACTGGTTGCGATTCATTGAACCAATAAATTGTTATTCCGACAAATAGGAAATACCTGGCCAGCTGTTATTCCTATTTTCATTTGTATATAACACATACATTTTGGGAAGAAAAGCCAAAAATTGTAATTGATAAGGAAAGGTGGTTCTATGCCATTTATGTATGACAAACAATATCGTTCATATGCCCACCACGGCTTCGTCTACAGGCCTACTTCCGAACATCAAAATTTTCAATGACTTTTTTCAATAAAAGCGGATCAATGACCTCAATTTCAGCTCGAATAGTGCATACACGTTAGATTTCAAATAATCCCACAAACAATAATCAAGTGGTGTTAAATTCGGACTTCTTGTTGGCCAAGGAATTTCACAATTTCTTGAAATTGTGAAATTGTGATCAGCAACTTTTGTTGACCATAAAATAATTGTTGCAGGACTTGCGTGGCATGTCGCTCCGTCTTGTTAAAACCAAAGGTCGTTGACACGCAATTCATTCTATTCGAGCCACCAAAAACAGTTACCATGTTGCGATAAGGTTCCTCATTCATTGTAAAGGCATTTTCATGTTCGTTTTCAAAGAAAAACGGCTCATAAACCACACCAAACAGTGACTCTTGGAGGATGAACTTCTGCTTCGTGAATAACATGAGAATTCTCCGCTCCCCATATTCGACAATTTTGTTTATTGACGTACCCATAAAGATAAAAATGAGCTTCATCGCTAAAGATGATTTTTGATGAAAAATTTTAATTTGTTCAAGCGTCCTATTAACAAAACGACGACGATTTAAATGGTCTGGTGGCTTCAATTTTTGAGCTAGTTGAATTTTGTATTGATGCATATGAAGACCAACATGTAATATGAGTCGTAATGTGGTTCGTGAAATGTTTAATTCTTGTGAACGATGTGCTTGGTTCATTATGAACAATTTCACTAACAGCAGCCACTGCATCAGAAGTATGAACTGGATCAACATGTTGATACGGTCTACGACCTTCCACTGAACCAGCTTCTTCAAAACAATCAATAATTTTGTTAATTGCACTGCACGTTCAGTACGAAAACTCTCATGTATTTTACGAAATGTTGTTGGTTTTGAACGATTATTTTCATAATAAATTTGGACAATCAAAACGCGTTTTATGTTATTAGCGACTTCATGATAATTAATGACAAATTTTTGACTTTTCATATGTCAACGAATTTTTTAGAACAAATAACATTAAGTACTAAAATTCATCGATTGAAAAAAAGACCTACAGATGGTCCATCTTGTAAAACAATAAAGTACAAAATTGAACGTAATATTTTAGGTTTAGTTGACCATCAGAACAAAGAAACGTATCAAAGTTTTTAAATGGCCATAGCAGGGGCCAATATCTTCCGAAGGTAAACATTCTGTAAAATCCTATTTCACAATACTTACACAGCTTTCCTCAATTTTTGAAGCGATATTTTACAACAGTCTTTTACAAAGCTTTGTGCGAATACTGCTACAATAATATATGATATTTCCGCATATTCTGTCGTTGGTCCTTTAAGTGATCCAAATTTAGTTGTTGTTTTTTTCTATTATAAACGTTTCAGAAGTATTGTTGGTAATTATCTTCTCCTTCACTTAATTTGATCCGACGTTCGTTGAAGTCGATTTTTTAAAGCGCAATACTCACCGTAATATAATATACATTCTGTTTAGAATGGTAGAGTAGGTCACAGTTTCTTCTTCGGCTTGCACCAGACTGGCCTTATAATCGTTTTGGAACATATTTCATTTTAGCTCTACCATGTTGCCGTCATTTGATATTCAATTTAAATATTCACTTTTAAGCAATAGTTTCACATTGTGTTCGCAAATGGACTCCTATCTCGACGCTGCTGTACCCTCCTCCGCCCCTTTTTCTCTTAGTTGAGAAAGAAAAATTGTCAAGCAATCCTGATTTGTTTTTCCTACTAGGATGTAATCCACAGAGTAAACTATAAGCATTAGTTATTATTTTATGGTTATTGGAATGACTTTAATGGATTTAAAATAATTTTATTTTTTTGATAGAATCTTTAAATTATTCAAGAAATCTAAACTATCTTTTTGCCAACAGTCAAGTAAAGAAGGCTGGGCGCTGCAATATCGTAGCACTATAAAATAAAAGTTCACTGCACAGTTACTAATTATGGCACAGAACATCTAGAACGGCAAAGTTAAAATTACACACGACATGATAGTACGTCTTTGTCCCAAAATTGAAAATGAAAAGGCAGTTTCTACGGAATCCCCGAAAAATTATTAAAATATCAATGTGTTTCTGAAAATTTTAGAACTTTAGTAGATTTTTTTAAACTCTAAATCAATTTTAAACGAGCATAAAACATGGCTTGTACTCATAAGTCTAGAAATTTCGTAGAAGCTTCTTCTGCTGTGGGTACCATCAGAGATCATCAACATCTTGATAGAGATCAAGTTTAGAACACTACTTTAAAGGGACAATATCTAACACTTTTGAAAAACATCTGGCTCCCCGACACCGAGATGCTTCTCGCGTGAACTGTTGAACCATGCTGCATATTTATAAGTCGGACCAAAACTTGGTCAAAGACCCAATGATGAAAGCACGTATCGTGAGTGTGAGAGAAAATCACTTTGTGAGTGCTTGACAGCTAATCGAAACTGCTTGGTTTGAAAGTCAACAGCAGTGAAACAAAATAGTACGACGGTAGACGAATGAAATTTAGCTAGATATAAAACAATGCATAGTAGTTCGCGTGTAAAATTCGCACTTTCACTTTGACTTATAAGATTTGTAAGGAAAGTTACCCTTTCGAAGGATAAATTAGATCTGAATCGCTACTGATTGTGGTTCTACATTAGTGAGAAATGTCAGTTGGTCCTTTTTTGTCCTAATTTAAGTTTACAACAATCAATATCGAATCCAAGTGAATTACAAAATTAAATGCCTTCCTGGAGACTAAGACATTATCGGATTCATTAAGTCAAACCGAGTTAGATGGCGAATCGTAGACTACGATAGATAAGAAAACAAAGAAATACATCACGAATCAACTTTTAAATATACGAAATCCCAACTAGAGCGATCGTGCCATGTATGGATAGAACCGTGCAGAAGGCATTATATCAAGCCGGTGACTTTAGAAAAAGCTAATTATAAAGGGTTTTCCAATAAGAGGTTTCATTTTGATATCAAGAAACGAGTATTTTTTAAGAGTCATCAATGCATGTTTATTTCATTGTAAAGAGGAAGGTATGCCATTAACATTTGGAAACGATATCAGCCAAATGGTCGCCACGGCTACACTTGCAGCACCATATCCTTTCCATGAAATTTTCCATGACCAATTCGCACATTTGCGGCTGTACGTCACCGATAACCTCACGAATTCCATTTTTAAGGTCTTGAATCGATTGTGGAGCATTGGCATATACCTTATCTTTCTCGTGGTCCCATAGAAAAAAGTCTAAAGGTGTTAAATCACAAGATCTCGGCGGCCAATCTCGGTGATCACCTCTTCGAGAAATAACACGGTCAGGAAACTTTTCTCGCAAAATTGCGATTGTTTCGTTGCTTGTGTGGCACGTAGCACCATCTTGCTGAAAATAAACGTCGTCCACATCAATATCTTCCAATTCCGGCCATAAAAATCATTAATCATAGCTCGGTAGCGCAATCCATCCATTGTTACGTTTCACCAGCCACATGCCCAAAAACCGCACCAAACAGTGACACGTTGAGGGTGGAAAGCTTTTCAACCATCATTCTTGGATTTTCTGATCTCCAATTGCGACAATTCTGCTTACTAACGTAGCCTCCGAGGTGAAAATGAGCCTCATCGCTGAAGATGATTTTTCGATGAAAATCCGTATCATTTTGATGCATTTGAAGGACCCAATCAGCGAAGATGCAACGTTTATGGTGATCGACCGGCTTGAGTTCTTGTGTTAACTGAATTTTAAAAGCCTTAAGACCTAAGTCTTTATGCAAAATATCTAATTCCCAAGATCGACGAGGAATCGACAAACCTGGTTTTTCATCAATACTACGGGCTACAGGAGCAATATTCTCAGTTGTTCTTGAACGACGGACACGGTCTCGATTCTTCACATCACTAACTTGTCCCAACAGATCAAATTTTTCCACCAGTTTCACTATTACCGGCCGAGAAGGTGCTTCACGACGACCCAGAAGTGCTTTAGTTTTGCGAACTGTGACTGCAAAACTTTCACCATTTTTGTAGTGAATTTTAACAATTTCAATGCGTCGTTGAAGCGTGTATCGTACCATGTTTAGTAATGGCGTAGTTTTTTCTTGCCAAATGTCAAAAGATGACAGCTTCAAAATTGACAGCTGCCCAAATAGCAGCCTATTCAAAATGAAACCTCTTATTGGAAAACCCTATATTATTGACCTTATACTTTAGACCCAATTATGCAAATTTTCAAAGTTTACCAGGTTGCATAAAGTTTTAATGTAATGGGTGGTTCGTACCAAACAACAATATTGTATTACATATACGATCTACTATACGAAATACTATTTCAGTTTGAATTGCTATAAATGAATTCAAAAGTAATTGTTATTTACTTTAGATTGGTAATTTCATGTTTTCCTTTTAAGTATCTGCCTCTCATCTCGCAATGCTTACATAAACAAGACCCTCTTTTTCTAACACTTTTGTTAGAAAGACTGACTACATTTCACATTCAAATGACTTTAAAAATGTATGGAGTGTTACTGACGCCAATTATGAGTCTTGTGTTTCTAATGTATATAGAGCATGATCCAAGCTGCCATAAAATCATAAACCAAAGCCATACTGGCCAGTGACAACATACATTGTTTGCTAATGACGTAACATTATGTCGACGGCGTCCCTTTTACTATTGTTTTTAGTGTAACAACAAAAATAACTCCTCGATTTTATTCGTTGAAAATTGAGCACATTAAAACAGAAGAGAAAAGTAAAACAGGGGGTTTTCTAACACTTTTGTTAAACAACTGAAAATATTTCACATTAAAATAACTTTAAAATTTATGGAATTGTATTGACGCCGGTTATGAATCTTGTGTTGCTCATGTATATAGATTATGATCCCAGCTACCATAAAAACATAAACCCAGGATAGTTACAGGGTGCTTTTTCTAACACTTTTGTTAAAAACTGAAGACAGTTCACATTAAAATGATTTTAAAAATTTATGGAGTGCTATCGGCGCAGGCGGAATATGGTAGTTTCAGTAAATTTTGAGTGAATCTTTTCCGTTTCAAAACGTTTAAACATAAATTTTCTCTTCTATTTCATAAAAATTTCTGCTGAGAATTATAGATTTGCTTGAAACTTAATAAATTTTCTGCTGGTTTCAAAAAATATAAGCAGAAAAATTTCCTTTGTGCCACAGTGCTGTCTCTAGCGGCGAATAGCAAAAACACATTTTTTCTTCTACCTTATACAGCATGTATTTCAGACATGTACGTTCTTTGTATTTATTGTTCAGCAATATCACTTGATACCTTACTCCAAATTCAGAGATTGTTATTTGTTGGTATTATATTTAGACTTCCAATTTTCAAATCGCATGTTGACACATTTAATTTATTCCCAAATTACCAATCGTGTATTACAATTCCCCAACCGGCTTACCCTAATAATATTGGTGTCCATTGATTTTAGGTTATTTCGTTTATGATTTGAATATAATTTCCCTACTTATTTGAAAAGAACTAATACGGTTTACACATTTCTGATCAGCCACTATCCTCACTGCGTGTGTTCCAATGTTAATATTGTAACTACATACTCGTACATAAAAATATCGAATAAGGGCTACGTACATGCTGTAACATTTTCGGTGTATATGTGTATATTATGAGATTGATAATAACAACAAACCCAAAAAGATGAGTTGCGTTGGTTGAAAATTACCCTTTTACATCTGATTCTTATTTCTGTAAATCTTATATTGATGTCATGTGAAGTGTGCACAAAATGAGAAATTGACGTTTGTTTTGAATTTTTTTTTTTTATATTAGATTTTGCAATAGATGAAATCTATTCAATTTTATAATAAGATAATTTACAAATTGACGTCATTTTATTTATGTCTTACTGGCTGTATGTATATCTATAGTAATATAATCATGTCCAAAAAAAGAAAATGGAATAAGAAAAATGAGAAAAGCTCATCGAGATAATTTGCAAGATAAAGAAAAAAAAATGTTGTCATTTTTATTTTCGATCGATTTGCAAATTTATGAAAAGCAACGCTCTTTGCGATAAAATGAATATGGGTCACACGAATTAAAGTTTTTTAGTTTGCTATATTCGTTAAGCATACTGTCAAATTGGGTACTCAACACGTGATGTTCATTTTTTTATTTTCATTGCACAAAATATAAAAAATAACAGAAACAAAATGAGTTTCTTGTAAAAATAATGTTCGTCATAAAATTCACTTTATTTACGAAAGTATTTTTTTAGCACTGCACGCTTTTCTGCCAATCCCCCCAACTTAATGATTTAAAGTTTTTATTTGTATTTTCTTAAAGTAAATTATATACATATTTAAAATTAATTATGGGTCGCTCATACCATACTCTCGTAGAAGTATTATAATGGCTTTTAATTTATGGTTTAAAATTTCTTTGTGTTTCATTTAAAATAAACAACTTAAATGGTTCGGAATAACTTTTTAATTACTCAAGTGTTCATAAATAAAATTGCTGTTGTTTTTGTTGTTGGTTTTATAAGGTTTCATTTTATAATATAACATTATAAATAAAAACAACTTTTAGCGGCAAAATATGTTGGTGGGATCTGTTGGTGTTTTACAGTGTTTCTTAGTGAATATAGATACGATTTTAGATTTTTTTTTTTTGTTGGTGGATTATCAGGAAATACTATTTTATCTGATTAATGTAGCTGTGAAGGTATTTGGGTTCAAATCTTTTTTTGAACAACAGACTGAAACAAACATCTCGATATTTAAAATCCTAAATTCCTTTTTATTAAAACCAATTACCTGTTTCAATAATAATGTTTATATTGAAATTTTACAGTTTTTTTCAAGTTATGAATCAAAATTTTGAAGTATTTTTTTCAGGAACTTTCGATTTGGGATTCGATCGAATGCCCGACCCTCAAAATCCTAAAACTATAGGAAAAACACCAACTACAGAAAAATAAATTCATGAAGTACTGAAAAATATAAATTTTATCGCTCGGATGGCTCTTTGAATTTATTCTTTTAATTCAGTTGAGCTGTTACTCGTGAAAGGTTTCCAGCGCGGTTGTATCGGAGGAGGAGACTGTGATTATAATTTTACTACCGGAACAGTGTGGATCAGATGTTAGAACAAACATTCGTTGCTTAATTTCCGTCAAATAGCAGGCCATAATATCGCTGTTCAGGCTTTCGTGTGTTAAACAAGCCAAACTCTGGTCAATTCTCGCGGAAAATAAGGTGGCACAGTCGCTAAGCATATCACTTGCAAAATTTTTGCCATTACTTCAAAATTCGCATGCATACCTCGAACAATTTCCGAGGGATATTAGTTTAGTTTCGATGAATTTGTCTGGTGGCCTTTGCCACGGTCGCTCACCTCAGTTGGTTCCAACTTGAAAATGTAGATTGCAATTAGTATGCGATCGCCTCATTCTGTCAGCATGGTTGGATGTTGTGATTTGTATTTTGTGTTCCATAACTATGGAAGTCGGTGGCAGTTATGTTGTTGACCCACTTATCTTCGGTTTGTTTCTTCAAGGTGCAAATTCGTTCATCATTTCGAAAGAATTCATCTGAAGTCTGGAAAACGATTCTGGTTTGTTGGCATGGCTGGAGAAGGAACCTAAAATGGCATACTTGTGAGTTGTTCTTGCAGCAATTGTGCGTATGTAAATGCATTTCTTTTTGCTTCACTAATGTTTATCCTTCCGAAACATCCTGGTCCTCGGGAATCTGGCGTTAGATCACATCTTCAACAAAAATAATTCCTTTCTCGGAGCATGCTCAAGCCACCATGTCGATATGAGGGCTGCCTCTGTTATGGAACTCAACTCGCAACCAGAAATGCTGGCCGCCAAAAATCTTTTTATTCTTCAGTAGCGTGATGGGATTTCTGAATTTATCCGAGAAGTGTTGAGTGACTATTACTGGATAGAACTCAATCAAGCGTTGTGTCTCGTCTATGCTGATGCTGCTAGGATTTGCATGTCATGTCAGTTGATGTCATTGCAACTAAATGTAATCAACCAATGCATCATGGCCACTTACTTTCTTACACACTGCAGAAATCGTCGATTGCACTAGCTTGAATTCAAACATCAATATGCCTGACGTATGCCTTGTTCTTGTTGGTATTAAGGTGACGCCTTTCGGTCTACAGAAATGTGAGTCAATGTAATAAAATTTGCCACTATAATCCATGATGTCCAATGACTTCGTAAAGTTAAGTACGTGAGATTTCGTAAAGTTAAGTAGCCATTCAGCTTAATGTGGGAAACTTTGCTGGGCCTTGTGTCGGTCTCAAATCGAATGTGAGATGATCAGATTACAGAGCATCCGCTGCTATCACGTTGTGATTCAACGCGCCTGCCGAAGAGAGTGGCAACTCTAAAGTTTATTGTAACCATAACAAACACGGAACTCCTGCTTATCCAGACTCTAAGATAATGTCTAGTCCTTGATTCCAAGAACCACAAACTACTCGATGTTTCACTAATAGACATGTCGGGTTTTTCAATAAGGACATAACAATTTTATATTTAAATAAAACACAGAACAATTGAGATATTGGGCTGAAAATTATTCCAGCTGTTAATTGGCTCCAAAAAATAGATCTATTTTTTGGAACCACTTTTCCAAATTTCTTTCACACATATCGGCCGGAACGTTGGCAACGACTTAACGTCACTCCATAAAAAATCGAACTTCCTGTTCAATAGATCAATTGTTTGACCAGCTGTGTGACATGTGACACCGTCTTGTTGGGGCCACATAGTACTGAGCTCAAGTCCATCCAATTCTGGCCAAAAAATAATCTTCCAACATGGCACGATAGCGAACTTCATTGACCGTAACATGGCGATCATTTTCATCGACGAAAAATATGGTCCAATCATATTTCCGGCATGAAATCCACACCACACGATCATTTTTTGTGGTGTAATGGAGCCTCTTGAATCACATGTGGTTTTGTTGGTGTCCAATAATGCGTATTCTGCTTATTAACAAAGCCATTAAACCATAAATGAGCTTCATTGCTGAAGATGATTTTTTGGTGATATTCAGGATTTCCTTCAAACTTTAGCAGATCCCAATCGGAGAAGTTTCGGCTCTTCTAATGCTCAAGAGACTTCAGTTCTTGAGTTAATTTGATCTTGTAAGGATGTAAGCCAAGATCTTTACGCAAAATTCGCCACAATGTGGTATGAGAGATTCCCAATTTCTGTGAACGGTGTGGAATCGAATGATTTGGCTCATTTTGAGCTGTGAAGCACTTATGGCTGCGATATTTTCGGTACTTCGACCGGAGCGTTGTCTCACTGGCACAGGAACATTCAATAATGAATATTTTGACTCGAATTTATCCACTATAGCATGCAGAGCCTGTCTAATGGAACAATTATTACGACCGAAAACTGGAGTAAATGCTCTTAAAGTTACGACCACCGACTTAGAATTGCGGTACTAATTTTTAATAATTTCCAAACGATGCTAGTTCATGAACTTTACCATGATAAAAATGTTAACTTTTGACTGCCGTTTTACGTTGAAAGATAATGTAAAATTTTCAAGGGGGGTGTGTTGTTAAAATTGTTATGTCTCTATTGGAAAGCCCGTTATAACCACTGAATTACGGATAATCAATTACAGCATTGCTTTGTGTTTGTTGTTGCAGTGGTTCAGTGAGAACAACTCAAATCAAATCATTTGATCCAGTCTAGCAAAATGGTTAATAGTCACATTTTTATATAGCAGATTTTCCACTGAGCCAACGTAGCGGTGCATAAATCTAATAATCTAATCGCGAGTGTTGTTAGGTTATCCAGCTCCTCAGTCACTACCACAATTCTTGCATCATCGTTTGCCCAAGGTAGCATGTCAGGTAGGTTTTCGCTCACTTCAAATATGTTGTATGCGAGCAATCCGGCCTGGCTCTTAAAATCTTACTAATCAAATCTGCAGTTAAATTTGAACACCTTGAACAATTGGAACAATTCGAGACAGCGCCACTATTCCGATTTCGTTAATACCCAGTTCAAGACTGTTCCAGGGTAACTTGGATGGGGGGGGCTCAACCTTCTTGATGTGCTTCAGATGATTGTTGCAGTGATGACACACGTTTAAGAAGCTCTTATTTGTGAGCTCAGTGGGCAATTAGGGCTTAGAAGACACTAAACTATAGCACGCGACTTGGTTAAACTCCATCGTTCTAGCTTTGCTTTTGCCTTTCCATAAAAGAGTTACGCACAGGATCCAACTCATTTAGTGATTAAGTCGGGTGCAATCTCTCTAGCTTCCTCGCCAATCGTTACTGCTTCTGCTTCCTCAGTCGACATTTCCTTCTGCTTCTTAAATTTCATTTTCACGTTCACATTTTATATTTATAATTTTCCTCCTTTCAACCACTTTTCATTCCTTCATTTTACGTTTATTATATTCTTTATTTCCTGCTTATTCTCTTTATTCCTTTATTCAAATCACTTTCTCTATGTGTACAAGTAGAAACTCTCTTGTATGGTCAAATTCAAGTTTAGTGAAAATATAATTGTTACAAAGATTAATAATCGAAATATTCGCCATTACTATTTATGGTGTTTTGCATTTTTGCATAACTTCAATTTTCGTGAACCGCTGGTCTTTCAAATATGATGACATCGATCTAATAAGTGGTAATGAGAGGAACCCAATTTTGGAGAATACGCCGCATGGTGTAAAACGCCCCAGCCTAAGGAGAAGATGAGTTCCTTTTTTTTTTTGAATTTTTGACTTATATAATATAATATTATACAATAACACCATTACAATTGCAAAAACCAAAAAGGTAAAATGAGTTCCTTTGTTGATTTTGTTGTAAGCGGACGAGCGTTGTCATGCAGCAATATCAACTTCCGCCTTCCCTGGCTCGTAAATGGTCTTTTTTCCTCCAGAGCTGTAATAGTTTGACCAATTTCTAGAAGGTTGTAGTAAATGACTCCTTTCCAATCCCACCAGACACACAGTAACACTTTCTTGGCATAAATATTCATTTTTTGCAATTGATGTTGATGGCTGGCTGGATCAATCCATGATTTTCTTCGTTCACGATTATCGTGCAAAATCCACCTTTCATCACCCATACTGATTTTTTGCAAAACATTCTTCCTTTTGTACCGACAAGGCAAATTCATGCAGATGTCAACTTTTTAATTTTTATTTTCTTCGGTCAGTTTATGAGGAACCCATTTTCCTTCCTTCTGTATTTTTCCCATTGCACGCAATCGACGTGTTATTCATTGGTGAGTAACTTCTAATTGTTCTGCATGCCACTTTTGAGTTTGACACGGATTTTCATTCAGTAAAACTTTTAGTTCGTCTTCAAATTGGTTTACTGCAACTGGACGTGGATCGTTCTCTAGACTAAAATTGAATCTAACTTGATAAATAAAACTAACATCATGAAATCTTGCAAACCACTTTTTTACTGTTGAATGACTCACAGAATGTTTACTCAAAGTCGAATTAAACAATTCCATAGCTTGAGCAGCATTTTCTTTTGAAAACAGAATAGAATGCAATGACGCAAATGTTACTTATCGATCTTCATCTGTAAATGTCTGAAACTTATGTCATAAAAACAGCAATGACTAAGCTACATATATCCAAAACGGCGGGCGATTTGGATGTGTTCAAGTATATGTTAATGCAACCAACTTGTGAGCCGAGTTTGCACACATAATACCTTTAAAAATAAAACTTATACAAGTCGATGTTTAGTGCAATCGTGGCATTTAGTTATTTAGTTTGGGTGGGATTACACATCGAAATAAAACTCATTTATTTGTTTTTGTCAAAACAAATTATTAAAAATGATAAACAATTCACCTTGGTATTATCGAGCATTGGAGCTACTAAGCTATTAAGTCTAAGCGAGAGATGTAAGATCAAATCGGTTGAACGTGGCTGAGACAGAGAGAGAGAGACAACGACACCTTCAACGTAAATGGAACTATTGATTAACTTAAAAGGAATTCGAGTAACCGCATATGAATAGCACAAAATAAATTGTAAAGTTAAAAGAAACGAGAACACCCCTCTTTCTGGCATACCTGGGGCCCTATTCTTGAGTTCCTCATCCATTTCCCACACGTGGATATCTGTCAAAATTCCATTAGAAATTCCCTTACCATTTCCACATGTAATTCCACATGCACAAATAATTCTATATTCTTGAATCATTCGGATTCTTTTTTTTCACCACAGTTACAATACTTTTTCATCACTCTTAAATCCAGCCTAACTTCGTAGTGCAGTAAGTTTATTGTTGAGAATTTCCTATGTTTGGCTTGTCAAATAGACAGAAAATTAAAATAATCCACCCATTAAAATAATTCCTCCACCAGTCGCGGAAACATTTTTTTTTCGAAATTTTTTCTCTTCATTTTTCATATCCTGCCAACACTGAAGAATATTTAATAAAAATTAAAATGCTTTAATATTTAATATACACGCCTTAACCTTTAATTAACCTTTCTCCAATTGTGCACGATTTGTACAAACCTGGGATGACGTTTAGCATATTCGCAGCTTGTTCCCAACATTTTGCTGCCTCTAATGATGGTTGCACTAATTATGTTTTTTTATTTGAATTGCTTTATGATTTTCGAGGAAATCAATTAAAACACTTTTTGTGCTTTCGTAACATATCCACTTCGTTTATTATCCGTTTTCTCCATTTTTTTAAAATATTTGTACTTTTATTTAAAATAACTTTAACCAAAAACTAAAATTACTTTCGGATTTTTCAATTAAACGTTTAAAATAACATTAACGTTAAATAGCTAGCATGGGCTATTTTTTCCACATACTTTTACCCATTCGGAAAAATTTCCTTAGTAGGGAATTTTTTCCATTAGTAGGGAATTCAAGAATACATGAATTACAATTTCCGAACGTTTTTATAAATTTTGACAGATAAACACATGTGGAAAACGGATGTGGAACTCAAGAATAGGGCCCCTGTATGCCGGAAAGTAATACGAATGGGACAAAGTGCTATTTTTGATTGTTGCTATGAATTTGATCAATTGTCGAATGTTTATTCCTGAATTCAAATTAGAAGTCAGGTGTAATGATCATTGGGTTTAGTCGTTTCAATAACAACTTCTCATAGTAGGTGGTAACAAAGCGATCGGCCTGTATGATGCAATTTGCTCAGCTGGTTTGTCTGGTTTTTTATCATGATGAACCTTGAAACACTCAGTGATCAATCCTACATTGTAAGTCGTGTTATTGAAGTACTGATGCCAGATGTTGTGCAAACGATTCTGCTTTTTCTTCGTTACGTCTCATCCATTTTCATTTTATGTGTTAACAGCAAACAGAAACGCTGATTCTACTACACTTACTGCCCAAAATTCGAGCGTCCAACTTTAAGCAGTTATTTTCGGCGAAATCTGAATTAGAAAAGCCACGAAAACTTCTATTGACATTTTACATTTGACAAGTTTTAAATCGGCATACGTAAACAGTAAAGTGAAATTAGATTAAAGTGCCTCAGTGCCATCGGCAAAATACCAAATCAATTATAAAACTTTTATTCGCACAAAAATTGAAATTAAATTGAATTGGTTATATACAATATACAAATATGTACGTGCATCCCTTTACAATTCCAATTGCAATAATTAACATTTTGGTTGCTGTGAAAATCTAATAATTAACAAATCATGTATTTTATTTAAAAAAAAAAGTTCCACCACGAAAACCAAATTATTTAACAACCCGTGTGGCATTAGTTATTAGTTGTTACATAAAAATACGTGTCAACTTTGTATGCTTTGTATGTATGTACATATGATGGTAGACGCTATACAAAAAATCGCAATCAGCATACAAAACAAAAAATATAATTAACACCAAACGACACCATTTTCAGTTCAAAGCGATATGACATCCAAGAGAGTTCGTGGTAATCAGTTTAACGTGTCACATTTTTTGTTGGTGTTAGTATTTTTGTGTGATTTTGGTGGAGCGGCGAGGTGTGGATTAATGATGGTCAGAATGTTCGTACTAGCCAGTCAGGTTTATGCAAATCTACCTATATACGGAGCAAACAAAAAATTGATGAATGCATATAGAATAAAATAAAAAAATTCTAAAGTAGTTTTTTACAAATTTTTTTGGTTTTTATTTGTTGAGGGAAATTAAATTTTCATCATTTTCCGTATATGGTACACATCTGTACATAAAAATGCCTAAGTTTTGGTAAATTTATAATCAAATAATTTTTTGTTATAATATAAATCGCGTGAGTTTTATGTTAATAATTTGTTTGTCAAACGCATACGATCACACATATACACACACACTTATGAATTATATTTATTTAAAATTGTGCGATTAAAACGACAAATGTTTAGTGTTGATAACAAAATATGCAAATTTAAATTTTGAAATTTATTTTTATAGTAAATTGGTTATATAATCTATATTTATGGGTATCCGTCGACATCGCCGACGGCATTTTGAGCGAACGCCCTTATGACCGACAACCACATCGTCAAATTTAATCACATACAACACCCATATATCCGAATGAGTTCGTCACGATCCAAAAACCTATAATATTTGAAATTTGTGTTTTTTCTGTTCTTCTCGGTGAAGCGAACTCACTTTCACAAACGATCCTAGCTGATATATGACGTTGGATGAGTTTCAGTACAAGAAGACGTCATCATGCATACCAGGGTTGTCATCATTTAAAAATGGTCTACGTGGACATTTATGTTAAAGAAGATACTAATAGCAATTGTTTATGCTCTTTGCAACATTCTTAAATATTTATATTCTACTGATATGTTAACTGCATTGTTTGTAGAGAAATTTCTAAATCGAAAGTTCTCCTAATCCCTTTTTATGGCTGTAACCCAAAATATTCTAATATTTTATGTATTTTATTCTAGTAAACTCTTCTGCGCTTTGTTTTTACAAAGATCATCTTCCTTTTTGACTTCTCTGGTTTCAACAGATTTTTGGCATTTTACTTGTAATACATAAGATTTTGAAACTTGAAAGGCTAATATAGTTTTCAATTCATAATTCAATTGTACAATTCAGAATGGAAATACTTTCATTTCGGCAACTAATACTGTATTTTGTTGGTAAATAAAATATTAGAGGCCAAGAGGTCAATTCGCGTTCACAAAATTTCTTATAGAAAATTCAAATCTACTCAAGCACTGTTAATTTCTGAATTTAGCGTAGCGAAAAAGATTGTTCACTTTAGTTAGTAGCTGATACAATAGCTGATACAATAGCTCATTCTAAAACTAGCCTCTAATATTTTATATTTTATTTCTCAACAAAATACAGCTGAAATTATCACTGCCGTTTCATTTTAAAAAGTTGAAAAACTATTTTAAAACTTATTATTACAGGGAAAGTTGTTTAAATCTTAGGTCTGGGTGAATAATTTACCTATAGATTCGTGAACATTAAAACTTTTTAAGTATAATAAGCTATTTCGCTTCCCAAAAATATTGTTACTGACCTATATTTGACAGCAAAAATCGACCAGCAAGGTAAGGAACAAAATGCTCAATTGGCAGAACTACGAGCAGAACAAGATGGGCAGTTTGCCGAGTTAGACCAGAAGTTCAACCAAATTCAGCATGCCCATAATCCCCACGTTATAGTTACCTGATGGTATGCGGCATTATGTCTTCAATGGCAATGCGAATATTATTCTTGAGAGCGTTAATCGTTGCTGGTTTATTGGCGTAACACTTATGTTTGACGGCACCCCAAAGATAATAGTCCAACGACGTCAAATCACAGCTCCGAGGCTGCCAAATCACATTAGCGTTTCGGCTGATAATTCGATCTTCGAAGACAGTGCACAAAAGATCAATTGAAACGTGTGGCACGGAGCGCCGTCTTGTTGAAACCAAATGTTACCTATGTCCTCCTCTTCATTGCCGGGAACAAAAAATTGTTTATCATCGCGCGGTAGCGCTCATCATTGACAACGGCGGCTCCTTGCACATTTTCAAAGAAAAATGGCCCAATGATGCCACCGGACCAAAATCCGCATGAAACAGTTACTCGTTGAGGATGCATCCGCTGCTCTACGATCACATGCAGGTTCTCCGTGCCCCAAATGCGACAATTCTGCTTGTTTACATAGCCGCCAAGGTGGAAATGCGCCTCATCCGAAAAGATGATTTTTTTGCCAAAATATTCGAATTAATATTTCAATATTTCCCAGCGTTGTTCAAGCGAATACACAACCATTTTCGTTCAGCGGAAGAGGATAAAACTAACTTTCTGTCACTCAGAAGTGACCATGCAAGTTACCATCCTCAAAAAAACCGCTAGTTAAAAAAAATCAATTTAGCCCACCCTGTACTTCTTTATTAGTTATAGGAACTACCTATTGTAACTGTTGAATAATTAAACGATTTGATTGTTTAGTACAGCCCTAGAGTTGGTTGCGTCGAAATTGATTTAATTAACGATTCGTAGATAAGACGTTTACAGTACAGGCTCAGCTATAATGATTTGCTATTAGGCAATACATCTTACGTTGATTTATTTTATTTTGCTTTGCTTTTTGACTAACGTGGCATTTAGCTGAAGTTATCGAGTGCTTAATGCCAATATTGCGGTATTATCAGCAAAAGTGATGATAGTTGTTTCCGTTGTCGGTATATCGGAATTGTAAAGTAGATATAGGAAAGGCCCTAATACGCTACTCTGGGGCACCTCTGCTATGGCTGGGTAAAAGCTTGGGTATGTTTGTTCATGTGATACTCTAAATTTTCGTTTGGAGATATATAACTCGAGCAATTGGCAGTAAATCTGTGGCACTAATTTACTTATGTTGTAGATAAAACCTTCATGCCACACTGTATCGAAAGCCTGTGATACATCCAGAAAAACGGCAAAGTAATATTTCTTATCTTTAAATGCTTGTTCTATCTTTGTAGTAACGTGATGAATTTGACCAATTGTCGAATGTTTATTTCTGAATTCAAACTGGAAGTCAGGTGTAATGATCATTGGGTTTAGTCGTTTCAATAACAAATTCTTAAACAAATTTGAGATAGCAGGTGGTAACAATAAGATCGGCCTGTTTAATCAATTTGCTCAGCTGGTTTGTCTGGTTTTTTTCATCATGATTGTATGTCGTGTGATTGAAGTAATGAAGCCCAAATGTT